>JALJCO010001275.1:600000-1028825 GCA_023101725.1 Atherinomorus stipes | reverse complement strand
ATGCCGCCCGACCCTCCTCGCTCCCCAGCGGAGCCTCGTCCTTCCCACCGGTCTTCGGTCCGGGATCAGCCTCCTCCTGCAGCAGCGGCGGCTCTCCGCTCTGGTCTGACACTCATCAGCCGCTCTGACTCACTTCCACACCGTCGCGTTCTCCCGGCCCCCCGCCTGCCACCACCGCTTCTCTCCGAAACACCGGCTGTGTTAAGCAGTCAGTCGGCTTGTCTCCTGATCGACTGGATTGGCCGATAGCACACTTCGACTAGCTCACTCGCTAGGCTAGCCGGCTAGCGACCTAGTGTGCGATGAATCAACGAAGCGGCCTAACGACAGCTAGCTCAATGAATCAAGCTCGCACGCTATCAGACTAAAGGTATACGCGATGCCAAACCATGACTCTTCTCAAACCGCAGTCTCCGCAGACGTTTCATCAAATGTTGCACCACACACCGGGTTCGTGAGACGCATTCCTAACCGGGCGACCGGAGCGGACACTGGGGACATGCACCTTTCCTCAGCGCAGGCACACAGTCCGCCAACGTCCCGGCTGCCACCGCGAGTTCTCGGTGACCTTTGCAGAAACCATTTCCGTTCCCTTTCCTGTAGTTTTCTACACTATTTTTTTTTACGTAAAGAGATTCACCTACACCTCACTTTTACTTTAAACAACTGCTCTGTCGTCCAGTTTTCATGTTGTTGTTGTTAGAATTATGTTGTAATATTTAATTTCCTCTTTCTTTTTTAAGGTAGGTTTTGATTACCTACCCAAGGTGGCAATATTGGCCAAGTTTTTAAGTAAACAGAAGAACCCCTGAAGCCCACCCCAGATTTCAAGCCGTATTTGTGTGGCAGCGCTGTATAAATGCAAGTTTATAATCTGCTCTTTTCTGTGCTCCATTATTATGAACAATCAGGCTTCATATTTTCTCATATTTATAATTAATTTAGGCCAGGTATACGTGTTCTATTTTTCCACTTAACTGGAATAAAATGTTTTCCTTTCTTTTACATAGATTACCCTTTTTTCTTTTTTTTATAGCACTTATATTTTGTTGGAATTAATACCCTGATAACACATAAAAATAGGTGTTTAGTGATTAGCTGTAGGACTAATTTGTGGTCTCCAACCTCTGGTGTTGAGACAAAAGAAAGGGAGACTTATGATGTAATCGGTTTCTTTTTTTTTCTCTCTTTTTTTCTGCACCCAATTTGAGATGTAATCAAGAATAAGTGATAACTGAATACACTTTTAGCCAGCAGTAGATAACTGGTGGTGTGTAGGTAAAAAATGGCTTGACTGTCCTCCATCCCAATCAAGGCTAAAAAAATATATATTCTGACTTTAATCTCAGAATTCTGACTTTTATATTACTTCATATAAGATTTGGGGAGATTTTTTTCAATTTCTGAAAAAGTCAGAATTTAAATTTTTTCCTCAGATTTATGAGATTAAAGTCAGAATTCTTACTTCTTTTTCAGAAATTGAAAAAAAAAAAATCTCAAATGTTTTGTTAATGTTCTGGTGGAAAAAGTCAATTCTGACATTTTTCTCAGAATTCTTTTTCTTCTTCAGTGGCTTTACTATAATCCTCCTCAACGTACAAGACAAAGTGTTTGGGTTTCGTTTTTGTTTTGTTTTATTTTAATTAATCGGTTTTGAGGACTTAAATCTAGAAACTGTAAAACAAATCAGTTACATAGACATTATTACTCATATGTTTGGCTTGAAACACTCAGTTTTTCACCTACTTATGATCTTTTAAAGGAGCATGCAAGAAATGTTCATTTAATTTATGACATACCTGTTTACAGTACCATGTGTTACATCAAAGCTTATTTTTAAGTGAGTCATGGTTCAAAAGTCCAACTGATTTATCACTGAGAATATATCTGGAGTAACTTTGTTAAGTCTTTCCACCGAGTCATGGTGACCCAGCATTGTTAATTGAATGCATCCATGGAAAACTGCAGAAATGGCTACTGGTGCATATACAAGAGGAGTCACCTCTTGGTACTTTAAGAATATCCTCCTTTTTTAACTCCTCCTTGATTTTATTGTTGAGAATTTTAACAATGTGAACCAGACACCCTCAATCTCTCCCTAAAAAAAAACCACTCATACCAAATCTGTTGCCCCATGGAAAACGAGGAGCGAAACAAATCAAAAGGAAATGCAGGATAGCGAAAGGGAGATGGAGGAAAAACAAAATAACCATAAATTATGAAATTTTCAGAGACCAGCAAAATATACAATAATGCACTCAGAAATGCACGAAATAACTGCTTTTCAAAAATAATTAATGACACCAAAAACAATCCAAAGGTTCTCTTTTCCACAATAGACAATATTTTAAACCCTGATTTTAACAAACCCATTTTAAGCCAACAGTTGCTCTTGTGAAGCATTTGCAGACCACTTCATGGGGAAGAGTGAACACTATAAGAAGCAATATTTTATCCCTCAAAGTAACATGATTTTTAACATTACCGAGTGTCTGCCTTGGCGGAGGAAGCACTGGACAATGATTTAAACCTAGTTAACGCTAGGACACTTGATAAAGTTTTCTCCTCTGTAGAGGCCCACACATCTTTTGGACCCGGTCCAACCTCATTTTTAAGCCATTTTATGAATTTTAGAGAAGAAGCTTTTAAACATGATGGTCGCTCTCTCAGACGGGGTCTTCCCTCTGCCTCAAAGGGGCAGTGGTGAGGCCTCTCTGAAGAAGAGCGGTGGATGTAATGATCTTAAAATTTTGAACCGGTATCTAACTTACCATTAAATGAAGTTTAGAGAAGCTTGTTTTTATTCAGCTCACTGACTTTTTAAATGCACAAAATGTCCTTGAGAAATTTCAGTCTGGATTTAGGGTGAACCACAGCACAGAGACAGCCCTTTTAAAGATTTTAAATGATCTTAGATTAAATTATGACTCAAAGAAGATGACAGTGTTAGTTCTCCTGGATCTCAGTGCTGCGTTTGATACAGTTGACCACACTTTCTTTTATCCCGTTTAAAGCAGCTGCGGCCTCTCTGTGGTGCTGTTCTGGGTAAGTTTCACCTCCTCCTCACAGACAGGACATTTATGGTAAGTCTGGATACCTCTCCTCCAGGGTTCACAAAGTCACATGTGGTGTGCCTCAGGGATCAATCTTGGGCCCTGTGCTTTTTAACTATACATGCTCCCTCTTGGTGGGGTCATCAGGAGACATGGAGTCAACTTTCACAGTTACGCTGATGACACACAGTTGTACATCTCTGTGTCTCCTGGTGACTCAAGGCCAATGGATGCCATCAACTGTATTTCAGACATCAGATACCTGGATGGCAGAAAACTTTCTCCAGCTTAACCAGGCCAAGCCCAGGGGTTTTAGTCATCGGTCCTGAAGCCCAGAGAGAGACACTTTTACCCAAACTACAATCTTTATCTTTTAATCCCTCTATTCTGAAGTAAAAAATTTGGGCGTGATTTTTGACTCTAGCTGACTTTTATTCCACAATCAAAAATATCACAAAAATAGGGTTTTACCATCTAAAAAATATAGCCAAAGTCCGCCCGTTCTCTCTCGGGCCAACACTGAGATACTAATGCATTTGCTTTTATTATAAGTCGTATTGACTACTGTAACGGCCTCTTTCTGGTCTTCCCAAAAAGAACATCTCAGGTATACAACTCTTGCAGAATTCAGCAGCACGTGTCCTGGCCGAGAGACCAGGGAGGCAGGCCCATGTTAACCCAGTTTACGATCGCTGCATTGGCTCCCTGTGTGTTTTAGGATCGATTTTAAGGTTGCTTTTCTGTGGTTTTTAAATGTCTTAATAGTCTTGAGGCCTTCTCCAACATCTCCTCAGAACTCTTTTACCCTGTGAGCCCTCGGCAAGTCCCTGCGCTCCTCCGGCAGCAGGCTTTTAGTAATTCCCAAAGCCAGGACACACACACACTGGCGAGGCGTCTTTAGGCGGCCGGCCCTCGCCCTGTGGGACTGATCTGCCGGAGGATCTCAGGGGCGCAGAGAACGTCCAATTTTAAGGCAGGCTCAAGACCCACCTTTTAGCTTGGCTTTTCGCTGATTTTTACTGTTTAAGTTTTAATTGGCTAATTTAATATTTTGTACTGGTTGTTTTTAAATTGCTTTTTATTGCTGTTTGGGCATTTAGATGTTTCTATTCAAGGGTTTTTAATGTATTTTATCATTCTTATTACTTTCATTATTAGTGCTTTTTATTGTTCCTGGGTCCTTAGGTCTCTCCGGTGCTTTCCTCGTGGGGGCCGTCTTCCGGGGGTAGGCGTGAAAAGGGCTCGGTGCGGTGCTACTGGTGCCTTGTGGGGGTGATCTTATATACCTCCCCATGGCACCTGGGCCCTTCTCGGTTACCTTCTGCGCTGCCCCGTAGAGGCTTTATGGGTTTACTTTTCATCTTATAGCCTCAGGTAGATAAACTTGAATTGTTTTTTTTTTTTTTTTTTTTTGGGGGGGGGGGGGGGGGGGGGGGGGGGGAGGGGAAAAAATATAGAACAACCTACTGGAAAAACTGCAGAAATGGCGATTGGTTGCATTTATAGATAGGTTATTCTTTAAAAATGCTTTGATTCTCCAGGTAACATGTTAAAATGAGATAGTACAAGAAAAAGATGTTGAACATGGACTGAACACTACATATTATTATGTGCAATGAACTAAATCATAGCAATGCATGGCCAAGTCATGTAAAACTGTAGCAGTTCTTCATAAAACCATCAGTTCAGACTTTTCTTTTCAAATACGTCTTTAATCGTTTCCTTCCAGCTTTGTAATTTGACAGAAAAGTGAGAGTCTTTGAAATACCGAGCGAATGAGAAAGAAAACACCCAGAACAGGAAAAAGTGAAGTAAGCATTTATCTAGGCACATGAACACATTGAAAATGTAGAATAATTTGATAATAAAAAAGAGAAAATGACCCTATCCAACCATAATGCTGCTCATATGGAGCAGAGATTTCTCCCTGAGAGAGCCACTCTTGTTGATGATATGCTCCATGTCAGCATGCTCAGATGTGTCCAGTTTGATGTCATACTTGGCCAAGATCTTCATGATGGGCCTGATTTTCAGCCACCACTGTGTCTTTGGGATGCGGTGGCTGCAGCAAAACAGGGGGATCAGATGCCTTCATACTCTGAACTCTACTTAGCCTAGTGTGCTACTTGGTGGAGAGTGCAACTTACTCAAAATCAGTTTCATCCCTTTAGCTCAGCAAGAGGCTGGAAAGTGAGTGCCCTCTTCCTCATGCCCAGTACACAGGCAGAGTCTGGTGTGTTTGCAAAGATCCGACCTAAAAAACAAACAAACCAGAAAATAAAACTTTTAATCTGCCGTGTGAAATCTCTGTTACGGAGTTAAGAAAAATCCCTTTGCAAAAGTCAAATATATATTAGCCTATAATATCACTACAACAGTATACCTCCAACACTTGATGTTGGTTCTGTGCACTGATCAGCTGCGTTATTACAACCCTGCCTTCTCCAAGACTCGCTGCCTGTTAAAGTAGCTCTAGTTCATTGTGTGCATTATTAGTAGCAGATTGTTTATGTTTTTTAAGTAAAGCAGTGGATTGTTATTTCATTATGTGCCACAAATGCCAGACTTGATGTCATCCTGGAAGATTTGTGAGGACTAACTTTATTTATAAAGCACCCTTAAACTACCACACAAAGGACCAAAGTGCTTTACAAAAAATAAAATCAAGGTAAAAAAAAAAAGGAAATAAAACGCAGGAATAGATTAAAAGCCTTTACATCATGACTTTTTGTCACATTCATGTCATGCCCACTGCTAAAAGGGAATACCATTGCACACCAGTGCCCAACACTTAGTTTATAAGCATGCAATTTGTTTTACCAAAACCTGTTCATACAATCTGAACACGATTTAGCCCTCCAAAAGTGTATTAATGAGCCTGTGATGAAGTCAACTTTCAATTTAGCCATGAAAACCTGGTTCTCAAAGCCCCTAATTGTGCTCATTTTGCCTCCTTGCTTACTCTCCAATTCCCACCAGCTTCAACAAATGTCTGTTTTACTTGCTTGTAACATATAGCTTCCACTTAATAGTCCAATAACAAGAAAGTCACTTCATCCGTCTTTGGTTTTAATGTTACAGCTGATCAGTGCATTCCAACAAATATGCTGGTGAGTTTGGTTTGAGGGCACATACCATGTCTATAGCACTCTTTGAGTTTCTCAGTCAGCCACAGAACAGACTTGGCACCCATCTTTGTGCCAAAGTTCCTGTCAAAGGGTGTTGGAGTGCCACCCTGGAGTGGATAGAGGACAAACAGACAATTGAAATACAATGTTATAGAGAAAAGAATGTAAATACGCTCTGAGTGCTTTTCCACACACCTGCTGCATGTGTCCAAGGACATTCTTACGGCAGTCAAAAATTCCTTTACCCTCCTCTGAGTACAGGTTGAAGATGAAATCAGTGGTGTAGTTGGAGTTGCAGTTTTCATTCCTTTTGTCAAATAGAGAGTCAGACATTATTCTACTGTCAACTTGAAGAAAATGGAGTTGTTCTAGTTATCAGATGAAGTAAGGGCTCTTTTCACAGCAGATATTTTGAATAGTGGTAGCATCAGGAGGCAATTAGCAGTCTCTATAACGTAACTACTCCAGACTACTAGTAGCTGATTTTTCTTCAACAGGTTTTGCAACATTGCATTCTTTTGATTACCTAAGGGGGAAAAAAACTACCTGAGAATCAAACCTCTCTTCACCGTTGTCTTCATCTTCTCCACAAGATGCTCTACATTCGTCTGTGGGTCAGTTTCATGTAAAATACAAAACATACGGCTCATTTAGCAAGAAAGTTTCAGTATTAAAAACCAGATAAACATGAAAAGGATCCAGCAAATTGAACTTTAAGAATTCACTAAATTATTTGCTTGTATGCATTTTCTCATGAATGTCTCGAGAGTGTTCAGGATTTATTTTTCCTTTCAAGTCAATAAGACTGATGATGCAAAACTGAAAGCTTTTTTTTTTTTTTTTTTTATAGGTGAGCCCAGTTCACCTCCAAATCTCTGATGTTGAATTTGTCCTCAAAGATGTAGGCAGCATCCGCTCCAGCTGCCAGACCCGCCATGGTGGCCAAGTAGCCGCAGTATCCGCCCATAGTTTCTACAATGAAGACGCGCCGCTTCGTTCCAGCTGCGGACTGCTTGATTCTGTCACAAGTCTGCAGAGAAACAAACAAGAAGTGTGTTGAACTGTTTGTTTTCAGTGTGTGTCTGTGTGGTGTGATTGCCGTTTAGCCACTAACTGATGTGATGGTGTTCAGGGCAGTGTCGGCACCGATGCTGAAGTCAGAGCCGGGGACGTTGTTGGAGACTGTAGCAGGAATGACTACCATAGGAATGCACATCTCCTCGTATTTCTCTCTGGCCTGAACCATCTCCAGACCTCCGACGTAGGCCTGTGGCAGAGCAACAGAGGAAGCCTCATTATCTTTGTAAATGCAGAAATTCAAGATTTAAGATATTGAAATGAAAAAAAAAAACTGTCTTACCTCAAATCCACCAATGATCACCAAAGCATGGATGTTGAACTTTGCAATATTCTGGCTGATTTCTTCCAAAATTTTGCCAGGAAGAGTTCTGAAAGAAACACAGTGAATGAAAAAGAAAATTACATAAAATCAAGTAAAACATAGAACTAGAATAAAAACCTAAATACAATAGAAACAATAGAAACCTCTTGGTGCCCAACATCGAACCTCCTTTTCCAGTCCAGCCAGTCACTGAGGTCCAGGTGATGGGCTCAACCTGCAATAAGCCAAAAACAGCAAAACTAAAACTGTTAAAATAAACCTAAAAACTATTAAGAAACAAAACAACAAAGATGTTTCAGAGTACACATTTAGAAGATAAAATACACAGAAACAGGTATTTTTGGAAATGCCTGATTTGAAAAGTTCTAGATCTGATTTTACAGGAAATCAAAACAGATTAATTAGCATCATTAGTATAGCCTTAATAGTGCACAGATCTGACTGTACTGCACGCTAATTTTCTTAAAAATGCATCTTATAGTTTACATTGAGATTATTGATACAAGACCCTGTGCTGTTCTTAGTTTTTATTATTTTTTGCTTTTTTGAATGCATCTGTGAATCCAAGGCTCCAATTCTGAGCAGACTTACTCTCATCAAGCACATGTCAAATTAATATTAAGCCTGTCTTAACAAACAGTAAAAGCAATTTCTTGTCCAGTGAAAAACATAACATTTCAAGGGCAAATCCCCTTATATAAAGATAAAGATGTGGCTGTCCACTGTGCTCTAAACAGAAAGTCTTTAACAATAACGTCCAAAAAGACCTTATACTTGATACAGACAACTCTTTGAGAACACCTGATTTCTAGTTTTCACCTTTCTAAAAACAGGATTCTTGACCCAGTGCAGCACTTCCCATTTTCTTTTTCCCCCCGTTTTGCAATGGTTTGGTCCTTCAATCCACCATTTTGTCTCAAATCTTTAGACAGAACAAGGTTTGGAAAGAAGATAGGTACCTGTCCGTGGGCCAGACCATCAAAGCCATCATAGACAGCCAGCATGTTGTGACCCTGGATGATTCCCATTCTGACTGCAGAACGGACCGCAGCATTCATGCCGGCACACGGAGCTCCAATGTTCATTATAGCCACATTGATGTTGCTCTGCCATTAAGAGAGACAGCTATGGGGTCAGTTATAAATGTAAAATATCACCATTAATGCATTTTTGATGATCAATGGCAGTGTTAAGAGTCTGGTGCAGGTCCTAGCAGCTGCTCACCTTCACATCTGGAGGATTTATGTGAGCCAGCAGCTTGTATGTGTTCCAGTTATTCTCAAAACTCCTGCACATCATAAATTAGGTTGAATTAGCAACAAGATAAACAAAAAATGTGGCGTTTGAACTACTTTTTATTTTTCATCATTATATTTTTTACAAATACATTGTGTTTTGGTTCATATTTTAACTAGAATACTAGAATCTTTTTATTTTGCATTATAAAAGTGGAGGTCAAGGATTAAACAGAAATGTTCAACAAGTCAAAAACCAACCCTTCCCGTCTCTGTCAGAGGAGCTTGCGTATTTGAAAATATTGCAAAATTGATTTTTTAAAAAGTGTTTAAATTGAACTTGTAATAGCATGCACAGCACCATTTTCAAAACCTAATACAAATTACTCGACATTTGAAACTTACTTTCCTCTAAGTTTGATTGCTTCTTCGAATTTGCCCTGAGCCATGGCAGCAGTCACATCTTTGGTCTGCAAAACAAAAACAGATGAGGAAACATCCTTGCAAGACCTCTTAATATTTTAAAACACTCAGAAAGCACATTAGGTGGAAAATACTCTGACATACCACTTGCACACACTCCATGAGAGGCAATCTGACAGCCTGATTCCCAGACAGGCTGACCACACAGGCAGGAGTGTCTGGAGTGGCCTCCAGCAAGGCCATCACTGCTTCCACCCCCATCCTGCTGCCCTGCACGACACAGACACCATCCAGATCAGCAGATGTGTAAGAAATAAGCAGAGGTAGATTTGCCTCTTCGCTGCGATAGTCACCAGGATTCTGTCAAAGGCCGAAGGTGTTCCTCCTCTTTGAACGTGACCAAGGATAGTGGTGCGGGTGTCGAAGCCGAGTCTGTCAGTCACCAGCTAAGGCAGATAAATCCAGTTTGTTTGGCAATTTGCCCATGATGCTCAGATCAACACTTTCCACCTGACTACTTAAAGCTGAGCTTGCCTTTTTGATTTGGTCAGATGTAATTGGTTTGCCGTCCCTGGAAATGGCTCCCTCGGCCACAATGATTACATTCAGACGGGAACCTCTGGCTCTTTGCTAAAAACAAACAATCAAATAAGAAATGAACATGTAACAAAGTATTTTTACAGGTATAAGGTGAAGAGAAAGTGTTGTCATCTTTCTACAAATAAAGTCATACATCTGTCAGCCTCCTGCATAAGTGGTCCTCCCAGCCCTCATCTGGTGGCATCTCTGGAATGAACACCCAATCGGCACCACAGGCCAGAGCCGTCACCAAGGCCAGGTACCTGCATCAACACACAAACACATCCATTAACAGCAGGGTCCATATATATGGTCATAGAAAAATACACAGTCCTGTAGATGGAAAGATTTTGGCTCTGAGGAACAAAAGGATAAACTGCAACCAAACAACAGAGAATAGTTGTGTTTTGTCTAAATGCTGAAATGTGGCTTAAAAAGGTACAGTGTGTAAGAATTACTGACATCGAGTGGTAAAAATGGATGTTTAAAAGAGAAAATGTTTTTTTTTTCAAATGATTTCATATTCTAAGCACTGTTGTGAATGTATGGTGGGTGTTAGTGGCCAAGTTTCTCCCAGACATAAAGATGTTTTCATCTGTGAGTGGATCCAGTGGTCTCAGGTGTAGCTGTGACTGTACTATGAGGAACTACTTAAAATGCCTTTTAAGGCATTATTTATCCCAAACAGTGCTCTAACTTCTATCAAGTAAAGCTAGTACAGCGGTTTTGAAGTTCAGACGGTTCTCACTTCACACACATTGTTTTGTCCATTCAGGGACACCGTAGTAAAAATGGCGGAACAAATATGGCAGCTTCTATTTATGTGCACCCACAGCAAGTAGATATAAATAACTCATTTTAAGGAAATAAACACATAACAGTTATTCTAGTGAAGCAGTTACACATCAGTAGAAAAAAAGTTTTGAATTATATCTTACATTTTTCTGCCCTTGACCTTTAATTTTATTACATACTGTACCTTGAAATGTGTGAAATTATGCAGGTCTTGTTATTTTTCAAAAAGAGGATGCACACCAAGGCAAGTAAAGCCATAAAACACAATATATTGTATTCAACTATTCTAATGAAAACCAGTGGCACACACATAAATAAACAAAGGTACTGACCCACAGTGTCTGCCCATCACTTCCAGAATGAATGTCCTCTGATGGCTGTGAATGAACAGAGTATTTTACATCAATTACAAAGCAAATTGCATAAATGGATCTGCAGATTCTACACATACACTCAAAGCATACGGCAAATTAGTAAATCCTAAAAGATTTTTTCTTTACGATGACAGGTAAGAGCTTTTCCTGCCTCCTGTAGCATAGGCTGATCATTCTGCATTTTTTCTTCTTCCCTGTCTGAGTGTTATGCTTTTCTTCTAATTTTCTACCTGTGCAAGTTCACAGTCAACCACTGCTGCTTACCATGTTTTTCAACAATATGGAATGAATTAAATGATCATTTCTTTATTTGTATATACAGGAAGGCTGACACAGCATTCCCTGACCTCTGTGCAGTAGTGGTGATAGCATCCACCACCTCGATGATGCGGTGTAGGGCAGAGTCAGTGCCGATGGTCATGTCAGTGCCGCAGAAGTCGTTGTCGATGGAGCCGACCATGCCGACGATGTTCAGATGGGATGAGTTCTTGGCTTCTTCTGCTGTGATTTTACCTGCAGACAAAAACATAAAAGTTATTTTGATTGGCAGCAACAAGGCACATTTAAAAAGCTGCATTTATCTCAATAGAAAGATCATCTTGTTGAGATCTGGACTCTGGCAACGCCTTGATTCTTTTTTTTCCTCCTATCGTTATTCTGTTGTAGATTTGTCAGTGTAATTGGGGTCATTGTTCTGTTGACCTAATTTTAGCCTAGCTTTAGCTATTGGACAGATGGTCTCACATCAGACTCTGAATACTTTGGTATACAGAGGAGTTCACGCTTGACTGACTGCAAAAGTGCCAAAGTCCTATGGCAGCAGAACAAATCCAAATCCACCGTTCCACCTGCATGCTTGAAAGTTGGTATGAGCCATTTGTGCCAATATGCTGCATTGATTTTTCTCCAAAAATGAAGATATGTATCAAGACCAAAAATCTTCATTTTGGTCATGTCTGTCGAAATGGACATCCCTCTCGGGTTTGTTCAAATACAGCTTTGCAAACCTACACTGCGCTGCCATGTTTTTTGTTTTTTTTTTTTAAGAGAGGAAAGTTTTACTTCTGGCAACTCTTCAAAAGAAGTCATATTTGTTGAGTCTTTTCTAATCTAAATATTATTTGATTCTGAGGCCTGTGGAGTTTGAGACGTATTCTTCAGTTTTTTGCAGTTTCTCGGATTTCAGTCTGACACTGAGGTGAGCTTGTTGGGATGTTCACTCCTGAGAAGAATGCAAACTTAACCTCTCTTGAATGTTTTCCACTTGTGAATAATTTTCTAAAAAGTAATAAAAATGGACTCCAAATGGTTTGGAAATTAACTTTAAATCGCTGTAGACCAACAAGCTGCAAGGTTTCTGCTTTTATAGAGAACGAGTCATGCTTTATAATCAATTTTCAAGTTAATTTGATTAGCAGCAACGGTGTTGATAATTTCCTTCAAAGCAGTGAGGGTGGACTTAGTTTTCTCACACTGCATATCATTAAAGATCTATTGTCTTATGTTTTAAATGTGTTGTTCATCTGAGGTTGTATTTACATTGGTTTTTAGACCTGGCAAAGACCAATTTACTGTTGTCCTGATAAAATCTTATGCTTAAAGGAGGAACTTTCTTTTAACTGCATTTGATCAAAACTTTATAAGCTGTTCTAACACCAGTGTTAATTTTCAACCTATTCCTCTTTATTTAAGCAATGAATAAGAAACGAATCTCAATCTGTCTAAAGACCAAGGACAGATTGAGACGACTTTGGAAAAGGGGCTGAGAAATTGTCCAGATTTACAACTCGGCCTCTTTCAGCCCGGTTCTTTACCGACTCGGACCAGGTCTGCCAGCAGGCCGCTCCACTCAGACCTGAACTCATTGGCTCCCGTCAGACTCCCGTCGCCGCCAATTACACAAAGGTTAGTGATGCCCAGCTTCACCAGGTTGCAGGCTGCTTTCATTCGTCCCTCCCTGGATCTGAAGTCCTTACAGCGAGCGCTGCCGATTACAGTCCCACCCTGACACACAGAGAGGAGCTGTCTCAATATAACTGATACTCAAACATTTTCAGGCTTTGAAGGGGGGAAAAAAAGCCCTATTAAATAGATTTGTGCATATTTCACCAGCAACATGCACAAGAATGCATTAAGAAATCTTGAATTCAAATTAATGGGAGTGATATTCGGAGGTAACATTAGAAGTTGCAATAATCCATGCCAACTCAGCAGCCTACGTTCATGCCATGCCTTCCCCGCTGCCAGGCAGCTTTATTTAGACAACAGGGATGATAGAAATGCGACTTATGAGCTTCAGTCTTATTTAATCTCCTTCATCCTTTAGTTAGAGGGCAGACTCGGTCATTTAATATCACCTAAAAAGCTGAGTATCAACTTATCAGAGCCCCTGAGGGTTAGAGAAAGCTGGAAACTCCATATGGAGCAGTTGAAGGGTTAGTTCAACAAGAGTGGCACGTTTTTCCATATCAAAGCAAAGTATCTGAAGCCACACTGTTCCCCGACTCCATCAGTCTGAGCTAAAAAGAAATAAAAAGTTTAATTTGATTTAGACTGATAACAGAAGGATTGTATCTTTCTAAATAGCTAGTTCATCTGAAATTCTGCACTCACTCACTTCCATTTTTCATCCATCCTTTCTGTTACCTCTTTGTTCCATGACTGAGGAGTTAGCTTAAAATGTTTTCATGAGATGGAACCCTTTTACTGATTTCTTCTCCCAAAAGAGTTAGAAAAAGCATTGAAACCTCCTAATAAAATACAGACGATCAGTTTGCACATGGGTGAGAACAATTAGCAGCCATTTGCCCATTTACACCCTCACGGGGCTCTTTGACAGAAGCGTTTCAGGAAGTCAGGGGTATGTATGAAGCTTTTACCATACAACCATACAAAAGAAACCAGTGACTGTGAATGACTCTCAGGCTTACCCCTGCTGTGCTGTGTGACAGGTGTAAATACTGTAAATGCATCAGAAATTACCTCTTGCATTTACTGGTTACTGAGAGCCAGCAACTTTTAGGGATCTGTGTAATAGAGAACTGTTATATAAAGAACAACCTCTGAATATTGGCTGCCATGAACATTGGTTTGTTGTTATTGTATTGGGATGCTATAATAAAGAGAGTTGTTTCTATCATACATCAGCAGTGTGACTTTATGAGGGGATCATTCTGACTGAGGACAGATGTTTGGAGGCTTTTTGGGGTTTTAAGCGTCTCCATTGTCTTACTGTCTAGAACGCAGTCTGGGTCAGGCCATAATACAATCAAGGTGTGTTGGTATTCTAACAGCAATGACGGCTCTGTTCGAGTCTGTTAAGCTGCATGTCACTCACCAGTTGAAGCATCATTGATACACTTTCCCAGGTGGCAGGACGAATGTTTTCTCCTCCATCTACCAGACCCTGATAGCCCTACAGCAGAAGTACACAACTTTCTTTCACCATTCATACATTTTTCCAGTGGCTGGTGAGTTTTGTTTGTGATGCATTGATGAGTTGGTGTACAGTTACATTTATGTCCAGCCCATACCTCATGGACAAAGTAGACTTTGGCTCCTGTGTAGAGACCAACTCTTACTGTGGCTCTTACAGCAGCGTTCATACCTGAGAGACAAAAACAATGCTGTGATGACTTTAAACATAATAAAAGTCACTTTAATATTTCCTTTAAGACATCAGCTGTAAAACTTTCAGCACCATCTTGACCTTTAAGTGACTTGGCCTGCATATTGAGGCAAGTGAGACAAAAATAGCCATATGGAAAAGAACAGGATCAAAGTGAAGTCTCTATGTCTTGTTTGCCTTCTTACCCCAGATGTCAGTACACTAAAGGCCACTGTGGGAGTTTGTGTTGTGTCAAGCTGGCATGCTGCAGCTCTTGTTTCACTAGACAGCAGCTGTGGGTGGGTGGGCACTTCTTTCCTCCATACCAGAAAAAGGTCAGCAACACTAAAATTAGCCCCAAAGAGGTAAATGAAGGGAATATGTGAGGGCTAAAGATGCAGATCATCACAAAGGATTGGGAGGTAGTTTGGAGAGAAAGATTGCATAGAAATGTGACAGAAAAGAGCTGATGGAAGCAAAATGTCATGTTCTGGATCTAAGCAAATAAAGGATCTTTAATAACCGGATAAGGAAAGTCTATCATTTTAATCTGCTTTTTAATTTCTTATGAACCATTTATCCTTAAAAAAAAAAAGATATATATTGATTGTACACTGAGTCCAAGATGCAATTCCTCATGCGTGCTCTTGACTTCAAATAAGATTTACAGCCAAACATCCCTCAACGTCTAACAGGTGGCTCTCACTTGTGCCTCTCTGACATCCAGGAAAAGTTACCCTTTTTAACTTAAGATGTCATCTAATCAAAGCTTTAACAGGACACTTTATTTGCCTCCATAAAACAGACTTGTAGAGCCTGTTGGTATTTAGTGTTGCTCTCTGACACATCAGCAGGGATCATGATGCTCCCTGACTTACCCCTCCATCAGGACTCAGTTTGAATTTTTATAATCCACAATAAAAAAAAAAAGTGACTGAAAAAAACAAAGCCTCATCCTCCGCTTACCTTGGGCATCTCCTCCTGACGTCAGCACAGCGATGGACCGTCCGATGCCCATCTTCGTGGGATCCATGGTTGGATGGAGATCCTTGGACATGTTCGGACAAGACAGGTGTCTTTGAAGAGGGGGAAAGAGGAAGAAGAAAGTACAGAGTGTTCTCCACTTTCTGCTTCTCAGGGGGAGTCACGAGAGAGGGTAAAGCCTTTATAGACTACTGTTCCTGCTCTTGCCCCCTCCCACAAAGACCTCCACCACTCACTCACTCACACACACACACAGCTCTACTATTTATAATCAGGCCCACGAACCACCTGCATTTACAGAGAAACATGGTAAACAAGCACCAGTGCACCAGGAAACAATCTGAATCCATCTTGAATTATAGTTTCTTGTCTAGTTGATATGCTAAAAATGATATGATATCCAAAAATGATGATGTATCAAAAAAAAAAAAAAAGAAAGAAAGAAAGAAAGAAAAGAAAAGAGAGAGCTTTTTTTACAATGTTGAATTTCCCCTTCTGCGATAAATAAAATATTTTTCATTTCATTTCATTCATTTCATGCTGCTGTGGATAAAAACATTCACCCTCCCAGGTCCACAAACAGCATCGGTGAATGACTGAAGCTGGACACACCCACGCCTAATTACTACCAGCCCTGTCCAATCAAGTCTAATCACTTAAATACATCATTTTTAAAAGGGAGATAAAACATCAGCAGCACATGTAAAAATTAAAAGCAACAGACCACATATTTATATTTAGATGTTACCTACAAATAGAGAACAACAGTAGGTCTTCAAGAGCAGCCATGATTCAGCGAAAAATGAAGAAACTTGATGCATTTGTCACATTAGAAAAGGTCAGTGATGATGACTCCATCATCAGAAAGATGCTTAGCAAAGATGTCCGCAGAGGGGAAAAGGCAAAACTGAAGTCACAGAGCATCACAGTTGAACTGAATTTGGTGAACTCACCTTGACAACCAATCAAAACTTATTGGAGAACATATGTGGACTGACGAGTGGAAGTTGCCTTGTTATGTTACAACCTAAAAACACCAGTGTATCAATGAAGACTACATCTCAAATTAGTCTAGTGGAAATTTCTTGGACCCAGAAATGTTGAGTACTATGAACTTTTATGATTGAAATGTCATCTGTAGACCTATTGGATGAAATTCCACTTGGTTGCTAAAAGTTGCACTTTGGGCAATTAGAGTAATTAGCATGAGCTAATTAATTACCAAAACAAGGAAATGGCTATAGTTTGACCTCTAGTTCGCTGAAAACATAGAAACAATGATTAAATAAGCCAATGTCAATGATGTTTCAGAAATCCACATATTACCATGATGCTGTCCTGCAATCATTCCTTACTAGCTTAATCTACATAAATTGTTTCATAATACAGTAATAAGCATAACATGAATGGTAGGGTAGCATCGTAGCAAGCAGAATGATGATCTGGCTGCTTTATTGTGTTGAAAAGTTTTGTTTTGCCAAGGGAGCTCCCCTTGGCAAAGATTAACATCATTTTAATGACAGCTTCATTACACCGAACTGCAAGTTTGTTAACACATTTTGCATGTGTGAGAAGTCAAAATGCCTGCTGTGACAAGTCTACGTGGTGTTTTTACATATATATATATATATATATATATATATATATATATATAAAGGAGACTAAAAATACATTTTTTGAAGGATGCCAAATGTCATTTAACACATTTCCTTCTGTAATAAATGTTCATTAAATGAGGTTTTATATTTGTCAACTTGCATTCCTTTGTATTAATTGAAACTGTAAGGGTTGAGGTGATTAAGCAGCATGGTGTCCCTGTCATGTACAGAACGGTGTGTAATAATACATCTCTCAACTGGATAGTCACATGATTTAACATGACGCTGACACTGGATGTTCATCTTGCCACATGCTCCAGAAAAAAGGCTTGAACTTGAAGTTGGCTCAGAGGCAATCTGTGGAATGCAAGACAATATGACGTATCTTGTATCATGTAATCTATCCTCTGCAGGAGTTCATGAAAGTGGGAAGAACATGACAGACAACCTCAGGATTTACTGGCTGGAGTCCTGGTCTGTCAGTGGTTTCACTGTATGACTGGTCAAAACAGATAAAAATATGAACAGAGAAGTCCAGAGGCTGAACACATCAGTTGAAACCATGACCTCAATTTGCAAAAGAATTATCCTTTTGTTTGTGAGGAGAGGAAAACATCAATTATGTATTGTTCATGTGCTGAGTTACTCATAAATATGAATCATTGTGTGTTTCATCTTATATGGTTGAACTGTTTTGACATCTAAAATTGAATAAAAAACTTGCATAACAAAAATAGACAACTGTTGTCCTGATTTAGAGATTTTGGGACTTAATATTAAATCTAATTCACTTAAATTACTTGACATGCTAAATAATTTTGACAAATTCAGTGTGTAGTTTTAGTCCTTTGTACAGTAGCCGTAATGCAACCCAGCCAATAACACCATATCCATGACTTGTTAGTAGTTTGCCACACCTTGGAGTATTTTAGGGGCAGATAAAGAGTTTGGTGAGCTGAGGGAGGCGGGGGGGGACCTCAACGTGAGCTGAGGGAGGCGAGCCAGTGTTGAATCAGATTTCGGTGTGAGCAGTTCAGGGAGAAGGATGTAAAACTGGTCCTACCTTACTGCATTTGACACCTGCTCTGCCAAAGAATAGGTCACTGCTGTTTTGCCATATTCACAAAGCTGACATTTGCCAGTCTCTTTTTTACTAGTAATGACTATTTGAAGGATGGTGGGGTTTTTTTTTTTATACATTCCTGATCTTCTCATAGGCGGCTCTCTCCTTTTTGTTTTTAATGGCCATCAAGACTTAATCGGTTTTAACTTATATACAGAATAAACATGCTTACAATGCAAACTCACCTTCTGTCCTTGTTTCACCTCCAGTCTTCTATTGTAACCAGGTTGGTAGCACACTGTTTGCCATAATGAAACTGAAAACATGCAGTTTGCCCATTTGCAGAAAACAACTAATGCACACCAAGTTTATAAAAACTAAAGTCTGGACAGCACAAACATAGCAGGTAAAAGGATGTTGTTACATCCACTTAAAAGCACTGAAAGAAATCTGAACTGGTGGGATTAGATTAGCTCATGCTTCCACCCACTCCTTTTGAACTTGTGTTGGTTTTCAGTTTGTTTTCAGTTTATTTTCTATTGTCATTAAGTTCAAATAAACTTTGTCAATGAATCAAATCTGATAGCCCATCAGTTGTAAAAATTTATTATAAACACTAAACATAGAAATATTTTCAATCCAAACAAAGTTGCAAAACGCCAAGCCTAATTTATTCTATTGTTACAAAAAGAAAGTCTTAAAAGACCTAAAAAAGACGAAAATAAATCATCTTAAGCAACAGTGTTAGACAGGCTTCACTTTCCATGCCAATACTAGAGGTTAGTTTTTCACAGTCCAATAAAACTAAATGAAGGTGTAGTGCAAATCATCTCTCATGGAGTGGAGAGCTGTGCAGAGACAAAGGATCACAGGAGAGATCGAAGCCAATTGGAAGAAATCTCTGGAAAACAAAATGGAGATCAACTTCAGTTTTCAGTTCAAACAGGAAATCAATGTACAAGTACTTCAAATAGATTTCTCTGAATGCTGCAGAAAAAATTAAACTTGTTTCATAAGTGTCATGTTGGCCACTGACTTGATGACATTCAATGATTGCAAGGAATTCTGTATTTTGCAGAATTCATGAAATTATGGTTTTGTCAATGTTTCTTAGTTTGTTTCCCTGACACAAGGAAGGAAAGATTAAAAGTAAAAAGCTTGATTTTGTAACAGTCAAAAGTGACCTATAATCTCTCAAGTCGCCACTTTATTCATTTTTTAAATATAACCACGGTTGATTTCTTGGCAACGGGTCCGGGAAAAAAATAGCAGGGGAACTCGTTTTACCTTCAGCACTTTGAGTATTCAGGTAGTTACCAAAAAAATAAAAAATAAAATTACCACACAGCATTCAATTGTGTAACCTGTGTACTCACAGTTGACTCTTCAAAGTGCAAGATGGAGGCCAGCGGGTTTCCACAGCGAGGCCGAGGGGGGATGAACCCGGCAGTGGCTGGGACAGACACAGAGGTGTAGGTGGCCACCTCCTCGTCCAAACGCAGCTCCTCCAGAGGAGGAAGACGCTTGCGCAGCATAGCCACTGCTGGATTTGGATAAGACTTTGTAGCAACAACGTCTGCAACAGGAGAAAATACTTAAACAGGTGATGAGCTGCAATCAAATCACATTGACATTAATTTAAAAAAAAAAAAAAAAAAAGACAATAAGATGAATTATTATCGGGTGTGAGGGATGAGCAGTACCTCTGTGTAGATGCTGAACAGAAGGATTGATCTGACTTATTAGTTCAGACTCAGCAGAAATTTCATCATGAGCCGTTGGCACCCTTCCCTGATCTGATGATACTGGACCATGCTGATTCTCCTGAGCTGAGCTTTCCAGATTTTCAAAACGTGGGACCCTCAGCAGCTTTTTACCCGTTGAGAAAAAAATGACAGACTCTCTAGGTGGTGCTTGCAGAAACATCTGCTCCTCCTCCTCACTGTTGGTTTTGCTCGTCTCTACCTTTACTTCACAGGGAAGTTTAATCTGAAGATGTTAAAGAGGAGAGAAAGTTTTAAACTCTGGTCTGTTTTCACTTTATACAGACAAGGCTGGAACTGAAAACAGCTCTGCTTGTACCTCGGGAGCTTTGTCCATCAGGTTTATGGTCTGCTCATCTTTTGGATCATCAAATAATCTCTGGACGACCTCCTGCTACCATACAAAGTACTCTGAATTATAAATCAGTTAAGTTTATTTCTGGCTTCATATATATATATATATATATATATATATATATATATATATATATATATAAAAAACTCCCTGAAATTTATTATTGAAAATTAAAAGGTCTGCATTTACAGAGCTACATAAAATCTTATCCAGTCTCTCAAAACAACTTAAAAAACAGTGACATTAGTACCAACAAATCCACCATTTGCCAATTAAGAGATCATCCAAACCCTTTTTTGGGGGGATGTTTATCCCATAGATCTATGAAAATTTGGCTGTGGACATTCAGTTTAGTTCACATCAAGCTTGTCAGTTTGCCGTTTTTATTTGAAGTTACTGCATTTTGTCTTGTCTTTGGGTTTTGTCTCTTGCAATATGCAAGAGACAAAACCCAAAGACATTCCTAACAATGTGCACTGTACGATGACCATAACACTCCTCTGTTATGCAAAAATCCGCTGCTCTTTTCTGCTCTTTGTTGCACAAAGCTTTATCTTTAATGAGCAAATAAAATTGTATAAATTAAAAAAAAACAAAACAGCATTTGTTGGCACAAATTAACTGATGTTTTTGCTATTTTCTGCAGCAAAGTTGAGCATTTTAGCAGAAAGTTGCCCAAAATAGCCTGTTTGAGAAACTGCAGCTTGTTCTGCATTGGCTTCATTTTTCACTTCCAGTAGTTGATGTTTATTTCATTTATTTATTTTTTCTGCCTTAGATACATGATTTTGACGTAGTCTCTCACCTTCTGATGTGGCTGCAGGTTACTTTTGCAGCTCTTGACTCCAGGAGAGCAGAATAGTGATTGCTGAGTCAGCTGATGCCATTTCTGAAAACAGAGGATGGTGAGAAGGCAGTGGCTGTATATGATACGCAAACTGCAAAACGGACTGAAAGAATACATTACAGAAGTACGGACCATAGCAGACATGGGCTGGTGTTTAGTGTTTCGGACTCTCTGTGGAGTCCATTTCGTCTGTGGAGTCTCTTTAAGTGCTGCTGTCCAGAGGAAAGACAAGCACAACATGTCAAGATAGATTTTGTTAAAAAGGACAAAAAATGAAGTTGCAGTGTGTTTTAAGATAAAATGCTGCCTCTTACCAGCTGGAGCACCAGTTGCCTCTGCACAATTTTTTATAAGAGGCACTCTCTGAGCCTAAACAGGGAAACACTCAGTGAAACTACTTTCAAAAGCACACTGTAAGCCAATAATAAAAAAACACTAAACCAAAAGCAAATGGACAGTTGTAAAAATGAAACAAGAAGGAAGAAAAACAGGAAAAAAAAAATTAAGTGCTCATACAGTGTAGATTGAAGTGCCTTTGCCAGGTGGACAGACTGAATTTCTGGGCGTTGCTCCACCAGGACCCCTGTCCTTCACACCCTCGTTCATGAGGATACTTTGCAATGCAGCGGAGTCTGGCGAGAAGTGCACCGACTTCACTGATGCTGTGAGAAGTGTCAAAAAAAAAAAAACACATTTAGCTAGGTTTTAATAAGCGGGAACCTTGTCACATTTATAGAGTACACACCAAACTAACCTAACTGCAACTAGAGAGAACTACTGTATACAGTGTACTTGCATAGATCCAATATTGTAAGTGGGGGCAATCTAGTCACAAATTTATAAAAAATGGTGCAAAACGGTCACCAGTTTGGCTTCCCAGCAGTTAAAACATCGGTGGTATTTTTGTTATTTATATGTAACAGAAACATCTCTTCCCCATGTTCAGCTACTGAGCTTCAGTTTGTCAAAGTATCTTTATGGAATATCAAATAGCTTCAAATAGCACACTACACCTGCCTGCCAGCAACTCCAATAGCTCCAGCTCATCAATCGTTCCTAGAAACAGTTCATTCCTGGATGTTAAATTGTCCAATCTCAAACTAAGAAAAGAAAATCCCAGCATACAGATGTGATGTATCTGGAGCTGGAAGACAGAACCTAACAGAACCTCCACTTTTGGATGTTGTATTTATATTCTGTGAAGCTCTTTGATTAATCTTTAAAATGTTCTGTAGAAATTATGGTGATCTAATCTGACATAATGTATACACACATTCCCAGCATCACTGCAGCACTCCCATTTGACTTCAGACTGATGTTGCATTTTTAATAGAAATAAATGCATTTTGGTCCTGAGAAAAGATTTAATTAACCACAGATAGTATAATGCAGCTCAGTGATGGTCTGACATGTCTCCTCCTCATGTAGTGACCAAAACCCACTTGGACATCCACTGGAATAGTAGTTAGTACAACTTTGCAACAAAGATCCCAAATCACAGTAGAAATTTAACAGGATCTCTTTTTTGGGAACCGGTATTTGATCATAAGTTATTGTGACACTAGTGAACCAATCAACTGTCTGATAACGCACTCACAGTGGAGAACAGAGCTTGTAAAATAATTTGAAATCAGATCAGCGATGGTAAGCTCTCACCTGTCTGTCTCAGGTGTCCTTTGTAGGTACACCTCTGTTTGTTTGTTTGTTTTATAAAGATGACTAAAGGAGTAATTATCATTTTGGTCAAATAAAGATTGCACAGGATACCAAGATCCCTGCAACACCTCCAAGAATAATGCAGTTTCCTTTCTCTACCACTACATTCTGGGTACTCCGGCTTCCTCCCACCATCTAGACATGTATAACATACATATACACACAATATACATGTTAACAGGTTTCCCTTGCAAAAGAGACTGTTGGTCTCAATGGGACTTACCCTTATAAATAAAGGTTAAATAAATAAAAATAAAATTCTGTATGAACACATGGTCAGAGCTGTTCCAATATTTATGAACATTTCTAAGAAGTAAAAGATTGTAAATTCCACACTTGGCATGAAAATGTTCTCACAAACACTTAATATGAAGAGATCTGTGGGAAAGCACGGTTGATAAAGGAGGGCCCAGTCTCTGCCGTCAAACTGGGAGTTGTTACAATTTGTAACAACCCAACATTGTACTCTCTTGTGCAATGCTGACCTGTAGAGGATCCAGCTTTTTGTTGGCTCTTCATAACAGACACTCGATGAGGCTGCAAACAAAAAAAAGTTTGTAAAATGT
This sequence comes from Atherinomorus stipes, assembly GCA_023101725.1. NCBI lineage: Eukaryota > Metazoa > Chordata > Actinopteri > Atheriniformes > Atherinidae > Atherinomorus > Atherinomorus stipes. The sequence continues at coordinate 1,005,337 of JALJCO010001275.1, read as the reverse complement.
GTGACGCTGAAAATTCTGACAACTGAAAACATTGAACAGGAAAAAACAACCACCCCCACCCCCCATCCACCCTTTAGTAAACAAGTACCAAAACAAGGCGCTATACATCTGTAATCCAACTAACTCACCAGATAGCTGTATGCTTTGGTTTGTGGAGTTGCAGATACTCGACCAACGATACCTATTCCCTCGTTCTGAAGGATACTGAGCAAACCCGCATGGTCTGGCTGGAAGTTCTCCCCTTTGTGGTAAATAGAAACAATTAAGCCAAGAAACACGTCAGCCTTGCCAAATTTCACTGATCATTATGACAATATCAAGATTGTATAAACCCAATATACTGCAGATGAAAAACTGAATCTTAATTGTGTGCACTGAATAATACAAAGCATGCAAGCATTGATCAAAACTTATCAGATACCATCTGTGCGAAGCATAAATGAAAGTTAGTTACCAGTTAAAATGTAGAGAAAATCCCACCTTACCACTTAAACCTTTTGAGGGATTGCCCTGCATGGTCAGTGGTGCAGTCTGACCAGTGTTTGAGGTCTTGGATGAATCTTTGAGACTGAGCAGGTTCATGGTATCCAAACAGATCTCTGTGCTAGCAGCAGGCTGCACAGAGGAAGAAGCGTTATTCTGATGTATTGTGTCACTAGGAACGGATGACGAAGGATTGGCCAAAGTCTTCCAAGTGTTGGATGGACCAGACTCTCCTGGCAGGTGGGATACTTTTTCCGGGGTCTTTCCATGAGACTTCCCCACAACTTTAGCAGGATCCCTTTTGCTGCTCAGCACAGTTTGATGTTTAGGAGGTTTTGCACAGCAATGTTTGTTTTCTAGCTGGACAGCATGAGTCCTTGATTGTGGAGCAGGTACAGGTCGGCGATTTTCAGCAGTCATTTTTGTGTTTTTTGGCTGGGACAGGTTGAAAGGTACAGGCCAAGTGCATGGCTTTTTCTTCTTAGTTTTCCCCTGCAGGGAAATGAGCTAAGCATTAAAACACACAAGAATAATCTTTTTTTTTTTTTTTTTTTTTTTTTTATTATTTTGACGTAAAGGTTATGAAGGAGCCACTTACAGACAAAGGTTTCTCTTCCCACCTGAAGTGGGACTGGCTGAAGTCAGAAGGGGTCTGAAGACGAAGAGACTTGGCGAGTACAGGAAGCCTGCTAATACCTGGTTGCAAAGGCGGCCTCTGACATGATTCAGCTGGATCTTTGTTCTCACAGTTCTTGTCAGAAAGGCAGGGTGAAGGCAGGAGTTTGGAAAGCTTTGGTTCAGCTTGCTTTTTGTTGTGCTCATTCTTCATTCTTTGTTGACAAAAAATGAAAAAAAAAAAAAAGAATTATTTCTGGAGGAGTGCAAACTAAACAGGTGTAAATACAGCTTTGCTTTTAGTGTTCCTACAAACTTAAGTCTTTGAAGATTACATGAAAATTAGATTGGTCTCGAATTAAATCTAAAGGCAAAACTGTAGGGAATGTCAATTTGTGTGTTAAGACAGGATCAACCTATTTCTGTGGGCTGCTGATGGCATCGTCTTCAGAAATCATCCCTTTACAGAAGCTTAGTCCAAAGTAGCAGCAGACATGTTTGTTTCTCCCCTTTCTCACAAATATCCATAAACTGTTTGTCTCCATGCTAAACCCCACAGCCCAGTGCACTTAACAGCACTGATTTCAAATTATACTCCCGTAATTCTGGACATCATTGTCTGAAACTCTGCAAGAGGCCAGACAATCCAGAATGATGCACATCTAATAAAATATGTAACAATCCATATTTAAAACCATCAACAAATGTGATTCACATTAGATTAATAACATTAAAAAATTGGTATTTTCAAGAAACAAACTAGATATAAAAATAAATGGATAATTTTGATTAAAAACTACAACAGGGTTAGACGTTAACATGTTTCCCTTGATGTTTCTGCCCCCCCCTCCCAAAAAGACAGAGTTCAAACATAAAACAAAATCAAATGAGCAGCAACTATGGGTGTGAAGTCTTCAATACAGGTAATCGGGATGTATCCAATGGAAGCGTTATGCGATTATCAGTTGTTTGTGGTGGTGCCACAGATAGTTTCAGCAGACCAATAAAGTAATATGATTCAGTAAAGACACGTGAAGGGAAAAAAAGTGAATAAGAGTGGCTCTTTTTTATTTAAAATACTTGCCTCTGAAAGTCGGTGCGGATTTTGTTCTGACTTTGCTGACGAAGGACTGGAGAGGAGTCCATGATGACAACTGGAGGAGCAAGAAACACAACCATACAGAGGCACAAGGTGAATACAAAGATGGACACAATACGTTCTGCGTGCAATAGAAAAAGGTAAAGTAAATTGAATTTAAGATAAGAAACTAAATTAGGTCACTGAAAAGCCAAGCTGCCAAATGCCAACATCGAACAGTAAATAATGTAAAAACACAAATGAGACTAAACGAAATACTAAGACAATTAATAATGACAGTGGTCTAATTAAAAATCCACATACATGCTAGCAGGTGAACATGTTTACAGTTCAAATCCAGACAATGACATTCAAACAAAGAGGTTAGCTTTACCCAGACCAAGAAGGCTAAAAAGTTAAAACACACGCTACACACGACTAGTTGCTACATGCTTCACTAACTTCCTGCATTCAGAGACCTGTACTACCTCGTTTAGAAATTCCAGTTATGTATCTCAAATGCAGTTCATTTCTAGTATTAATTCACTTAGCTTTACCAGAAGCTTTATGCAGATTTAAAGATCCCTCGGTCAGTTTTCTATTGCCATAAAGCAGCAGGGCTGTGAACTTCCTGGACACAGAGCAGTTTGTAAAAGGCGCGCCTCGCTATTGGTCGTAAAATGAAGCCGCCTCAACCAATGAATGCTCTTACATTTTGCTGCGACGATATGATAAACCAATGAGCAACAGACTTTGATAAACAACGCCATGGTAACGGTGCGAAAGTTGTTCTACCACGTGACCAGTTTTTTTTAATTTTTTACCGCGGCCTCCCCATAGATAGATAGATAGATAGATAGATAGATAGATAGATAGATAGATAGATAGATAGATAGATAGATAGATAGATAGATAGATAGATAGATAGATAGATAGATAGATAGATAGATAGATAGATAGATAGATAGATAGATAGATAGATAGATAGATCATTTGGAGTTGTGACCCATCAGATTTTGAAAGAATCTAATGGCAGGGTGAAAAATAGTTATTTTTCTTTAAAAAAAAATAAATAAATAAATAAAATTCATAGCTGCACCAATAATTTGCCATTCAGATTAAGATGAGAAGGACCCAACTAAATTAAGATTGCACTGACAAAGTATTATGAAACATAGTCCAGTCCACGTCAAAACACTTCTGCTCAATAAAGCTGAATTTGATCTCAGTTCAGCTGTAATTACAATATACCAACATTTAGCATTGTTACATGGATCTCTAATAGTGAGATGAATGTTTACATTTTATCAGGGAAATTTTCCAAGTTTAACGGAACATTTTAAATTGTTATGCCACCACTGGAAGGCAGGACCAGAACTATTAATGGGCCCCTCCCTCTCTGTCTGTGATCATGGTCGTCCAGCAGGTGTCACTGCCACCAGGCTGCCTCAGCTTCATACAGTATCTGCTTGACAGCAGCAAGGCATTGTGTGTGTGTATGCCTTTCACTCAGGGGCCCGTGTCAACAGCAGAGGGAAGAAGACACGTAGAGGAGGAAATCAAAAATTTTTTCTGCAGCAGTCATGGACCTGCGGTCTGAGCTGCTCAAATCCATCTGGTATGGGTTTACAGCCCTGGATCTGGAGAAAAGTGGGAAGGTGTCAAAGTCTCAGCTGAAGGTGAGTGGAGGGTCCTTTACCTGGAAGATGGGACTACAACACTTTTTTTTTTTTTTCATATCTAAGGCTTGCGCTGCCGAGTTTTCTACTTTGCTTTGTATTCTATCACATGGGCTCACTCCTAAAAAGACAAAAGTTTGAGGTGTTTATCAAACTAAAAAAGTTCAAGTTTAAAAAAGTTAGGTGTTTACTTACTTCATATTCAAGCCTGTGCTTCAGGAAATAAGGGTGCACAGTCTGATGTTCACCATCAATATTTCCTGTATGAAGCTCTTTTTTTAACTGCATACCCTGCAACAAGGAACAAATTTGTTCCCTATATTTCGAGTAAAATGCTTACACTGCTGAAAGAAAGCACAATATGCACCTCTGTCTGGCAAGAGCATGAGAGTAACAGTTTGCTCTCAGTCTGCATATGAATGGGAGCCCTCATCTCCAAGCTGGGCTCACACTGGGCCTGGATGTGCCATCTTGTAGTGCAAAGGGACCTCTGGCACTGGAGAACAGCCTGTTGAATAGAGTATGCTCAAAAGGACATTGTTACAGTGAGAGCAAAGACAAAGTGGAAACAGGCTGGTGATCGTCGTGTCTTGCCACAGAGCCTTAGCAAAGCCACTGTACATTTTGTTGATCTCACTGTTATGTCACTTGTGCTTGATGTGGCTCAGACTCCATTTACGGCCACCTCCACGTTCTTACAATGTGCTGGCTGGCACTTCTGGCTCCCAGTGAGTTGGCCGCATGACTGGGCTTATCCCCTGCGAACATGCAGCCTGTTTACAGGTACCTCGTTTTGTAAAGGCGCTCAGGCGAGCAGTTTGCATGTCGTGGCCTCAAAAACTCACAGATGTTGTAGAGCACTGGAGACAGGATGTGGTTATGGCTCAACACACAGAGTAGGTGTCTGATAACATGCAGCAAATATCTCAAGATGTTGCACTATTTTAGCTAAGCTGAATAAGGGAGGGAATATATTTATTAATTAAATGACACATTAGTAGTGAAAGCTACCCACAGCACATTGGTATCACAGTTTATCAGTCTTTTTGAGTTTTTTAATTTCCTTATTTCACAAATTTCACTGTTCATCCTGCACCATCAATAACCTCAATACTGGTCCAGACTGAAAACAGTTTTAACAGTTTTGGAAAGTGTCCAATACTTTTTGTATATGTTACAAAAAAAGAGCACACTGCAGCTAAGATTAGCTCAGTTTTGCACTTCACACAAGCACAAAACTCGAGGGAACACTGCTTATTACTAACAAAAACTTTCTAATGCTGTCCCTCTGAAGGAAGTAAAAATCATACACATAAGCTTGCACATGTTGCAACGTACCGTCTTCCACTTCCATAACTGTAAGTTACTATCAATAGGATTAGTGAGAAAAACATTAATATCAATAACCATGCAGTTAGAGCGCAATTTACTTAATATAGCTATCGACCAAAGATTAAAGGAGGCTGCACACTCTAAAAAATAAAAATAAAAAAAAAACTTCCTCTTTATCAAAGTGGCATGCAAAGTTTCTCTCTTTGCAAGATTAATGAACAGTGTTCCACATAAAAAATTGACCAACTCAAGGTATTTAATCCATAAACCGATACCTCAGAGTTTTATTAACTTGTGATTTGCTCTGTCAAACAAAGGCATGTCTAGAGAAAAAGGGTGCACAGTTTGATATATCAAAGATCACACTGTCTACAAAAGCTACAAATAGAAAGATACAACATAAACCAAAATCCATTTTGAAAGACATTGAGAATCTTAAGCCAAGTTTTAGTTAGGGGGCCCACAGTTCCCTGACTAACCTCATCAAAAATAAATGGATGCATATGAACAAGTGGGGGGAAGGATGCTTCAAGAATCTAATGGAGTTGCGAGCCTTTTTGCAGGAAAAAGTGTCCGAAAGAAGACCTGAAAGACTGCTGTCTACAGCGTCATATGTTTCAAAGGATGTGTTAATAATCTACATAACATGCAGGATGCTCATATGTTTGAATTCAGGCCTTTTTGCACTTTAAGGTTTGAAAGAATTAAGAGTAAAAATCTATTCAATGTCTTTTAGAAAAGAGGTTATCTCTTTACCACTTAAGTTTAACAGAAATGTTCATCAAGTTCGTCTGACTTCAGGATTCACCAGCAACTTTTTAAAGGAATGAAGGGTGGCTGGAATAGACATAAGAATTAATTGTAATTATAATTATTATCATTCTCATCTCATCTAAAAATACAATACAGCAGAAAAAAAAAAACTTAAAATACAGCATTTCATACCTTATTTAGCAACAATAGTGACCGTAAAGGTTCTTTCCACTCTCCTTAAATATTCCTTCTCTGTTCATTGTGATTTTTCAGGTTTTGTCTCACAACCTGTGCACAGTCTTGAGTATCCCACATGACCCAGTCGCTTTAGAGGAGCACTTCAGGGATGACGATGATGGCCCAGTTTCTAGTCAGGGTTACATGCCTTACCTCAACAAATACATCCTGGACAAGGTGAATAACAGCACAGCTTTCTGCTCTTGCTCTTTTAACAAACATTTTTGTAATTTGGTGGTTTTTAATGACATTATTTGTGTTGCTGTAGGTTGTGGAGGGATCTTTTGAGAAGGAAAATGTAGACGAGCTCTGTTGGACTCTCACGGCAAAGAAAAACTACCAGCCAAATAGAAGCAGCAACTCCATTCTGCCAGACAAGGATGCTTTTCGACTGTGGTGCCTTTTTAATTTTCTCTCTGAGGACAAGTACCCCTTGGTTATGGTTCCCGATGAGGTGGGCTTCACTAGAATACATGTATTCTTTTCACTTTCTCCAGTAACATTCAACAAGTTTGTGTTTTGTGACTGTTTCTCTTGTGTCTAACTTTAGTCACATACATTTTTTAAATGATTTTGCTCCACCGTTGACTGTAATTGTGGGACTGTAGTCAGCAATCTGTGATCTAAAAATAGAGTTGGATCTTGAACAACCACTGAGAACATTGGCTGAAACTTTGTTCTGCAACCATGGAACATGGTGCTCTTTTCACGCAGCGGTGTGGGCTTGTTTCTCACTTGCAAACTCTCGTTTTGGTTTCCTGTCGCGCATTTTTCACAGCCGTTGCCAAGACAAAGCCTCAAATTTCAAGGCTTGAGTAGTTTCTTTCATACAGAGTTTTGGAGACAATCACACTTTAATTTTTGATTCATTATTCTCACACACACCACAACAGAAATAAAATATGTGGTGTAGTGAGTGTTACAGTGTTACTAAAGTGTGTTTAGTGACTAAACAGCTTAAATAATGCTGCCTGCTGTTTGAAGGTGATGAATGTGATTTTTAACAGTGGTGTTTTAAGAAGAAAAATTGAAAAACAAAAGATCAATTCATATATTTTTTTAAGCTCTATCGTGAAACAACACATCTTTTTAGGGGGAATAATACAAAACTAAGAGTTAATTTAAGTTATGAATATTGCAGAGGTGCAAATAGAATAATACACTTGAAATGACTTCTTTTCTCCTTTGACTGTCGTCACCTGTTATTTCCCTCTGCAGGTGGAATACCTCCTCAAGAAAATATGCATGGGTATGAGTATTGAGTTCAACTGTGTTGAGCTAGAGGACTTCTTCTCCCAGGACTCGGTACAGCGGAGCGGCATCACTGTCTGGATTTTTCTAGAGTTGATGAACTCTGGAAAAATAACCAGAGGAATTGACAAGAGCATTATCAGCATGGCCATCGAGGAAGTATACAGGGAGATAGTTGGTGATGTTCTCAAAGAGGTAGGAGACCGATGTGTTTCTAGATAAGTCTGTTTCAGTTCCCAGCATGCTCCACTTTGTGTCAGTGACTGTATGTGGACGCATTGGTTTGGATGCGTTCAGGGTTATCTGTGGAAGAAAGGCCAGCTGAGGAGAAACTGGAAGGAGCGCTGGTTCACCTTAAGGCCCAGCAACTTGTACTACTATACTGGGGAGGACCGCAAGGACTGCCAAGGAAACATAGCCCTGGATGGGAACTGTTGTGTGGAGGTAAGCAACTGGTGATGGTTGGTGTTCAAATCTAAACATGAAAAATTCATCCCACGCATTTGCTTTCTGCTGCAGCTTTCAACATCAGGGTTAGGATTCCCCTAAAGTGTCTCAGGATGGTTACCAGATATTTGTTGTTTATGGCATCGTCTCATTTGGCTTTTCTTGTGCATTACTCGGAAAAAATATAGTGTTTGAATATATTGATAGCATTGTGACTCAGAAAAGAAGCGCTGTAAATTATTCCACTTACGCGGAAAAGCACAAAACACATTTTTCACTTGTTTTAATGATCCTGAGAAAAATTTAACAAGATCCAGATCTGGAAGATAAATCATCTGCACTGAAGCATGTGCTGCTCAGAAACTTATTTCCATCATTCAGCATTAATGGTTTTAGGGTATTTGAGTCAACTAAATGGCCACAAGTGTCATGAACCCATATATACTTCACTTGGACTCTTAAAAGGCAGCAGATGGATGTTCTGCTCAGCAGTTTCCTGAAATGAAAATGAAAGGAAAAACTCAAAACTAAGGCTGCTGAAAAGGGACACTTCTTCATGTATTAGTCTTGTTTTCCTGTTTCCTCTACATGTTTAACACATTTTGTTCTCCTGTAATTCAGAAGTTTTGCATTGTATTTTGTGATTTATTTGAATTTCTGCTAAAACACTGAATTTTCACAGCATTGCTCAGCTTTATTGTGCTACTAGGAAAGACAAAGATGGTTCATCCACTTGTGCTATAATCAGAAGTGAACTTGGCCCATGCAGATGATGGTCTGTTTGTTTGAGCTATCGGGGCTACAAATAGCTTACCCCTAAATTTATTGCATCTGCACATTTGCAGATGGTGACAGTGGCTTCATAGAAGTTACCCTGTTAATTCTGCAGATATTCACCTTCATTCTATCACTAAAACTGGCTTATGAACTATGAGATCGTAGTTAGCTAATAACTAACCCAATGAACCCTGTCCTCTTTAGTCTGAAAGATATTTTCCAACAGAATTAACATTTTTTGATTAATCAGAAAACAGTTTTTCCTTTTCACGTAAGTCTGTTTTAAATGGAACCAGACCCAGAGAAGGCTCCATCATTTTGGGGGGAAAGGCATGTATGCTTTTTTTTTCTTTGCGTTGTTTATATTGATGGAAAAGTGACAAAGTTAGTTCACAAACAGATGTTGCATATTTTCCTTTGTCTATGTGCTGGATTCTACCACAGAAACATGTCAGTTTTGTGGGTCAAAACGCCCACAGTTCAGTACTGGAGATTTCCCCTAACTCTTTGCAGCTTTCACATGTTGAACTAGTTTCTAGACAGATAACTTTATCTATTATGAAATTAACTATAGTATCTATTTTTATCTATTTATTTATATCACAGGTCTGACCATCATCTCCCAAAGCTGTTTTAGTCAGCCTCTGAAATAAACACCTTTTTCATTTGTGTTGTAATCAACAAGACTATGGAAACTATCCAAATAATTAAAACATAAGATATGAAACTGAATTTTATTATACACACTGTCCAATGTATCATTACACAGTCATTTTGTGTCCTTACCAGTGTATACTTAATGTATGGTGGGAACAAATGTAAACCAAGAGGAAAAAAACAGCTCAAGATGATTAAATATGAATTGATAAAATGTGTGCTTGTTATTTGATCAGGTGCTGCCAGACCGAGATGGGAAGAGGTGCATGTTTTGTCTGAAAACCCTCTCCAAGACTTATGAAATGAGCGCCTCAGACACCAAACAGAGACAAGAGTGGACTACAGGTCAGAGAAGAGTCCTGCCCTCTAAGCCATAAATCAGTCTTAAACTGGTCATCTTCCTCTCAAGATTTTAACATCATCTTCTTCACAGCCATTCAAACAGCCATCAGGCTGCATGTGGAGGGTAAGAAGTCTCTCCACAAAGATCTGAAGCTGAAGAGACGGGAACAGCGAGAGCAGCGGGAGAAAAGACGACAGGCCAAAGAGGAGGAGCTGCAGAGGCTTCGGGCCTTGCAGGAGGAACGGGAGCGTAAGCTGGCAGAGCTGGAGCTCCTGAAGGAGGCACAGAAACAGGCTCAGGTGCTCTTGGAGCAGGATGAGCAGAGGAGGCGACAGCAGCACGAACAGCTCCAGCGAGCCTTGGAGATTCAGCTTCGCGAGGCTGAGGAGGTGAGCTTGGAGGCCGAGAAGGAGAAATTCAGAGAGCAGAAAAAAAAAAAAACGCAGTCAGTCACTTCTTCTTTCTGTGCGTCTCCAGGCCCGGGTCAGCATGCAAGCAGAGATGGCCCTAAAGGAGGAAGAAGCAGAGAGGCAGAGGAAGAGGATTCAGGAGCTGGAGGAGATGCAAAAGCGTTTGGAGGAGGCGCTGCAGCAGGAGATTAAAGCCCGGCTGGATGAGGAGGCCTTCCGCTATGCTCAAGCAGGGTAAATATTAATCCACAGACATGCAGATATGCAGCATCATTGTCCTTTAAGCTGGAGATCAAGGACACTTTTGCATGCAGACGAATATCAAACCATTGAGGTCATGTTGCATTAAGTTCCTGAGGAAGTTAAGCTGCCTGCAAAGGAAGTTGTCAAACACGGCTGTCACACACACACGCACACGCACACACATCAGTATGTCACTATTCTCTTTTAGCTATCAGGCCAGAATCTCCTGATGCACTGATCACACTGGACACCTCACAAAAGGCCCTGCGTGGCAGTTATAGTCAGGTGTAGAAAGAGTAGTACTAATGTTCTTTGTTGGACTCAGGTTACTAGCTGAGGAAGAGGAGAAAATGAAGGCCCTGATGGCCTTGCAGGAGGAGCAGGAGGAATACATCCTGAAGACACAGAGGGAGAAGCAGGAGCTAAAGCAGGAAATGGAGGTCAAATCTCGGGCTCTTGATGAGGCACAGAGGCAGCTGGAGGAGGTCCGAGCCAACCGGCACAGGGTTGACCAGGATGTTGTGGTAGGTTGAAACACAACCCAAACAATTACAGATGAAACCGTGTTCAGACTTTTATTGAATCTTAGCTGGTGATCAGGTGCAGCACCATCAGTTCTGTATGAACTGAAGAGATGTATGGATCGCATAAAGATAAAATGATGTTTGTGCGATTGCTGATTTTATTAGGTTAAAACACTTGCTGCATTGACATATGGGGCCCATGTAACTGAAACTATGAGATCTGCCAATTTTCCCAGTTCAGGCCCATGTCCATTCAAACACTTACAGGCTATACAGTATGGGCATACACAGGTGGAGCCACTATGGAAACCGTGGACAAACCCACTTGGGTCCCTCATATGCAGCCAAAATTTAACCTTTATGGTCTGCACCTGGATGTGCTGGCTAGGTCCTTTACCCCCATCAACTGCTCCCCGGGTGCTTTAATAGCAGCCCACTGCTCTCTGATTCAGAGATGGGTAAAATGCAGAGTCCTAATTTCCCTCCAGGGATCATAACAGTATATCCCCGCCAAAAAAAAGTGTTCAAGACCCTTATGCTGAGTCGCATACAGCAGACTAATGAAACAAACCAAACTGTTGTTCTGGTTACTTAATAACAATCTGAAACATTATCAACACATTTTAAAGAACAAAGTTTGATTTTTCTGCCCATCTCTGACATCACAGAGCTTTATAACTTTAGCATGGGTTTTATCCGGTGGCAATGCTAACAAAAGTATATTTCTTTGCTCAATTAAGTCACAATTAAGGTGGCAAGTTGATCACAATAAAAACTATTTGGACTGCTTGCAGTTGATAATATTCAGCAGCTTGTTTAAATTTTAGTAGCTGATGTTTGTTGCAAAAGGATGTTTAAGAGATTTTTATCTGACAGGCTGCCCAAAGGAAGCTTCGCCAGGCGAGCACCAACGTCAAACACTGGAACGTCCAGATGAACAGACTGATGAGACCAATCGGGCCAGGCGGTATGTGTCCTATAAAGAAGTGGTGCTTTCAAAGACATGAGAAACATATAGTATTTCATGAGCTGGCTTTTCAACTCTAAGCCACTGTGGTTTACTTGCCAGTATGCAGCACATCTATAAAACAGCTGTCTGGTTACAAAACCTCATATTGTGTTTTAGTGACAATGGGGGTTTTTGTTTTGATTTTATGCTCGCGTCAGCATAAACACCGAATTCCAGCATTTAAGAGAGAAATAAGCTCCAATGTGTGGAGCTTTTCTCAGTTCAGATGTTGTGAATATTGGGTAGCCATTTTCAGAAATGAGAAAAAACAGAAATCAAATTTAATTGGGATCTGTTAATTAAATTTGTTTAATTTCTTTATTTTCAGACAAACGTTCTGCTCAAAGGGCTTTATTACAGATCTGAGACTTATTTTGCTTATTTATTTGATCTTTTAGAGAAAAGACCATCTCTGGGAAGCTCTTTCTCAGCCTTCCAGATCCCTACACAAAGAGACCCCGGGCTTCGTCTCAGAGGACGATCAGGATCGGAGGATCGGGACGAGGAGAGCAAAGAAAATGTTGACAAAATAGCTGGATGCGATATGGAGAAACGTCACTCTCATGCGTCTAACGGAGGCATGGACATCCCCTAAAACATGAGTCAGAAAGGTCACTTGACTTGCAACGAGTGACGTTTGCTGACAGGAAGAATTCGGTTGTCTGATGTGTGAACTTTTGAAAGCAGTGTGACAACTGGACATAAAACTGAACTTACAGTACTACCATTTCTAATAAATGTTGAGTTTACTGACTAAATATGGAAAGACAGCAGCATAAGACATTTCAGTGAGCATTTCCACTTTTCAGCAGATTGCTGTTTTGACTGTACTCTGTGTAAAACCTGTAATAACTAAAAATAATACCTCAGTGCAAAGAAAAGAGCTGTAAAAAAGAGGCTTAATGCAAAATAAGCAGTGCTGTTTAAAAAGAAATTCATTTATATTGTGCATAAAGAAAGCTCTTTTTTTTTTTAGCTTTGTAGTAGAGACAGATACCCATGTTTGATTTTGTTTTTTAAAGTCATTTTTGGGGATGGTATCAGGTTACTTTTGATGAAGACAGATGATTCAGTATTGGTTTTTTTTACCACCATTTTGCTCCTGAAAACAGGAAAGAGACTGAGAGGGGAGGGGAGAGAACTTCCTGTTTCTAATGTGACATAACATTATTGTAAATAAAAAGAGTTACTTGTTTCAGTAAACAGATTTTTTACCTGCATCTTTACTGGCTTAAATAGTCTGTAACACGGAAAGCCTTCATTTCCAACTAATAGTGAAACTTTAAATGAAAAAAAGGAGAAAAAGAAACATGCAAAACACATGAAAGATGTTGACGCCCACATGCGCAAAGTGCACATCCGCTTTAGTTTGCATTTGAATCTACCTCATTTTTGGAAGTAAAATGTGTCATAGCTGCTTAATCTGACACCTCTCTCTGTTGAAACCTGAGCAAATAGAGACATCGCCTGACAAACTGTGCAAACTGCACTCCGGCTGGATTTATTTTCATCTATTTTTTTATTTTTTTTACCCATAATAGTGGGAACAGTTTTCTCCTTTTGGATTATACTGTACTGAGTATATACTGTACTGTAATTATACTGGATTGTACTGGTGACTTGCATGGTATTGACAAAAATAGCAGCTTTGGAGGCATCTGTAAACATCTGTAAAGGGAAAAAATACAAAACAAAAAACATGAAAATTCCCAAGACTTGATTCTTGAGAGAATAATGTGTATGATTCAGGAAATTCCTGAGATTATGAGAGCAGACTCACAGCTGATTAACCTGTTTGTGGGGCCAAAAGAGAAAATGACCAGCAAGGCTAATCCAATACACTGTTTCTGGGTTAGATTAAATGGTCCTGGATAATCAAGATAGGAATATGCTTTTCTTTCAATCTAGCAAAGTGTTTCTCTTCCAAAAAATGTTTCTGAAGAAAAATGAACCAACTCATGGTTGTTGACTGATCTCAACAGTAAATCTACTTTCATACATGGCACATAGCCCTAAATCTAATGACTGGAGCGTCTGGACTGGAGTTTTGTTCGTTTGTTTGCGTGTGTGTCTTTTTGTCCCTCATCAATTGCTGAGATGTCCCCTGAATGTCCAGTATTTGGATCTGAACCCAATAAAAGATCTCTGAAGACTGACCATAAAATGGATTTGCATTTGACATGGTTTTCATGGTATTCATGGTATTCTGCCAAGGAAAATTGGGGGACAAAGTCCAAAAAACTGTGGTAAAAATGGAGGCATTTATAAAATTCCTAACATATGCACTCTTTTTAAAAATAAATAAATAAATACTGTAAGATTCCTAAATAATTAATGGCCATATTATGCTTATGCAGTCGTTATATAAATTATTTTTAACTGTCACAAAGTATTTATAAGAATGTGGAAATCTAGAATATACGGAGGGGCTTACAACTTTTGCGGCACCACTCAGCTGTTTGCATGGTCCAGTATGATGTGTGTGTGCGGTCGTTTTGTCCTAACCGGTCTATGGTCCTGACATGTGACAAGAGGAGGAGGAGGCGGAGGAGGAGGAAAGGGGGGAGTGAAGCAAAGCAAAGGAAAGCGGAGTAAAAGCAAAGCAAGCAGGGAGAGAGAGACTGGGGGGGATTACCAACTAACTTTGCTTATTTGCCTGTTTTATGATAGAAAACAGCGGCGTCAACTATGTCTTTCCTCTTTTTCTAAACTAGGTAGTTTATCAGCCCGGTTGTTGCATGAAGGCCTGGATCTGTCCAAGTTTATGTTGTTAGCAGTGTGACGTTAGCCTCTGCTATTAGCCTACTCCCTGCTGGTGGTGACTTCAAACAACTTGTCAACAGCCGATCGATTCCGGACGGGACTGTTTTCGCTCTCTGTTTGTTTTAGTTGTTTCCCATAGCGTAAACATCCTCTGAACCTGCGGCACTACTGGGAGAGGTAAGCTAACTTGGAAGCCAGCTAACGTTATTTAAGGGAACACAAGGGAATGCGGGTTAGCTAAGCTAACAGCTAGCAAATGATAGTATTCAGTCAACATCAAGGTTAGTAGCTCACTGGCTGAGTTAAGCTAACTGAGCAGACTCTTCGACGCCCGATGGGCAAGCGAGAACAGCTGAGTGATGGGTCTAATATAGTTTTCACTGTCCATAAAGAAACTTTGATGATAGACGTGTCTGTAACTTGGCAGTCCTTTCATTTCTCAGACGCTGGTGTATAGTTACAGCCCTGTCAGTGACTCGCACAATCCCCAGTAAGTTAGTAGATACTTCCGAGAACCAGTGTGACAGGTTGTCCATTGAACTAGTCTGAACACCTTTAACATCCGGTGTTTTCTTCCTCGGAAACTTGTGAGAATGTAGTCAACCATACTTTTCGCCTTTGGACACCTTGTAATTGCACTATTCGCACTAAAATCTGCTTCTTAATAAGTATAAACTGAGGGGGGTTGTCACAGCTCAAAGCTACATACATAGACGGATTAATCCACTAGGGGGCCACGGGGTAAAAATATTACCCCCCACCCCCACCCCCCCCACCCCCCACCCCCAAAGCCCTCTGCCCCACGGCCTCCACCAGCTTCAGAGCTGCACAGTGTGTACACAGTGCATGCACCCTTTACCCTTAAAGCAACCACCAAGTACACACAGCACCCTGCCATGGACCTGAGGCAAACAATAATACAGATGTCTCCACACTGCAGTAGAGACAGAGGAAATCTGGGAATGTTCAGGATGTGGAAAAGTCAGGCCAAAAACTGTTTGGACAGGAAATCTTTTTGTCATTCTTAGGCTTTTAATCCTTATTTTTGTCCTGACGTGAGATTTTTAAATCATGTGATTAAGCTCTAACACATTATTACAAGAAAATTAAAGTATGTTGAGGTTGTTTTGGCAAGTTGTTTTGCAGGTTGCTTTTTTTTTTTTTTTTAAATACATGTAACGGGTAGATCTATTTATGTTTCATGCATTGTCACTAGCTATACTATTGAAGTTTTACAAGTTAGCATTCTTTCAAAACTGGGGTGTATGTTTGTGGGGCCCTTGCTTGCCTGTTACAATTGCTCCACAGATAATCCAGATGACAGTGTGTGTGTGTGTGTATCATGTTGAAAGCCTATTACTATCAAGGGCATTCACTGGCTGCTCAAACAAAACCAGTTGTAAGTAACTGGCAAACGACCAAAGTATTTTTACCAGCATGTTTTCATGAAAACTGACATTTCAAGAGCTGTTTTGATAACCTGGAATTGGACTGTTAACTGCTGATGTGCTGAATCATATGCTGGATAGTGAGCCACATGATATGCAGGCATTTGGGGCCACTTAAGTATTAGCAGCTGCTCAGTCCTAGCTCTGCATATATTTCACATGTTAGGTACATGTTGTTATTTTAACGTGCCTTGCTTCTGTTTTTAGCAAAAGCAGCTACAATGGCTACGTGACAAGCGATGAGCCACTGAGTCAGCTTCAGCAGGAACCATGGAAGGGTTTCAGCAAAATGCCACAGAGCCGCATGACAGGATAAATGGCTTCAGTGAGCCTAAGTCCCCCCATGACATGGCTGATGTCAGGTGGACGCCACCAGAAGGAGAGTCTGGAGGCTCAGACAGCTGTGGGGGGACGAGTGTGTCGGAGCTGACGGACCTTCAAGAAATAAAGACCAGAGAAAGTGAAGATGAGGAGGAGAATGGGGAAGTACTTGCTTGTAAAAGCCTTAAAGGGGACCAGAAGAAAAGACAGAAAGAGGGTCAAGATCAGGAGATCAATCACAACAAGCAAAACAGCTGTGCGTCATCCAGCTACACAGGTAAAATCTTTGAACTGTGTTCCTCAAATCATGAGGGTAACATAATTAGACACAAAGCATAATTCATTAGAATGGAGATTTTTGCATATTTATTTATTAACTTTTTGAAATGCAGATCTTTCCCATACTTCATCACCCTCACTGTCAGAACAGCTGCGTCTTGGCAAAGAAGACAATACAGGGTCTGGTATCAGCGTGGAGTGTAAGGTCTGTGGGGACAAGGCCTCTGGTTTTCACTATGGTGTACACGCCTGCGAAGGTTGCAAGGTAACACAGTCTGTGTATCACTACAGAACATCTCAGTAAAATCAGAAAGGTTGACAACAGCACTTTTGTACTCCGCTCACTGTTGAGAGTTGTTAAACCAGTTGCCTTGTTTCTGATTCAGGGCTTTTTCCGACGGACCGTGCGAATGAAACTGGAGTATGAGCGCTGCGAGCGTTCCTGCAGGATTCAGAAAAAGAATCGCAACAAGTGCCAATATTGTCGCTTCCAGAAGTGCCTGTCTTTGGGAATGTCTCATGATGGTGAGAATGAAATTAGGTTTTTTTAAAAATTATTATTACTTTCAATAAAATCCAAGACTTGAATTAAAACAGTATTTGATGTTAAGTTGGTATAATTTGATTAAATCTGTGGTTAACAAGAAATCTACTTTTTTTTACATAATTTGTTGTTTGGGAAAACATTTAAAATGAAATTGTATCATGATAACAAATTACATTATGAATAGTAAAAAAAACTGGTATCTTTACTTATTTGTAATGTGAATGTTCACTCAAAGAAAGTGTGTGTTTGCCCAGCGATCCGATATGGACGCATGCCTGAGGCTGAGAGGAAGAAGCTGGTTGCAGGCCTTCTTGCAGAGGAGCTGAACCCCAACAAACCAGGTGGTTCAGACCTGAAGACCTTGGCCAAACAAGTCAACACGGCTTACTTGAAGAACCTCTGTATGACCAAGAAGAGGGCCCGCAGTATATTGTCAGGCAAAACCAGCAGCACCTCAGTAAGTTATCTAGTTATTAGACCTTATTTTTATATGGTTACACACAAAATTCACTAATGGGAAATTATTCTTTGATTTTTTTTCCTCTTATTTTTCTTCCTTTAGTTTATTCTCCCCATTTAGATGCACATTAATCCAAGAATTTAAAATGGATGTTGCATTTCTTGTCAGGAAGAAGTAGTTCTGACTGCTCTGACATTAAAAAACGTAGCACACTATACAACAGAATTTAGTACATCTTTCCATGTTGGGGCCTCGCAGTCTTATATTCATTCCAAATTATTTGTCTTTTGTGATTACAGGAACTATTTTGCTTCCATCTGAAAAGTTAGAAAAGAACCAAAAAGTATCTTTCGCTCAAACTCAGTATCAATCACTGGCTATTTTTCATTGTTGTTTTTAGACAGTTTGTCAGTTTTTCACTGTCCTTAAATTTCTTAACAGCTGGATACTAGTTCTTTGTTTTTACAGTTACAAATGGTTAGAAATGTTTATATTTTTCCCCTTTGTCAGCCATTTGTGATCTATGACGTGGACACGCTCTGGAAAGCAGAAAGTGGTTTAGTATGGAGCCAGTTAGTTCCAGGTGCACCTCTGACCAAGGAGATTGGAGTTCACGTGTTCTACCGCTGTCAGTGCACTACAGTGGAGACTGTACGAGAGCTCACAGAGTTTGCCAAGTGCATTCCAGGGTTTGTGGACCTCTACCTTAATGACCAGGTAAGTCACTGTTCCCCCATGCTTTCCAGTATTGTGGCTGTCTTGAAAAACCCAACTGGACTCCCATCTCTGTGCTTCTGCAGGTGACTTTGCTCAAGTACGGTGTCCATGAAGCTATTTTTGCCATGTTGCCATCTCTCATGAACAAAGACGGACTGTTGGTGGCCAATGGTAAAGGCTTTGTGACAAGAGAGTTTCTACGCAGCTTAAGGAAGCCCTTCAATGAGATCATGGAGCCCAAGTTCGAGTTTGCTGTCAAGTTCAATGCTCTGGAGTTAGATGACAGCGATCTGGCCCTATTTGTTGCTGCCATTATTCTCTGTGGAGGTGAGACTGCTTGTTGATTTCAGTTTTTCTGTTACACACCTAATTTTTCACAAGATATTAACAGATATTTCCACTGTTGTATGTCACATATTACTGCTGCACTTTCTGGACTATTAAGCACACCTGAATTCAAAGCGCACCCTCTAGAAAATGAGATTTGTACATATACAGACCGCCACACATTTGTCAATAAGCCGCAGGTGTCCACATTGTAACATGAGATATACAGGCTACGCACCAACTGTAAGTGTTTTATTTTTTCTAACAGGGCTGGTTAAAAAAAAAAAAACCAAACAAAAAAAATAAAGCTACTCTCTCCACTGTCTCACCGGTAGACATTGATGCCAAGCTTATGCGCAGTAGCTCCATCTGGCGCTTCTAGCCAGTGTTCTGGCATTTCATCTTACCCGCCAAGACATATGTGCGGCGTTATCTTCGAAATTCCCACTGTAGGGCTTAGCTCATGTCCATAGTATGAAGGCGTGAGTGTTTTTGTGCTGCTCCAACTCAACCTTCTGAAACGTTTTCTGCCAAATAAACGCTAAATCCAAAGCCCTCATACAGAAGCAGTTTTAACACTGTTTGTGAGCAGTTTTGATGTGTAGGGCTCGAGCACGTTGAGAGACATCGTAAATGAGCAAGATCAGGTCGTCCTCCCTCAATTTTCTTCAAAAAGCCCATTTGCCCGTAACAATCCATCGACTAGCTACATGGTTGTTCAAGCAGCAGTGTTCAAAGTGTGTGAAAAAAGTAGCAGCTTGTAGCCCGGGATAAGTCATAGCTTGAGCTCAGGTAGTAATGTCATGTTGTCTGAGCATGAGCTGTCAGTAGATGTTAATTTTTCCTATGGAGTTGGGGTAACAACACCAGCTGGAGCATACAGAGCTTTTTGGCGTTGGTATTTTACATTTGTGCAATTTTCAGACAAGCCTGAACCTTTGACTTTTCCCTACTTTTCTGTGGAGCATCCACTGCCTCACTTGGATGGAAAGCTGTTGTAATTGTAGAGTAGAACAATTGCTTGTTACAGAGGCAACATAGTTCATCTTTTACTTATTGCGTTACCACCTACTGCACAGAGCCCAAACTACTCCCACACACTTCTTCTCAGATGCGTTTGTGTTGTTAAACTTTGCACAGGTTGGCTTTCCTGCTTTTTGTCTTCCATTCATGTAACAAACACTGCATCAGTTCACTGTGGTATAACATGGTATTAAACAATGAAGCTTTTAATAAATTTCTAAAGCGCCCTCTGCTGCATCTAGATAAGCCTCTCCCACTTGCAGTCTGTAAACTGAGTTTATGAGTCATTCTTTATGGTAGAGAAAAATTTGCCAACATAACATCTCTTTGATTTACTACATCAATTTTAATAATGCATTTATTAGTTATCATATGGAATTATTGCTTTATGCATCATTCTTTCCAGAGTGGTTGTAAAGCAGTTGTTGGGGGAAGGAGTTTGTGTTTCGACTGACCTGATAATCAATGTGAACTGTAGGCAAAGAAGTCTTTGATACGGTTGTCAGGATTGCATTTTGAAAAAACAATTCTATCAATATTTTACATAATTTACACTTTTTGTTATGTGAGACTCATGCAATGTTTACACATCTGTAAATACAATAATGAAGACATTTTCAAATAAGGTGCAGGGTTACTGTAGCCTTTTAGCAGATATGACATTAAATCTAAGTAACTCTATGATGGATAGTGGTTTAGTGGTTGTGTTAGTGTAAGTCAAACATGCCCTGATTGTTGTCAGTCTTTGGCAGCTTGTAAGTAACTCAAAATATAGTTGATTGAGCAGGGACCAGATGGAGAAAAGGCTCAGGCTTGACTGTGAGCCTACTACACAAAATGAAAATAAATAATCTCTAATTTCTTAGTAAAAAGAAATGTGGAGGACAAAAAATAATCTGTAACATTATGTTTGCTTTTACA
Source organism: Atherinomorus stipes (assembly GCA_023101725.1). Classification (NCBI taxonomy): domain Eukaryota; kingdom Metazoa; phylum Chordata; class Actinopteri; order Atheriniformes; family Atherinidae; genus Atherinomorus; species Atherinomorus stipes. Next base: position 984,693 of record JALJCO010001275.1, on the reverse strand, counting down.
GTGACAAACTCCTGAATTAGATAATTTTTTTTAACTTTCTTACTATAAAAACTAAAACTAAACGGGGGCTGCAGATATGTAGTAAAAATAGCGTGCAGAAAGTAGGGGTGCATGATAACTATCAGGCCGACAACAGGAAATTTTTGCATCAATACGATAAATCCGATATCGTGATGACGTGCCCCGATAACATATATGTTTGAATCTAAGTTGTCAGTGCATCTTTTTTTTTTTTTTTAACTTCTCAATTGCACTTTTCAGTTTGTAATCCTGATGTGTGTATTTGCATCAGTTCAAGGAGCCTTCATTTTTGTTTCAGTGAGCAATGCACCTTATTTAGGTTGATGTGCATTTGAGATATCAAATAGTTTTGTTTAATATCTTTTTAAAAATTTTTAAGAGGCTTGCTCATAGTTTTTCACTGGAAAAAATAAATATTTTTCATTTAAAGAGTGAAAAGTCTTTTGGTTTTGTTAATAGTATTGATGTCATGATTAGTGTCATCGGTTATCAGTATCAGCTTTAAGGAGCTGAAATTTATCCGTATTGGTTTTTTAAAAAGTTTATCATGCATCCCTACCAGAAAGAAATTAAATACATTTGAATTAGAACAATACTTACATGAAAATGCAGGTGAGCATCAAAGTGAATGTCATGTTTGTCTGTCACAAGACTGGCATAGTGCTTTTGTCTTATCTAGGCATCTTTGTCCATTTACATACTTCACTGGAAAGCCGAGGTGTTCCCAAATAGGAGATTTTAACAGTGGGAGAGGGTCTTCAAGATCTAGCTTCTCCTTAAAGCTCCCTCTAGCCAGAAGCTCGTCTGCGCTCTGTTTTTGTTTATGGAGGAAGTGTGTGTGGCTACAGTGCAACGCAGTTACTCTTCGGTCTCTGTTCTGTTCCAAATGATCCGTGCCAAAAAGTCAAATTATGAATACATGTACTGTTACACCCTTATTAATTACTCATTTAAACAGTCATAAAAGCCTTTCTCAGTAATCATAAAATATGGTGCTTTTTTTTTCTCCTTTTGTTTTTTTCCCTCAGATCGTCCTGGCCTAATGAACGTGAAGCAGGTGGAGCAGAGTCAGGACAACATCCTCCAGGCCCTGGACCTCCATCTCCAAGCAAACCACTCTGACTCTCTCTACCTCTTCCCTAAGCTGCTTCAGAAGATGGCTGACCTTCGTCAGTTGGTTACTGAGAACGCTCAGCTTGTCCAAAAGATCAAAAAGACTGAGTCAGAGACCTCGCTCCACCCTCTACTACAGGAGATCTACAAAGACATGTATTAGAAATCTCCAGCACAGACTGATTTTAGCAATACTGTTACAAGTTGAATCTACAGTTATAACAACACACTGCATCCGGTTCAAGCACTGTTCCACACGTGCATGGGTTTTAAACATGCAAATGAGGCAAATACACTTGGTAGGGCTAACAGAATCAGCAATGTCTTCACAATGTCAGCATTACCTTCAGCACAGTAATGTGTGTATGCGTGATTGCGTGCGATGAGCATCTGGAACCATTTGCTGCAAGCCTTATTTTCTCACAACGGTTACTTAACAGAAAGAGTGATATGTTTTCTTATGGAGGCTGCTGCTCCTGTTTCATCCTCAGAGCGAAACTGACCCCAGAGCAGTGTTTAGAGAGATGTTTCTTACTCACCTTACCTCTGCTTTGCTGCAAAGGGAAAGCTTTTCATGTTCTTACACCAATGGCATTGTTCAACTGGGAAAGAGAGATGTTTTTATTTCTTGCAAGAGTGATTGTAATTGTTCTGACTTTCAGTGAAGCTGAAGCTGCACAAATTGCTATTTGTTTACATCATAATTACCATCATATTCATCATTAATGACCACCACTCTGCCATTTGGTTTAGCAACACAAACTGGGCTGGCTCCAGCAGTGTAGAGAGCTCTCAATGCAACTGACTGTGCAATACCATTTCCATTTGTCAATAAATGTGAGATCCAAGTTACTTAGGTTTTGTCTTAAAGCCATCTACCCAAGTGATAATTTTTGGACTCTGCTGCACAAATTTTATCTTCTGAGTCTGACACTATAAACACACAACGCTCTGAAATTCAAGGGACAGCATTGCTTTGTTTTTTGGGGGAATTTTCTTTTCTTTTTCTGAAGTTGCAAAATACAGTGAACTTGCCATGTTCTGGTTTTTGTTAGGTTATTATTTTTTGTAATTGTATTACTAATTATTTGTAATTGTTGATCATATTTGTAAAAGGCAAACATGGATTATCTTATTTCATGTATCAAGTATGTGTGTTTGGTATTACATGACTGCCTGTTTAGTTTAGTTCCTATCAAATATATTATCAAACAAACCAACAAACCTTTCCTTTACAAGAAATTTGGATGCCATGGTGCAGCAGAATTGAATTTAAACCAGCATACTGAACCATAATATTGTTTCTTGAAAATTTTATGATTGAAAGTTGATATCCAGAATATATTATCATATGCTGTTTTTGTATTCAACATATACACAATCCTAGATTACTACTCCTTTTGTGTGTCTGGTTTGTCTCAGAGATATACTGTTCCCCAAATCTAGGCATTTTCAAATGCTTTTCCATATTATGCTTCTTCTGGTTATAATTGGCATACTCCAAAAGGATTTGCCAGCTCTGGTTCACACTTCAGCAGTCTCCTCTTCTACCCTTGACGATCTTGATTCCCATCTACCTCTATTATATGATTATTCCACCATTTCATCAGACCCCTGAAATTTTTGCCTTCATTCCTGATGTTTGTGCACATTGTTAAATTGATATGACATGCAATGTGCCATGCTAGCAAAGGTGGATTGATAAAGCAAGAAATTACACCAAAAATGCGTGTAAGCTACCTCTATGCATCTGTATTTGTTGGATCCACATACCGTATTCAGCAAAACGTTTGACTTGAAATAATTGTACATCTTATTGTCATATGTAAACTACAGTTCCAGTTTAGTGGGTTTTTCACGTATAAAGTTTATTAGAAATATTAATGGTGATTTTATTTCTCTATTATTATTATCATCATTATTATTATTATTATTATTATTGTAAGCCGTCGTATGATGTTGACATGTGTGACTGTTGAATCATGACTATTTTGATAGTGCATTCTGGTTTGATTGACGCGTATATGGACCAATAGGATCTGGAGTACGTAACGCAAGAACGCCAGCGTCCTGCTTCTATTGGTTCGTTGCCACGTTAATTGGTAAGGAAAACCAGCTGTAAACTATTTAGTAAGGAGGTGGTTTGTTTGGCGGCTGGCTCAAAAAACAGAGAATGGACTCGACTCGCAAGGGAAGCATTTGTAGGTAAGCAGAAAAACTATAAATTTAGGTAGATGGAGAAGCGTTCAAATTTTGGGGGGAGAAACGGCTTGAGCTACCCATTAAAAGAGCCGTTAAGGTAAAAAGAAGCCGTTTAAAACAACCAGTGATGGCAGGTATTTTAAGCAGGATAGCAGGAAAGAGTTTCAGCACGTGTTGTTACAAATAACAATGCAGATTTGAGGCAACCAAGAGCTTAAATGGTGATCTAGTATTATCCGGAAGTTGAGATGGCTAACTTGGACTTAGCAACGACACCGAACCAATAAGGAACTCTTGTTTTGGATTTTGCTCTTCAACCTTTTCCGGACTTTGCCAAATCATTGTGAGATTTTTATTGTATTTATTTTAATTAAAGCTGTGTGATTGCAATCACTCATTGTTTGTTGTGCTACCAAAGAGGTTATAGCAACTTTGTCATTGTTTTCAAACGGCTTTCAGTCTACACTTGTATAGTTTTAAAATGAATTTCTCTGGGGAAATGTATTCTTTTCCATCATTTACTTTTAAAAATATGTCGTTTTATACCTGATCAGTATGGAATAAATGGAGCTTTGCCTGTTATGCACCAGATGCCTGTTAAAAGTATTGGAATTCACATTATGCACTTTAATATTTCCCAACAATTTAAAAGAAAATAATACATTTATGCATTTTAAAGTGTCAATTTTCTGCTGTGCAGCAGCTTTTCTCGTTCAGAGTAAAAAAATCCCAAGTCTCTGCCTAATCTCAATCTACTATTTTGATGCAAGTAGTTTCTTTTTATGACAGTAATTTAATACAGAAACAAACTACAATATTGAATTTCCCTTTGTGATTGAAGTATTCTTTATTTTCATTTAAATAAAGATATGTGCACTTAAATTTATTTTTTCCCTCTATTTAAATTTATGCTCACTTTGTACAGGGAATACAGTTTCAATGTTTGAGATGGCTACAGCTTTTTCCTGTTCTGTGTATTGTTTGGGTAGGGCAGGTAAATGTCACAGCAGGTATTGATGGTGAATAACAATTTTACATGTGTGAATAACAATTTTACATGGGATTGACTGTTATAAAACTTGAATTCCTGAAGACTGATTTGACAAGTGGATCACTATTTTTCAGACCTTTCACTTATCACTTTTCAGTAATTTAATTATACTTTGCCCAAACAGTCCTGCACTCTTGTCATATTTTCAGTCTCACCTGTTCATTCTTTCATTATCTCCCATGTATATAACAGTCTTATGGGATCAAACAGAAATTAATGTCTTCCTCTATTCATTACAGACATTTCAGAAATGGTTATTGCAGATTTGGATCAAGATGTAATTACCGACATGAGTGGACTGTCATGCCATCGTCCCAAATATGTAGGTATTTTCAGAAAGGTGGCTGCTGGTATGGCGAACGCTGCAGGTATGTTTGGATTTTTTCCCTTTTTTCTTTTCTTTTTTTCTCTCAAATGACAGAAGCAGCATCCCGAATTTGTTGTTTCCACCATCAGGTATCTCCATGTCCTTCAGCCTGAAGTTGGGACAGCTGTTGCAGGTAGAAGGGGTTCAGTGCCTGCCGTCTCATCCAGTGTGGCTCGCGCCTCATCTGAAAGAAGAGGGTCAGAACCAGCTCTTCTGCGTACTGGTGTGATGTCCAGGCAGCAATGCAGTGGATCAGAATTGGCGGTTAACACCTCAAATACTAAGCATGATGTTGGGCACCTACCAGATGATATTGCAGAGGAGCAGTCACAAGGTATTGTCCTTTCCTTTCCTTTTTCCCCCCCTCCAGTCCACATGTGGAAAATGTCCAAAAATGATAATTTCTCTCTGCTCATTTCTTTACAGAAACTGATTCTGAATCTGCTCAGAACTCAGGGATTGCTCAAGCAAGTGCCAGCCATAGGGAAGATGAGGTTGGCTTTCAATTTCTGTGATCATTTTGCAGGATATTTAAAAAGTAAGCTACCTGGGTTCCTTTACTGACTTCATGCTCTTTCTAGGGGACCTCTTCATCTGAAACACAAGAGGACGGGGCTGCTGCTGCAGCCTCTAGTCCCAAAAGGAAAGTGGAGGAAACGGAGGCCTTCCTGCAGAGTAAAAACGTCATCTGTGGCATCTGCATGGAAACGGTCTATGAAAAGCCGAATGAGAGAGACCACATTTTTGGGATTTTGCCAAACTGCAATCATCCCTTTTGTTTAGACTGCATCTCAACTTGGAGGAAAACTAAAGAATTTGCACCAGATGTTGTGAGGTGAGCTTTTGTTGCAACTGACAGTCAACCAACCATAAAAGGATTTGACCTGGCATCGCTGTATTTTTACTTCAGAACCTGCCCACACTGCCGTGTGAGATCTGCCTTTTATGTACCACACAAATACTGGGTTGAGGGTCCTGCAAAGGAGCGTGTCATTGCTGCATTCAAGGAGAAATCCAGGTGAGATTCAATTACAGTAACCTCCACTACATGTGGAGGTTAAATATGACTGACTTTTCTTTTTAAAGTGTTTACTGCTGCAGTTGAATTTATTGAGCCTACATTGGTACAGTTAAGAAATGACTTGAAGCACAACTTTATATTGTACTCTCCCCCCTGTCATTCATACGTTTCACCAGTTCATTTTTTGAGATTTGGCATTCTTAAATTTGCCTACTTTTCCACCATCTTCTATATTACAAGGTTCATGTCAGTTGCATTACAGTATGTGTTGAAACAAATCTGCAATGATGTGTGTTGTGGAAATTGTGCAAATGGTGGCTCTGATTATCACTTAAACTTTAGACTAAGGTGCAACATTTAGGCTCTGACCAAAAAATGATTGTTCCTCCCCTTTTTTTCCCCCGAAGAAAATTAAGCTTTTTAACGTGAGCTTTTTTAATTTGGATTGTCATGTCAAGACGGAAGTGAACTTGTGATGAGTTTGAGAGATGCACGTGTGCAGTCCAAGCCTCCAACTGTTCTTGTCTCTGATTACAGTAAGAAAAGGTGCAGGTTCTATGAACTAAATGGATGCTGTCCCTTCAAAACGGAGTGCCTTTATCGACACGTTAGACGTCCAAATCGCATTGCATTGGCAGTAAGTTGACACAGATGACCTTTCAAGTGCTGGAAATTTTCAATAAAATGAGGGAATGTTGGTGTGACAAGTATCTTTCTGTCCAAGTATCTCTCAGATGACGAAGAAGATGATGATCTAGACCTGCTCAGTTTTTTCATAACAATGACCCTCCTTGGTGCCGACGAGGATTCTGATGACGAAGATTTTCCCTTTTATCTGTCTGAGGAATATGGCATGTGAGCCACTTTGTTCTGTCAGTGCATGAAACACTGAATTTGGCTGTTTAAATTAATATTGTTCCCAGAAGTATTCAAGAGTCGAAATGCATGGCTGTATTTTGACTGTCTTCTTGGAATTTGTAATAAAACAACCTTTTTAATAGCATTTTATCAAGATCAGGGATGTCAGTCATCGGAGCCAAGTGTGTTCAGGTCTTTTGAATTGGTCACACTGCAGCAGATAATCTCTTGAGCATTCCTATAGCCAGAAGGGAACTAACTGTGAAATTATGTTCTATAGTGTGGTAAGAAATGCATGTTTACACTTGGTGTGTTAAGTCACATAGTTGGACACTTGATGCAAGCGTCTAATCCCCTCCCTGATCTTGTAGTTCACCTGTTTCTCTTGTTAGGGTTTATTTAGCCCTACCACAGCCTTAGTGTTTCAAGCATATTGTAGGGGTGGTGATTTTCTTCCTTTTGCCTCTACACAGATTTGAGAGCTCAATGGGCTTTATGCACAATTCCACTACTTAAGCCAGCTCCTTTGCCTCCTGTCTTTCATTATTGGACAATTTCATTAATCCAGGTGTGCCTGACCTTAGTAGCAATGAGGACAATGGCCAGACACTCCTGGATCAATCAGTTTGTCCAATAATGAAAGACAGAAGGCAAAGGAGCTAGTTTAAGTTCGGGAAGTAATGGAGTTGTGCATAAAGCCCATTTGGATTAGTTTCCCACTAACTTGGTTTGTTTCTTTGTTTTAACGTGTTATGGATGGTTGTTTTATTAGCCAGATGATGGTGTACTGTACCCCCTCCTTGCTAATGTCCCTAAACTGACACCAGCTTCAAATGATTGTCATGACTCCTTTTTTCATAAACTTGGTCAAGAATATAAAATATTAGGATTTTATTTCTTTTAAACAAGTTGTACCTGTACACAAAAAAATAAAATGTTTCACACTTTGTCTCACTAAATGGGTATGTTTTTGTTTATGGACACTGAAGGAAGGTTATTTTTTATTTTTTCTCCTTTTCTTTGATGGAACTTGCGGTAAATGGGTGAATGCCACCACCACGGTTATTCCATGAGCCTGTGCAATATCTTCCCCTCCAGTAGGTGGCGGTGTTCATGTACTGGTTGGCTGGCACGTCCATCAGCGTTAAAACACTAAAGAAGTCAACAAGTGGCGGGCTTGCAGCTAATCAGATGTATTGACAAACGGAGCAGGCATGCAGCACTTCACTAGCTTGTCGGCACCGGTGTGTGAGAGTCGCTTTGACGCGAAGTCGAGACTGCTGCTCCGGGCGCTCATGTCAGGAACCTCGGGGGCTCACAAAGCGCTGACAGTCTTCCACAGGCTGCAACGGGCAAACCCGGACTTCTCACTAAGTGACCTTATTGAAACACTCTGTCAAGATGAAATAGCCAGTCCAGAGGCTGCAAATGAGCCACTTGCTGTGTAAGTGCAACAGTTTTGGCTTCCCGTGGTGAAATGCGGTACTTCAGGTCTAAAATTTGCTTTCTGGTGGCAAAGTGCGCTTTGATGCATGCTGAGTGCACTTGTCAATGTAACTGCATATATTTCAGAAGCTTGCCATTATGAATTTAACTAGAAATATTTTAGGTTTGAAATGTGCATATCAAACATACTAAGAACAAAAATTGAGTATTCTCAGTTTTGTATAAAGTGAAGTATTCTTAGTGCCTTCTATTGTGTTTTCAATGATGCTCAAAAACTTTTTCTTTATATCCTGAGTGACCACATTGTGGCGCATAGAGGTTTTTTGTTGTATTATTGCATCAATTAGCGTTGCCTGACATGGGTATTTCTATTAAGTATTTTATTCTCAGTTATAATGGTTTAAAACTGCCATCTGAAGCACAGAGAAGAAATTTTGGCCTGATGTCTGCTTAATATAAGATCATCTTCAGTGGAAGATGCCGAATTGCATATTTTATAAGTTCTCAAACCCCCCCCCCCCCCCCCCCCCCCCTTTCTTAATCTCTTCTAGTACACCAAATGTGTGCCTGTTTTCAGCATTGTTCAAACAAAACCTGCTGTTTTTCATCTATCTGGCACACTCTGTTCTTCCTGAAACCACCATTCTCCGGCTGTTGAGTTGTCTCAGCCGGGATTCTCATCCAAACCCTTGGGTTACCGCTCTGTGTCGACAGCTGGAGAGAAAGCTGGGAACCCACCCCAATGAGCCCTTATACACCAAAGCATGCAGTCAGAGGCTACAGGAGTTTTCAGAGCGATTGGTTGGTTCTGATGTGACTGGAGGCTGGGCCAAGTGCTTCAGCAGTCAAACCGTAAGCTCTGAATCTCAGAGCACATCCGATTCAGCTGAGATGGGAGCATTAAGGAAAAGGAGGGGCAGCTTTGTCCACCTGGACTCTGACGTAGAAGAAACGGGACAACAGAGTAAACGAATGAAGTTGGAAGTCGATGAGCCTCTTGGTCTGGAAGAAGAAACTCTAAAAGCTACAACACCAGGAGGATCTGAAAGTGCTGCTCCTGCAGAAATGCCTGCATCAGACAGTCTGTATGATATCCTGCCTGAACGCATTAAGGTGAACAAACAAAGCTGGTTTTATTCCATAAAAGAGCAAAATCATTTTTAGATGATAGGTTTCTGACAGTGATTATACACAGTGATCGTATAAAAAAAACATTTATTTTTACACTGCTTGAAGCAGACTAAAATCATAGTGATGAAACTGATCTATTGTTTTTGTGTTCTTTAAGGTCTCTGCTCATCAAATTCAAGAATTACTAGAGAGTCAGGCTGAGGTAAAATAAATCTTTCTGTGATGTAACTACTGCAGTACAGACTGGTTCTGACATCTGGTTGCACTATTTTCTGTTCTTTTTGTTTCAGTGGGACGAAAACTCCACAGATGTGTTCAAAGTGCTGAATGATTGTAATCCCAGTGAAGTATGTCATTTAAGATGTGTATATCCATCCCCACTATTACATGACAAACAAAATATTGGATTCATATTTGAATATACTGGCCCATAATAGCTACACAGATAGTTTAACAGAAGTTGAAGGTGGTTCAGAATTATTTGACGCAGCTTTGATGAAAAACATTCAGCTTGAATAATGCAATAGTTGCAAGTTTGTTAAGCTACACTAATGTGGGAGAAATATTTTAAGCAAACAGGAGGCACTCCAACTGATGTCTGTTTTTGATAGGTGGAGGCCTTGTGTAACATGCTGAGATTGCCTGACTTACCAGAACATACTCTGACAAAACTGTGCAGCAGTATATTGTCCCTTTCTCCTGACCTGAGTTACACCACGGCAGCATCTCTCATCAAGAGCCTCCTGCTGGAGAAGGTACAACACTAGATATGAAAGGATGGAAACGAAGTTGTTGTGTTTGATACTTACAAGATGTTTACTGTACTTCCCAGGTCCTCGCACTGTCAGAGCCGGCCTCCAGATGTCTGATAACGGCAGTGACATCACTGTGTAGTCGCTATCCCAGACCGATGTGCCATGCTTTAATCGCATCAATGTTGGAGGAGGAAAACATAGGTGAGGTGCAGGTGCTCCCGCTGAGTGTTGTAACAATTATCAGTGTAGAGCAAAAGCACTGCATGGAGGCTTACCTTATAGTCAAAGTAAAATACGTTTTTGGTGATTTTTTTTTGTTCTTTTTAACATTTGTTTTTTGTGGAAAAAACATTGAGCAGAAAAAACAAACACAGCTTAATGCACACTATACAGTATATTACTGTGAGGTTTAGGTTTTTGATGTGTATTTTGTGTTTTTTTTAAACATACAAGCTAGATGAGTAGTCCAGTGATGCTGAACATTTAAAAAGTTCTTTCAGTGATTATGACTACACGTGGTAACTTCTCTCTGCCCACATAAGAAAGGGATTGTTTAAGAGGACTTGTTTGAAGAACACAGTACAACTAGAAGCTTTAAGGAAAGAAAAAACAAAAAAAAGACTTTTTGTTTTCAGGGTATCCACAGGCAGAGCTTCTAAACAGACTGATAGAGGGTTGTTTGGATTCCCACTACAGGCTGCTGGTGCTTCAGTAAGATTAAACATTTAAATACTTTGTTCAGTCCAGGCAATTAAATCATTGATGCATGATTCATGTATTTATTTGCATGTCTTTTGTTTGTTTAAAGGAATAATACACCCACAGAATGATGTGCGTTCATTTTCTACTCACCCTCATGCTGAGCAAGACTGTGGAGCACTTTTTTAATATCTCAAATGCAGCCAGAGATCGGACAGGTTTTCATTTTCCCCCCAACTTTCATATAATGAAGTTCACCGGCGACTGAAACAAAAAGTTCCATAAAAGTCCACAAAAACTTGGCAATATTCCTCCATACTGCTCGTCCAATGTAATCCATGTGTCCTGAGTGGGAGGCGTCCATAATTTACTCGAAACAACATCATTTAGTATATTTTTATAGCTTAAACAGTATTACATGTAGCTGCTGCGAAGCGCGCCCTTGCGAGTCCACGACACTACGGAAGCCGCAGCAGACGAAATCGCACATTTTTATTTTCTTTCTTTCTTTGTTTTAAATCAATAGCCAACCCCTCTTGTGTTTGTCCCGGCTTGGTCTCTCTTAGCAAAATGTAAACAGCCAATTTCTTCCTCTATGCTTGCATTATCGGCAGAGTAGGTGCTGAACGCCAGAGCTTCAGTAGTGTCTCAAACGCGAAAAATGGAAACTCCAATGTCGTACTGTTTAAGCTATAAAAATATACTAAATTATGGACGCTACCCACTCAGGACACTTGGATTACATTGGACGAGCAGTATGGAGGAATATTGCCAAGTTTTTGTGGACTTTTATGGACCTTTTTGGTTCAGTCACTGGTGAACTCCAGTATATGAAAGTTGGGGGAAAACGAAAACCTGTCCAATCTCCGGCTGCATTTGAGATATTAAAAAAGTGCTCCACAGTCTTGCTCAGCATGAGGGTGAGTAGAAAATGAACGCACATCATTCTGTGGGTGTATTATTCCTTTATTTGAATTTCAGAATGACATTCAGAGTTACTTGGAGTGAGGCAGTGCTCTCTATTATCCACAGCTTGCTAGACTCCAAGGTAATAACTTCTTTATTCATTAATTCACTAAATCATGATATTATCTGTCAGTCAACTTCTTTTTTCCTTCCTCAGCCTGTGCTAAATGAAGACGTTTTCACACAGTTTACCCAACAACTCATCAGCCAAGCTCCTAATTTCATCAAGTCTGTGAAGTTTGCAAAAATGATGCTAACAGTTTTCAGCAAATACAGCAGCCATGTAAGTTTGCAAAATTATTTCATGCATGCTGGCTGAACAGTGGATTGTATAGTATTTATAATAATTCTGATTATGCATGCATCTGTTTTCCAGGTGACTGCTGCACATAAACAGTCCCTGTACGGCTGTCTGATGTTAAACGAGACATTTCTAAAGAAATCTCTTCAAGCTGCTTTGAAACGAATCACACACACATAATGCATCTTCTGAAGTATTATTTGTTAGTAAATGTGTTCAAAATGAAGCATCAAGTCCACCAAACAGGAAAATTTACTATTCCAATGTCTTATAATTACCATTGCATTGTTAAGCTTGATCTACATAAAGATGATTCTGTTGTCAAATTTAATATGGTGCTCTGTGTGTGTTTGAGGAAAATGTAAACGGAGTGCTTTGTTTTTTTTGCATTTATTTTACCGTTTCCCCAGACATTCCCATTTTGAGTTAGCAGGTGCACACAGCTAAGGAATGTATCAAAACACCATTGTAATGATGTAGCCCATGAATTCTTGATACAGATTTTCATGTGCGAGTTATTCTGGTATTCTGATTTTTTTTTTTTTTGTTTTTTTCCCAAACAAATTACAAATTGTGGTGGAATTTTTAACAGTGCATTTTCTTAAGTTGTATTTCTAAATAAAACTTTGATGTTGCATGTGACTTTTGTTTAATGTTAAAGGACTGCTACAGCACACTGAAGGGGGGAAACCATTGAGTTATTGTAAGTAGATTACTTTTGACACATATTTTACTTTTTTAAAAAGAAGCCTTTATTTTTCTGTTGATTAAACTGTATAGACAATTTTTTTAATAAGAATTTCATAAATGCACCAGCTTTACTGAACAGCAAAACATCCATGTTCTATTTTATTCCTATTTGATCTAAATTATTGCACAAACCCTAAAGTTGTTTAAACTAGACTTTCATTACAATAAATTAATTTGTAATTATTTTAACATGAGTTTTTTTTTTAAAGAATTTTATTGAGCATGATGTACACAACATGATAAAGGCATACAGTAATCTTGTTTGGTTTATTATTAGGTTACAAACATTGAACAAGCATTATATTGTAGTTTGCAGCATACATCTTTTTAAACAAAATAAAACGGAACAAAACAATACAAAAAGAAACAAAACCAGGTTAATGTAAGATTTAGTAATCACAAGGAGCCATGAATTCTTTTGTGTTTAAATTGATATTATCTGCGTTTTCTTTACTTTGTTGTGTAAATAAAGTTTGAGAGGAAAAAAAAGGCTCTTTTCATGACGTAACCACTGCGCGCGTTTATTTTGCGTAACTTCCGGAAGAACTTCCTTTTCCAACGTAGCGAGACGCGAGGGTAGATCTGCTAAAATGAGGTGGGCTATGATTTAGTAAAGAAATGAGGTTAAACATGCATTTTAAAACCTAGAATTTGGGTCAATCGTAGAACTACAACACCTTATACTTGAATACACTTGTAAATGTTTCTTATAGCCTTCAGAAATAACCTTAGTTAGTTATAGGCACGGAGCGGATCGTCCGCCGGTGTTGCCGGAGGATTCCGTACTCCGTTGTGTGGATTCAATCCACCGCCATCTGCAGATGAAAAGCACATTTAACATCGCGGTCCTTAGTTTAATTTGTAGAATATATCTCTTAGATTACATATCTTAAAATTTTACTTCACTTAGTGGCAGTTTAACAGCTCTTCTGTATCATTGTGCAGCATCATTAAACTCGACTGAAAGATACATTTCTTTAGAGTAACAGTTATTATAACGCATCTTAATGTTTTGTATACTACAGTAAGGTTTCCAGGGACACACTTTATGAAGCCGTGAAGGAGGTTCTTCAGGGTTCAAAGGCTAAACGTAGGAAGTAAGTACACATGTCGAAAAATATATGTGATACAAAGTGCTGACTGGGACAGCCAAGAACATTTTTGTAATCTTCCATTTGTTAATAGGTTTGTGGAGACTGTGGAGCTGCAAATCAGCCTTAAAAACTATGATCCCCAGAAGGACAAGCGTTTCTCCGGCACTGTCAGGTTCGACCTTTTACTGTCTCACCCATCCTTTTCCCTGTTTGCTTCCAGCCCTGTCTGAGGATCAAGATTATCCTTGTATGCAAAAAGTAGAAGATAAATTATTTAATATAGATGGGGCAGGAACAGACTTGGAGAAGTACTTTGGGTAGTCTGACTGAACCCACTCAGCATTGGCTGATGAAGGTGAAGCAGGCGGACCCCTACCCTGGGTCTTAAAACATGAGGGGAGGCTTTTGAGTGGCTGAGCTGGTAAGTTCATGTCCTCAAGCCGACAAATTTTTACTATATGTAACCAGAGAGGTCAGCCGGACACCGGCCACGGTGGTGGTAAGAATTTTGTCTACTTGCACTTTAAAATCAGGAAAGGCTTATTTGGAAAAAGTCTGTTTCTGTAGATCAGTCATGGTTTTATTATGAATCAATGATTTTAACTTGTATGTCCCATTTTCATACATTTGAAAATTGTATAATACTAGTAAATGTATTTTCTGCCTTGCTACAATCGAAGCTCTCGTGCGTGTTAGCTAACTGTTCTGTGACTGTGCAGGCTGAAGACTCTCCCCAGGCCCAAGTTCTCTGTGTGCGTTCTGGGAGACCAGCAGCACTGCGATGAGGCCAAAGCCGCTGAACTTCCCCACATGGACATTGAGGCTCTGAAGAAGCTCAACAAAAATAAAAAGCTGGTGAAGAAGCTTGGTAGGTAGTTAACATAACCTGCATTTGGCAGGGACCTGATCAGTTCCTGTTAATGCTGATGTATTGTTACAGTTTTCCTTTTGTCTTCTAGCCAAGAAGTATGATGCCTTCCTGGCCTCAGAGTCTCTGATCAAGCAGATCCCTCGTATCTTGGGTCCTGGGCTGAACAAGGCTGGCAAGTTCCCCTCCCTGCTTACCCACAATGAGAACCTGAACACAAAGGTGGATGAGGTTAAATCAACCATCAAGTTTCAGATGAAGAAGGTGCGTTTGTTCGTTTTGATTTGTTAATATTAAATAGGTTGAAGTTGATAATTAAGTCAGTGTGTAATGCTGTTGATGTTGTAGGTGCTCTGTCTGGCTGTGGCTGTTGGACACGTGAAGATGTCGGAGGATGAGCTTGTTTACAACATCCATTTGGCCGTCAACTTCCTTGTGTCTCTGCTAAAGAAGAACTGGCAGAACGTGCGTGCCCTCTACGTCAAGAGCACCATGGGCAAACCCCAACGCCTCTATTAAATGCTGCTTTTCTATCAATAAAAGTGGAAATGCCCCAGTTTGAGTGATTTTTTTTTTTTTTTTTTGTGAAATATCTTGAAAGCATTGTCATGATATTTAACTGTATAAAAGACAGCACAATTGGCAAAATATAAAATTCCTAGTGTAAAAAATTATTTTTAAGGAAAACAAACGGGTAATGTAGATATTTGGACATTCATGGTTGGGTTTTTAAAAACTTATTTAAGCTAACAACTGTATCAAACAACGGGGGATCAATGAAGTCTGATGTCTGGTAAACAAGACCCCAAATCTTCAAAATATCCAAATGACCCCACTTTTTAAAAAAAATTTTTTTTATATGGTCATTAGACGAGAATGACTGCTGTGAATAAGATGTGTGTGTGTGTGTGTGTGTGTGTGTGTATGTATATATATGTATATACACAGGTTTTTTAATGGTAAAGTTAATTACTGAATGCATGCTTTTCCCATCTAATCCTGTAATAGATGATTGTACATGTTTTTTGTTTTCTAAGGAGGGAGATGAACTGAGGGGGTGCGTTTGATTTTGTGTGGGAAAAAATTTTAACAACTTAAAACAGAAATCTTGGAATAGATATAGAAGAGAGAGAAAAGAGTTACAGCACTGAGGGTTATTTCTTTAAATATGTGTAAACATTTTCCTTTTTTTCATGAAAGTTTTTAAACTTGTTTATTCTTGTGATCTGATGTGTTACATGTTGAAAATGAGGGTTTGCATTGGACCTGGAAAAGATGTCATGAAGGTAACTAACATGTTGCTCTGTAATCAGACTCTGCAAGAATTCTGCAGTCAGATGTTTAAATTAGGGCACCCCACACGCTACCATTACCCAGCCTGGCTTCGGTGCTAACAATCAGGATGGTCCTTTTCATCTTTGGTCTTGTGCAAATGACATCCATTTCTTCTAAAGAGATGTGGATGATGATTGGTCTGAGCAT
Source organism: Atherinomorus stipes (assembly GCA_023101725.1). Classification (NCBI taxonomy): domain Eukaryota; kingdom Metazoa; phylum Chordata; class Actinopteri; order Atheriniformes; family Atherinidae; genus Atherinomorus; species Atherinomorus stipes. Next base: position 968,568 of record JALJCO010001275.1, on the reverse strand, counting down.
CGCTCATGTTTCCGTGATCTGACAGTCCATCCTTGATGACTCAGATCAGAAAACTTGAGACTAGGGATACAAGATATTGGACTTTTGGCCAATATCCGATATGCCGATATTTTAAAACTCATGTGGCCGATAACTGATATTGATACCGAAATTAAAGCTTAAAAAAAGCAGTCATTGCAAATAGCAGTTTTGTTTTCCGTTTTCAACACTTTAAAAAATAGAGGTGGGAAAAAATATCGATACACTGAAATAGCGTGATATTCTCATATGCCAATATCAAGTCGACATTTTAATCTACTTTGCTTACAAAATCTCGCAAGATTTCATCATTCTGTTACAAAATCTCACGATATTGTGTGAATTCTCACGAGATTTCATAACGGACGATGAAATTACGCGAGATTTTGTTAGTAAAATAGATCGATACGGCATCTTTGAATGTCATGATATCAGAATATGAAAATATTGCAAAATTTTTGTCAATTCTTGCGAGATTTTGTAACAGAACGATAAAATTGAATGAATCGATACTGTATTTTTAAATGTCAATATGATATCAGCAATGAAAAGGTAGCCCATGAATTCTTGATACAGATTTTCATGTGCGAGTTATTCCGGTATTCAGATTTTTTAAAATATATATATTTCAGTGTATTGATATTTTTCCCACCCCTAGTCTTTAGAAGTTTTGAAGTCTGTAAAAAAAGTTTTTGAAGAAGTTTTTTTTTTTTTTAGACTTTAGAAACAGCGGGCTTATCGGTTAAATATCTGTTAAACATTGGTGGGGTGGCCAATGTCCAATACTCAGTTTTAAGGCCGATATAGGCCGATACCGACAGGGGGCCGATTATATCGTGCATCCTGAGTTGAGACTGGAAAAACTCAACATGTTGGGTTTTTGACACACAGAAGTGTCTCTGGATTCTGGATACAAATTGGAAAACTTACTCATAATTATTTTCTCTTCAAAGAGCCTCCGAGCCTTTAACGGTGCTCTTTTGTTCCTAGTTGTGATCACAATCACATTGGCATCACTTATATGAAATAATTATTTTTGCTTGTAGATATTCATTTATTACCAACAGAACTTTATTTGGAGTAGGTTGCTATGGTAAAGTTAGTTTGCATTTACTAATTAAAGTAAGTCCAAGTATGAAATATGTTGTATTCACTGTCCAAGTCTGAACCTACTTAAATATTTTGGGGAAGTACTACAGATGAACACAGCTTCCCATGAGCCTCTTGGGCCAGTCATCCTGCTCTGGTTTGACTGTGGATCTCTTAATAGGATTATCTATTCTCGGGACAGGAGAGAGACAGAGGGCAGAATGGACCAAAGGCAAGACTTGTGACGATATCTACTTTTCTGCAGCCATGACAACCCCATTTCTCACTGTAGAAACAATTTGAATTTCATCATCTGGTTAAAGCATTTGGATTATTCTAATGGGCACAGTGGGTGACGCACTAATGGGCACTGAGGTGAGATAAATAATCTATTAGCTGCTATACCTGCTCCTGTTTACACTTAATGCCTCCATATTGTCTCTTAAGGGTTTACGGCCGGATGCAGGGACAAGCAGACGGAATTTGTCCACCAAGCTTGACAGTGAAGACAGTGAGGAAGGTAATGGTTTATGTCATGTTCACAGAAAGATCATCAACTGTTGTTGCGACACTACATTAACACTGGATTAATGATTTTAACAGAAACCAGTAATGAAGAGCCACCAGTTACGAGCTGGAACGACCTGTCTATCATAGAGCGTGTCGGCTTCAACAGGTGCAAAATATGACCGCATCAGCATGTAGTGAAATTAAGATTTCAAGTTTCCTGTTTTAAGTGTTTTATGCAACTTATTTCCTCACAGTGTGGACATGTCAGAGAAGGATTTGGAGGTAAGCCGACAACACTTCTCATTTTCTCTGAATGTTTAATTTACTCAGCAGATTTTCCATTTTGTTGTGGCTTCAAGTGTGTTTCCATGTAGCTTCACAGTTTGATTTGTGCATGGCCCCATTTTAAGGTTCTTTATTGTAGGATGAGAAGACAAAAAAGATTTGGATGTGAAATACTTTTGTCTCTTTGAGGCCTTAGTCTGAGATATTATCATAACATGCAGGTTTGCACTGAAAACCTGCTTGCAGTAATGTGTTTTTGCCCCCAGACGGCCTTCTCTCAGATCTCCCTGGCCTTTCGCTGTGATCAGTACACCCTGAAGCAGAGACTGCAGGCGGAGGAGCATGCCCGAAACCTGGCTGAGGAGAACATCCAGCTTGAACTGACCAGAGGCAGGGAAACCCTGGAGGTACAAATGAGTCTGCAAATCTGCAGCACAGGACAGCTTTCAGACTTGTCGTGCATTTTACTTTTTTTTTTCAATGCACATTTGCCTTTATTTTATTCCCTTTAAAACTATAAATAGGCTATTCATGCACCACAAAAGAGCAGACTGTAAATTATTGTTCTATCACTTTTACAAAACCTGCTCTGTACTTTGTTGTGTGTGATTATAAGGGATATTAGAACAATAGTCTTTTATAATTTATACTTTTCAGGCACGTTTTGTAGCATTGACAGCTTTAAGTCTTCTTGGGAATGATCCTACAAGCTAAGCAAACCTTCTAGGTCAGGGGTGCCCAAGTCTGGTCCTTGAGAGCTGCTATCCTGCATTTTTAGAACATACCCTCTCCAACACACCTGAATCAAATGAATGGCTCGTTATCAGGCCTCTGCAGAGCTGAATGACATTTGCATGAGGGAATTAACCATTTGATTCAGGGGTGTTGGAGAGGGTATGTTCTAAAAATTGCAGGATAGCAGCTCTCAAGGACCAGACTTGGGCACCCCTGTTTTAGGGTTATACCCTTTTTCTCGGTACATACACTGAAGCTGAGGCTGCTGTGGGGTAGAAAGTACAGCATCAGTGTACAGCTCTTTTTAGATGTCTTCAGAGACAATCTTCAAGGTTCAGGTCCAGGCTACACCAAGGTCACTCCAGGTTCACAGTGTTTCCCAACTCCAGGACCCACTGCTCTGCATGTCTTGGAGGCAACTCAAATTTTTCACACCTGAATCAAATGAATGGCTCGTTAAAAGGCTTTCAAAGAACTTGATGAGGAAGCTCAAAGTCTGAATCACATAGAAGACATGCAGGACAGCGGGTCCTGAGAACTGGAGCTGGGAAGCACTGTTGTAAGGGTGCTCATTTTTGTTTTTATCAGTCTTTAGCAATTATCCAACAGTCTGTTTCCTTCATCTCTTTGTTTTTCTACTTTTTAATGAGTCTTTTAGAGCGCTGTATGTCTGATTATGTCTGTCGGTGCTATGTTGTTGTTACAAGAAAAACAGTTTCCCAGAGGTACCAACCAAAGCGATGAATAAAGTTAATCTGAATTTGAATCTTGGTAAAATGTAAGCCTTTTACCCCATCTGGCACCTCGGTCATCCTTAAAACATTGTCATTCAAGTTGGCTCGATGTTTTTCTCAGTGCATCTCTTTCATTATGCTCCTAATCACCATCATCGAAACACATTCCCACAGAGGGATGATACTCAGTGTACAATGCATGAACATGTGGATAGTTTTAATAAGATGATGCTTGCTGTTGGAATTGTGACCAGATCGTTGCTCAGTTTGGCTGGCTGATCAAAACGTGGTTCCAAACGTCCTGCTTTTTACAACATTGAAGGCTGCTGGGTTTTTGAGCACCTGCTGATGTTGCAGAAATCATCTTGTATACTTTCTCAAGACCTTTTTCCTTTGCACAATCCAAAGAAGTGAATGGCTGTCCTCCTAATCTCCTGACTTTCACTCTGACATGCACCATCCAGCATGAGACCTTATAAAGACAAATGCACTTGTGACGAACTGAGTTCAGTTGACAGACTCCAGTCAGGTTGTAGAGGCAAAGCAAGGTATCAGACAGAATTTGGATGTGTTATCACATGATAAAAAATATAATAAAGTATAATAACAAAGAGGCTTGTAGTAATTATATAAATGGCATACTGTTGTTTTATTTTCAATTATCAAAACACCCCTGCAACCTTTCTTTTTTAAGGTCAATCAGAAACATGAAAATGTGGAAAACTGCAAATGGTCTGAAAACTTCTGGTAGGCAGTTTTTCAGGTACTTGTGCGTGTTTACAGATGCTGAAGGGCCTGTGTTTGGACAGTAAGCGCAGTAATATCCTGCAGAGGTTGGAGTTGTGTCTGGATATCCTCGGCGGGACGGTAGAGCGAATCTCCACCACAGCGGAGGTGCTCGGTGCTGTGCACCAGGTACAAGGAAGCTTTTTGCTTTTTATGCTGTTTCTTGTAAAGAAGAGTAACAATAACAAATCAAATAATTACATTACCAATTTATAAAGGCTCAACTACTAAAATAAGTTTTAAATGCAATTTAATGTTTGATATTCAGGAGTTTTATGACTGTATCTGAAGTCTACCAAGTTAAAGTTGATCTGCTGACTATATAAATGTTTAGTATAGCCAAGGTTAGTATCTTTTCTTGCCTTGTAATGTCAGCTCACCATATATATATTTTACATATATTTCGTTTTCTTTCCTGGACAGGAGGCTCGAGTGAGTCGGGCCGTGGAGCTCATGGTGGCTCATGTGGAGAGTCTGAGGAGGCGCCATGACAGAAACGTAGTAGAGCTGGAAGAAACCAGAAAGATAATGCAGCATCAGAACTCCTGCAGAAGCAGCATCGATCCAGCAGTCTCAGCAGGTTTATACAGCTTTAATCAGAGTTTTTATTCTTTGCTCTGCTGTCATGAGCTAAACTGAAACTGGATCTTGTTGCAGATGTAGGGGAAAGTGACAGGAAGGGCTCTCATCAGGTATAAAAACGATGGCTTGCAAGTAATATCTACCTTATCTGAACTCCTTTTTATTTAAGTTTCTTCTCTTTTTCTATCAGAGCGTCTTGCGTCGAAGGATCAGTGCATCAATCATTTCCGCCCAAACTCAGGTGAGGTGGTCTTTTGTTGGTAAACTTATCATTCTTTCTTCTTGGAGCTGATCATCCTTAAAGTGTAACAAATCTCTCCACAGGAGAAGAGGAAGCGAGACTCCAGGAAACGGGTCTCCTCCATCAAGAAGCCATCCCCCATGTGCCTGTCTCGCTCCCTGAGCTTAGAGTTCAGCTGCTCGACCGTAACCAGGGATGACGGTTTCTCCATGGATGACAGGTCGACTTGAGACTCAAGTTTAAACTTTATGCTTTAACTCTGGGCCTTGTGGTTGTATTTAGCATGAACATGTCTTTATTTTTCTTTAGACCTCTTGATCCAGAACCAGCAGAAGCTTCAGCTGCTCAGCCCCCTCCAGACCCCTCTCCTGCTCCAGCTCCCAACCCAGAGGTCCCCACGTCCGAGCAACTGACCGCCATAAAGACACAAACCAAAAAGTACGGCAGTGTTCATGAATTTGGACAAAACAATAGAAACACAAACCTATCACCTGGAGTAATGACCGACTTACTGAAGCTCACCTCCTTTGGCAGTGAAGGATTTCTGTTTCCTGAACGCTCAAATTTAATCCCCCACATAGTATAGAAAGTAAACCCTGTCAAAAAAAAGGACTCAACTTTAAAAAACACATGCAAATGGACTTCATAAGAAACATTATTCATGCTCTAATTTGCTGCTACTTAACTTGATTTTAACACACTTTTGTCACTTTGTCCTTTTGAGAATGACCTTGGAATGGCACAACACTGAATCAGTTTTTATTTCTGGTTCATTTGTTTTGCTACAATGTCCCTCAACCTGGTTAAAACAGTTTGAAATGTGTCTAAATGATCTGGTTTAGCCTTTAAAATGATCAGAATGGTTACTAATCTATCACAAAAATCTCATCACAACAAAAACCACTTGAAGCTTCAGTAAACTGTTTTGAATGAAGGTTGCTATTTTATCTGTCATACGTGTCTAAAGTGAAAACTTCTTTGGCTTCATTACAGCCCCTCTCTGGACACTTTGCGACAAAGACACAAGGGCAAAGCAGCTTTATCAAACAAAGGAAAGGAGAAAAAAGCGACAAATGTCTACAGACAAAACTCTGTTGGCACGTAAGTAAACCTAATAAGACATTTCAATGTTTAAGTGTTGGGATACTTAAGATTTTTCTCCTTTGACTAAACACTGACTGAGAGCTCTGCCCAGGTGTGGAACTTCATGCAAACAGCAACCTCTGGGTCTCAGGCTGTACCGCTGCCGATGGACACGCATCTGCATAAACCTGCTTATGCTCATCTGCATCGTCATGCTGACTTACTTCTTGTGGAAGCTTCATGAAGGAGAATTTGAGCCATGATCTGTTCTCCAGGAAAATATGATGCGCATTCATGAAATTCTGTTATTGTGTTGTGAAAGACCAAAGTGTGGAAAAGTTGCCTGCAAGGCTGTTTGTGTATGAATATATAAAACATTCTCATGAAATACCTTGGAGTTTTTATCTTTATTTTTATCTTTACACTGAAAATAAAAATTCAACAAGTTTAATCTTTGGTTATATTATTTATTATAAATATACAAAAAAGGCATCTAAACTCATACAATGAAGAGGTTAGTAATACAACACCATACTGCAGTGAAAACGTTGGTTAAACCACTGTTATAGACATCAGTGATTAATTATTAAGAGTTAATAATAAAAGTTTAGGTTTAGCTTACATCAGATCAAATTAAAAAAGATTGATTTAACTTTCCCACTATATATATATATATATATATATATATATATATATATATGTGGTTGAAAGGGGGGACTTTAAATAATAAATATGGGGGGAAATTATATTAAAAATATTAAAAATGAGGAATCTAATGTGACAGCTACTGTAGGTGACTTTTGTGCAAAATGTGTGCCAGCCACAACAAAACTCTGAAACAACAGCAAGTCTATGGTCCATCTGACATATTCATGAGATTGCTTTCACCTATCATCTATTATGAGACAACCTAAAATAAATAAAACTGGCATACGACCTTACATTAATTTTTAATTATTTACCGATACCGGTACAGATAGGTCCACATTTACTGCCTCATGTCAACAAATAATCTCACAGAGAGTCTATAGAGTCTTAATAAATACAGAGATAAATAAAAAAAAAAAACAAGAAGAAAAAACTCATAGTGAAGTGGTGATAGTTACACCTGGCTCACAATTTCAGCATCCTCAGCCACAAACCACTGGACCGGAGTCCCATCTGCAGCTCTCTGGAGGATCACATTACCTGAACCCTGTAAAAAAAAATGTTATGACATCAGTGTTTCGGATAAGCATGTACTGCAGGTGTAACATTAAAATGAGCCCATTAGGAGAACAAAAATTATTTTAGAACTAGATTTAATGAAAGTTGATAGAACTTTAACAGATTTAGCAGCAGATGTCAATGATTATTCTGTATACATTAATTAAGGGAATAATCATTTGCTTCATTGCTTATCAGAGTAATTAATTTGGACCCCTACATATTAAAATATCAAACCTCTATCTCTACCTGAATTATTCTCATCTGACCTCCAGCTTTAAGCGGTTTTCACATGTGTTCAGTACCAACCTGTGTAAATGGAGGCAGATGCAGTGAGGTGGTGCATGTGACGCCCAGTGAGCTCTGCTGTTCACCACAGTTTGGCCGTAACTTCTGCAGCTGGTTCCTTTGATGCCAGGACTTCAGCTCCTCTGACACAATCTCCCGAGGCATCAGCCTGACGGCATGGTTTGGGTACTCTTTCAGGGAGGGTGTCCGCACCAGCCTGGTGTAAGGTGGTGGGGGTTTTAAGATGCTCTTTGGGGAGGATGCTCCTCTTTGCTGGCAGCGAATGAAGCACTTCCCTATGTCCAGGTCTTGTGGGGAAAGGGGACCCTCCTCTGCTGTGGCTCTGGCATTTCCGTGGCTGGACTGAGGCGGGCTGGTGTTTTTGTGCGGGCTAGAGAAGCTGGAGAGCCCTTTCTTCTGTGCTCCGAAATGGAATCCATAAGGTGGGGGACAGAGCTTAGGGATCTCAGTGGGTCCTTCTCTTCCAGGAGAACCAATGTAGGAAGATGACGAGTGCTCCGAGCTGCTGTCCTCTGAGCTGGACTGGTAAGGATGCAAGGGAGAGTAATCTGGAGAACGCATCATGAAGTCTGCCAGGCAGCGCTGGTGAGGCAACCTGGTATGACCGTTTTCTGAGATGAGGTGCTCCATGTCAGCAGACACCTTTTTTTTGGGGAGTCTGCAAAGGTAGATAAGTTTCAGAAGTTTAAAGAATAACAGTACACATAATGTTGCAATTTTTGATGTAATTTTGACACAACTTCTCCGTGTACCTAAAGGACTGGGAGTACTGTCGGCGTACAAGCAGCTCTGGCGTGGAGGGGGCACTGGTGGAGTGGTTGTGTCGCAGAGCAGAGTTCCTGACAAACTGAGTGAGAGGAATCCTGCAGCTCTCTGTTGACATCTGTTTCCCCGCTGGACTGCTGCACACATTAAAACAGGTGCATGACATGAGAAAAGTAATGCACGCTGTAGGAGGACCATGATAGCAACTAAAGAAAATGAAACATATAGCAGGATGCTGGCATTAGCATCTCTGACTTTCCAGTGTGGCTGCATATTTAAAAGGATTAATATCAAACTTCTGTTTCCAACCTGGACCTGCTCTCGCTGGTGGTGTGCGGTTTTGTGACCCTCTGGTAGGGCTGGTCCAGACTGGATTCTTTCCAGGGAGAGTTCTGGATGGGAGAGCGCTGATACTCCACACTGAGCTGGCTTGAAGCCTGGTGGGTTGACTGCAGGGTATTGTCTGACAGCTGGATCGGGTCTGAACAGGAAGTGCCCAACACTGGAGGAGAGAGGGGGCTGGTCGAGTCCATGTCTAACAGGAATTAGATAAAACATTAGTTATTTTCTCATAGATTTAAAAAATATGAAGAAAAAGAAGAAGAGACAGAACTAGAGTAGAACTTAAGTGTGTTACTGACATCTGGTTAAGATTTTATAAAAGAATTTCCATTTACACATTTAATTTGTGTAAGTCACGCACTTAAGTGATATGAATATGGGCTTCTTTGAAACTATTCTCTGCTTACTTTACAACAAAGCTTCACCAAAAATCCCGTACTCTACAATATGGGCTCCATATTAATTCAACAATATCTATACTTGAGTATAAGAGTGTCGCAGTAACTTTTAGAATGATGCAAGTATAGATGTAATTCTGACTCACCATCATCCAAAGCCACCACATCAGAAAGGGAGCTATCATCAGACAAGCACACATCTGCAAATAATCCAGACATCGTTATTAAATGCAACAGGCTTCCTGTGTTACATTCACTGACCTGAAGGGGGCAGCAGTGTCACTCACCTTTGGTTTGGCTGCTAGAGAGGGTGACGCTCGGTGAGCTGCACTCACTCTTGATTCTATGCTGGAACACAGCTTCCTGGAGATCCTTCACTTTCTTCTCCTCCCTCTTGCACTGCTGCAGCCGAGTCTTCTTTTGGGGTTTACTGAGGTTCTCCTCGAGGGACAGCTTACGGGCTGCCTCGTAAATCTGCCGCTGGAGAGCCAAGTCAGTCTCTAGTGCTTGCAGCTCTGAATCCTACAATAAAGACACAATCTGAGGATTAATTTCAGCTGACAGCTTGTAGTTTCCTCTACTTTTTCACTTTCTTTCTCTATACCTCTGCTTGTTTACATTCTTTATAGGCATAACGACTAATGGGGTCAGTACCTGTTGATCTTTACTGATCAGATCTTCATCCAGCTTGAAAGAAGCTCCAATCCTCCTCCGAACTCTGGGTAGCTTCTCATCAGGCATCAGAGGATAGTCTGAGGGCAATGTGCCAGTCAATTCCTGTAAAAACAGAACAGATATGTTGATTATAAAAAAAAAAAAGAAAGTGAGAAAGACAACAGAAAGGCAAGGGTATGACTTGCACAACAGAATCCATCCTAACCACCCATTTTGAACTATTATGTTCATCGAAATCTGTAATTCCTGGTGGTCCAGGGGTCACTTACTGCCTCCCTGATGCAGAGCTTTCGGAGCTCCAGGAGGCAGATCTCCAGACGCTCCTCCAGAGACTGGTGCTTCAGCTTCAGGGCTCTAGTGTTGGTGCTCAGGTCCTTCACTGGGGATGTGGGGCTGTCTGGACCTGAATTAAAAAATCAAAGATCAGCTTTTTTCCATCTGCATTTGGAACAGTCAATAAAAACAAAACAAAACAAAACAAAACAAAAAGAAGTACATTAATATCCATATCTCACATATATCATCATCAGTGGAGGATAATAATGACGTGGAGGTGGTGCTTGCCTGCATGGCTACACACATCTGTGTGAGGTTTTTATTTTTAAAATAGTTTTTATGGGGAGTGCTTTGAAAATTTAAAGATATCAATATCTAAGTTACCTACAAGCTTGGAGCTTTGAAACATTTGATTTCTTCAGTATTTTTTCAGCAATATTTCTGAATGTTAAGGGCTGTGTTTCTTGCCATAGAATTAGTGAGTAATTAAAAATGTCTGGTTTTGCATTTATGCCTAAAACTGCCGTTGGAGGACAGTGTGTGTTGTGACGATATGCACTTTAAGTTTGCAGTAGCGAGATGTTGCATTGATCTTTTTTTTCTTGGTGTTGTCCTTACCAGAATGCAGGATGATCCCACTGTCGGTGTCACTGATCTCCTCTTTACTCTCGACGGCTGTCATCTTGACTATTTGCTTTCGTGTTTTTATAATGACCTGTTGTGATAAACAAAGTTAATTCAGATTAGCAAAGTGAGTTGGGTCACTTTTAAGAATATATATTCTCTCTCTGTTTTCCTCCCACATGGCTTCATTCATTCTCTCTTGGCTGCTTTACTTAACAAAAGCAAATGACTGGCGGGTGCTCTTTTTACACCCTTATCCATCCAGCCCTTCCATCCCCCCTCCTCCCCCTCCTTCTCTTCTTTCTCTCTCCCATGCTCCATCACAAAAGAGGCAGACCCCCGCGGTTGACTCGGCACATGTGCAGGGGTTAATCTGAATCGTGGTGCCATGGTGACGGGGCACGGGGCGGCTGGCTAGGGGAGCGTGTCGCCATGAGGCGTGTCAGAGGGCATTTAAAAAACCCGGACCCAGAAAAAGAAAGCAGATGGCAGCAGGAATTACCCCACTCATGGACTGCACCTGTTCTCTCCCCCACCATGCACCCCTCCCTCAGCTCCTATTCAACCAGTGTCCAGAAAACCCTCTGGGGGCTTTGAAGTGAAAGAATGTCTCAATGCTGGGCTTGTCCACGCAGCATCACATCACAAGGTCCCCGCTGACTCCTGTGCGATGCTTCCCATTTCACTCACACACTGAGAACGATTCATGTTTATGGCCCGCCCTGTTGCATTGTTGCTCTCAAGAGAACATGTGACTTATAATTTACAAGAGTGGGTTAGGGAGTGGAGCAACAGCAGGAGGAAAACAACAACAACAAATTATGCACATTGTTTAGAGATAAAGATAATGGCAGGAACTTGTATGAGGATAAAAATGAGGTTATCCGTTACTTTTACCACTTCTTTTTGGTCATTTAATTTATTCTAAATCTCTCTCAACAGGCTATAAATAGCCTTGACTTAAACTAAAAGATCGAAAAATCACCAGAGGCCACATTATGATTAACTGGACGATCAGAGAACATCATATGCTTGCCTTACTGCAGTGTCACATATTCCTAAAAGCATAGCTTGCTTGCTGACTCTTGGAGCACCTTTTGCATCAATGTCACGTACAAAAAATCCCCCATTTTGGCAGTAAATTAGAAGTTCTTGATGCGGAATGAAGAGGAGCTAGGATGACATGATGATGAAAGGATGTGCTGTTAAAACTTCAGTGTGTAATCATATATATACCACCCCCAATTTTTATTTTAATTTCCTCCCCCTTTTTTCCCCCTTATTTCCCTCCCCCCCCCCCCCCAAAAAAAAAATTCCCCCAAAAATCCAACTCACCTCTTTTTTTTTATTTTTTTTTTATTTTTTTTTTTTTTTTTTTTTTTTTTTTTTTTTTGTTTATTTAATTTTTTTGGAGGAAAAAAAAATAAAAATTAGTTTTTTTTTTTAAAAAAAAAAAAAACACATTCATTTTTTTCCCAAAATCGCACCCCTAGTGTGTAATCCTCAAATCCTGTCTCAACTGCTGTGTTTGGAGATTGATATCAGGCCTTTTCCTGTAGAGATGACGAAGACTCAGGGTGTGTGTGAATGAGAACCTTCTCTGACAGGAATTCATTGTGTATCCCATACGTCTGACCCATTCTCCACAACAACTCATGTGAACTGAGCAGCCAGTAGCACAATGAGACATAGCTAGGCAGCTTGAGTCAGTAAAACAACACTGCAACAAAGGCCCTGTATCCCCCAACCGGCCTCAGTAATCTACTGCGGGTGCAATATTTGCTGACAACTCAGGCTTGAGCTGTGTTGTTGGGTCAGTCCTAAGACAAGCCTACCCCGGGAGGCGAAGAAAAGAAGCAGCATAGAGTTTTAAGCTTGTAATATCAGGGCCTGATGTACTCGCAGACCCACAGCTCCATGTTACAGAGCTCTAACACCAAACATGTCAACAAGAATCCACCCTGGTAATAAGACACAGGCAGGGTTGTGTGGGATTTACCCTCTTACACGCCATAACTGTCTGAAAACTTTCACAAGAGTATGTGGTTGGAGGTCTAAGCTGAGCGAGTGGGTGGCTTTGGTTTAAACTCTTGGAGTTGTAGCTTATTGCCAAAATGCTGACACCATTTGTCACAGCTTTCAAAAGAACCTGGAATTGTGGGAATGTTGAAATTGTTTTGTAAGGGAGAGCCAAAAACGCAAGACATTTCTTGATTGAGTGTGACGTGAAGAGAAGTCCATGTCCTTAGGGGATGGCTGCTGATAGCGCTGTCTACACTAATATACTCTTAATCTTAATTGAGGGAGGAGTGTGTCGAGGGTAGATGATCACTGTACCATCCATCCTCACAGTTTACTGGACTGTGACGCTGTAACATCTACGGAAGTTGATGTTTATGGCGAAAGATCATGATGTGGATTTACTGTCTCCCAGACTTCCCCCACCACCCTTTCCCATGAGTCCTTAGAGCTGCGTATTCCTGGATTGCAGCCATCACCACCGTGCTCATTACCACTGTGGTCGGCCCTGGAATTACCAACGGGGACCAGCCTTGCCGAGGAAACAGTGAGGGTTGCCTGAAACCAGACCAGGGCCTGTTTGAACCCTGTAATTAAGATTCTCCTCTGAATGCTGATACTATGGAAGAAACCAAACAACTTTACAGCATGCTTTATTTCAGAGTCTGATGAAAAGCCAAAATCCATTCAGCAGAAAAGATCAACTCCATTTGCAATATGCGTTACTTGAAGAAAAGTGCATCAATATGGGGGAGTAGTAGAAGGAAAAAAAAGGTATTGTATTACAAAGGGCGTCACTACAGTTAGGTCTTTGCCTTAAGAAGCAGTGCTGAGTGGGGAAACTCCACAGTCAGAAATGAAATGGAGACAGGAGGCTGTAAAAGCATAAATTCAAAAGCTGTGAGCAGTATCTTAAACACTTCCAGCCCCTTTCCTTGGCCAACATTCATTGAGACCAACACAGTTAAGGATCGTGAGGATTTTCCAAGAAAGACAATGCAGCAGTAATAATTAAATATCTTGCCAGACGGCTCCCAGTTACTGGAGGCCATATGCTGACCAGACACACCAGCTATGTCACAGCACAATGACACTAAGAAGAGATGCCCCATTGTTTCCCAGAGGCTGAAGGATCGAGCTACCTAGTCCTTCTGAGCCATCATTTCTGATGGTCATCTCAGGCCATTGGCAGGATGTGGTTACAGTTTTTCACCCTTGTGGGCCCACCACAAATAAAAACTAAGGAGACTCCAGGGGTAATGACAACATGGAGGTGCTGTTTCAGCACCACAGTAATGCCTTACATCTGTCAACATGTGGACTGGAGGTGACTATGTTTATTCTGCTGCTGTGAACACAAATGACTGCCACCAATCAGAGTGGCTCCATAAAAGTGCTACAGTGAAAGCAAACTGTTATTATTTATGGTGAAAAATAAAGCCATTTATATAAATGTACTGTTCTGCTTCTGTTGCTTGAAGCAGCTCTGTCTAGTAATATAAATAAATAACTTGAGTGATTAAATACATACATCAACAACTTTTCTGCCAAAATGAAATGTACTCACTATGCAGAATTATCTCAGACCAATGTCAGACTATTTCCTACAATGCATTTACATGCAAGAGGCACTTTAGTGTTTGTTACTTAGAACTAACTTTAACAGTTTACATTACAGTCTTTCGTTGCAGTTTTAGACCACATTTTATTACGACTCCTTGTAAAGTGATCCTATCTATTAATAAAATAAGACCTCGGAGCTAAGCAAACTGGAAAAGTAAATCTCAACTGCCACATGACCGCTGTTAGCACACACTTTCTATCCCCGTAGAAGTTAACAGAGGTGTTTTAATACATAGTTTTTTGTTTGTTTGTTTGTTTTTTAAAATATCTTGACCATATAAAGGGTTTCATTTAGGGTATATAGAGTTCTTCCGCGACTCTCTGGTCCTGTAACGTTTAACAACTTTTAAAGTAGTTGTACTTTTAAATGTTTGTACTAATATTAGAGCCTCTGATTTTTCTGGCATTTCCCTTTTAAATAGTGCTGCTAAACTAAAGCAAATCATTTTTACATACCTTGTACTTTATGGTCTTCTCTTCAACAGCATCCTTTCCCAAGCTGCAGGAAAGACTTTCTCCGGTCAGATGTGACAAAAGTGCTTGGGACATCTGTTTCAGACAAATCCACTTTCTCTATTGAAGGGACAGAGATTTACTCCTACTGTTAAAGTATTTCATTTTAAACAGAATATCGTCTTTTTTACTTTTTATTTTTATCTATTTTCTATTCTGTAAGTACTATCAAATCTATTTGGTTTAACATCACGAGAAAATATAATGTTGGTTTTTGTTTCTGCCAGTGAACTCCCCTGGACTCTTCAAATGGTTGGGTCCGACGCTGCTGACTTTCCAGACACGCTCTGTGTATTGACACAGCACGCGACCCGCTGAGGAGGGGGGCTTGTGATTTGAAAAGAGGCACAAAAGAATAATAGAGCAGTGATCTCTAACCATAGGACTGCGGGCCAAGCTTGGACCTTGAGCCATTGATCAATGAAGTTCTGAAGTCGTCAACATGCTGCATCTAGAAACCATACAACCAGCACTCGTTGGAAAGAAAGTAAAACTTTTAAAAGGGAAGTGGAGAAAACGTCTGTCATGTTTGGCAACTAAATTAATTAATTAATTAAAATTTAAATTAAATTTTTTTTAAATGGGTTCAATATTTTGTAATAAACCATTTTTTTTACTGCTTATTTGATTTGAGCATTTTATTATTTTGAATGTAACCTATTTTAGGCCTATTACTGAACCCTTTTATTCATCAAATTTCTATCTTTTTATCCTTTTCCACAATTTATTTACCAATTCCCTCTTTTTTCCCAGTGGTAAAACGTATTTTGTAGATTTTCATTTTATAGCCCTTTCAGCTTTTAAATTAGTTATTGTAGGAGCCACATTTTATTTTATGAATCATCAGCTCATTGCACATCTTATGTGTGCAGTTTCACTTAACATTGGATGTGTCTCTGTGACAATTTAAACCAATACAATGTCAATATGTAAATGGGCCCCGGACTAGTTTGTACTGGAAAAATTGGGCCCCATGTAAACTTCAGAGAAAGAACAAGAGAGAGACAGCTGGCAAGTCAACAGAGAGAAGTAAACACCTCTTTCCTCTGCCATGATGATAAAAAATAATACTTACCACTGCAGGTATTGACTGCAGACTAATTAATTGTTTTATGGTTAGAAATATGCTTTTAATTGCCTGTTTTACAATTGAAGATGCATAGATATATTATTATATGAAGTAAACTTTTTGACTGTCATAACTACTCTGCACAGTTATGTGAAGGGATGAAAATAAGTCATTCACATGCTCAGAATGAGTCCAAATGTAGTATATTTAAGAGGGGAACCTTTTATCCACTACATGGATGCTTCAATAACATTTTATGCAAACATGTATGCTGCCTTTTTGTACAAGGTACAGCTAAAGAGAAAAGAAAAAACAGTGTTTCAGTCTTCAGGCAGTGGCCAGTACAGAATGTCTGCACTGCCTTTACCAGACCCTTGGGCATTTCTAACCTTTAGGCTACATCCTGAAAAGCCCTCACCAGATGGCCTGTCCTTTCTCCTCTCAACCCGTGATGGAATGAAAAGATTAGCTAATTAAACAAAGTCCTATATCCATGTGAAAGAACCACGAGAGTCCTTGGGGAGAGGAGCTGCTTGCAAATCAATTCCCACTGAATTGTGTCCAGCACAACGACACATCATTGCAAACCATAAAGACTTTTATTTCCACAACACACATACATGCTCAAAATTAAAAAGTCATGACAGAAACTGGTATACAAACTTGGAAATTTGTGGTGTTGGGGAGATTCTTATTGATACAAAACAGTTTTGTTAAAACCTTTCAGTTAGACATCACATTATGGTAAGGAATCTGCTGTAGATGATATATCCTTTCAGATAACAGTCAGTCTTATGCTCCTTTAATCCAAGAAGAAGCACAGAAAAATCACAACTAACAGATGAAATAAAAAGTCCAATCAACATTTAAATAAAATAGTATTTAAAAAAAATCAGCCTCAGAACATTGATGACTTTCTCTAAAGCAATATTAATTTGTATGCAATCCTTAATAAAAAAAAAATGAATGAATGATAAGCACTTCACTTCCTCAGCAGAAACAGAACAGTAGATGAGTTTTAAGACGGGATTGATCAATATGGACAAAGTGTTAGTTTGCATGCACAACTCTATGCACAGCTTCAGAGTGTAAGTTAAAATGCATCAGGAAAGGAGAAGTATCCTGGTGTCTGTGGGATGCTCAGGCACTGAGCATGAAGAGTTAGGGCAACTATGGTGAGAGGCTGCACTGGCTGGTGGGATACTTTCAGGGCTGATCAAACGTCTGAGTGCGCCTCAGGTTGTCCCTGACACGGACAAACTCTGGGATCTTCTGCTGGTTCTCCCGCTGTCTTATCTCCTCCTGCTCATACTGAGAAAACAAAGGGTACATCAGTGTATCACTATACAGCGTCACAAGAAGTACCAAGACATTTCTATATGTGTTTATGTTCAGAATGTAAATTTGGTTGAGAAATATTTATCCAGACTTCTAGAAGAACTAAGAGAGATAAAACCTTGGGAATACTTTTCTGTCAACATAGATAAAATGTTTTCATAACTGGCTATGACTCCTCAGGTTTGGACTTCTTGATATTTAACCAGTGTTGTGTGAAATGTCTCTAAACGTGCTCTGACCTCTTGCAGCTTCTGCTGCCTCTTGCGGAGCTCCGTCTCCAGATCTGAGGGCCGTCGCTGTGCCATCTCCTCCTCCTTGTGCAACTCCAGTCTGCGCTGCTCCAGCACTCGCTTCAGCTCTGGCTTCTCCTCCAGCAGGAGGCCCCTGCACAGTTAAAGCCACAGTTTGGGAACATAATCACAAATCATCAGACAAGGTTTCAGGTGTTGATGACACAAAGGTGTTGACGTTTTGACATCCTGTACCGTTTGTGGCTGAGCAGCAGCTCCCGGTGCAGATTCTGGTAACTCGGTGTCTCTGCTGAGGAACCATTGAGTTTTCTAGGTTGAACACCTTCAGCACTGCTGCAGTCTGCTGCGGAGGCATGAGACAGAGGCAGATGGCAAACAGGGGTCTCTGGACAAAGCTAAAGTTAGTCTGACTACACAGATCTGATAAGAAAAAATGTCAACACTGCTATAATATTGTAAGTTATAATTAAGTACTTGTATAATTTTGATTATGTTTGGCAAATTTAAGTTTGTTTTACTTTAGTGGTAAATTATAAAGCTCAGTATTCTAATAGGCTCTATGACTCTATTAAGTCACACAATCAAATATTTGA
This sequence comes from Atherinomorus stipes, assembly GCA_023101725.1. NCBI lineage: Eukaryota > Metazoa > Chordata > Actinopteri > Atheriniformes > Atherinidae > Atherinomorus > Atherinomorus stipes. Next base: position 950,504 of record JALJCO010001275.1, on the reverse strand, counting down.
CCATCAACATTTTAGTGACTCTTTAGAGGTACAGTATGTAAAAAATCAAAGGTCAATAGCAGAAAAATGCGATATTTAATTCAAAACTGTATTTCTATTGATGTGTAATCACTGCACTAGATTAGCTGTTATATGTTTATTTTCTTAGAATGAGTCATTTATATCTACTTGCAGGGCGGTGCACATATGGAGGCTGCCATTTTTGTTCCACCATTTTTACTACGGTGTCCCTGAGTGGACAGAACTTTGTGTGTGAAGTAAGAACCCTCTGAACTTTAAAACTGCTGTACCAGCTTTGTTTTATGGGAGATAGAAACTGTCTGGGATCATTAATGCCTTAAAAGAAATAAAAAGTAGTTATTCATAGTCCAGTCAGAGCTACACCTGAGACCAGTGGATCCACTCACAGATGCAGTGGATCTGTAAGTCTGGGAGAATTTTGCCCACTAACGGCCACCATACATTCACAACAGTGCTTGGAATATAAATGCTGCGTTCCATTTTCATCGGAACTGGGAAGTGGGAACTGGGGGGTGACGTCACACCCGACCAACTTGCGTTCCAGCTCACTGGTCGGAAAACCAGTTGGCAACCTAGCAAAACAACGTGTTTGCTAAGGCTATTGTTATTAGCCGTTGTTGGCACAGCCGGTGTTGTAGTTCACATATACGACATGAAAAATGTGAATTACACTACAGCAGCTTCCCTGTACATCTGTATAAACCAATACTACGTGTACGATTGATTTATGCAACAAAATATAAGTAAGAAGTGTAAATAAATGTAACATTACAGAAGCTTCTAAAACTGCTAACACTGGGCGCGGCCATCTTTAAATCTGAACTCGGAGCTGTGAAAGTTGTCCGACTTTCCGAGTGGGAAATCCGACTTCAGGGGGGCGTTCCAGTTGAAACTTCCTACTCGGAACTGGGAATTTCCGACTTCCGAGTTCAAATGGAACGCAGCAAAAGTAATTTGAAAGAAAATATCTTTTCTGTCAAATACCCATCTTTACCACTAGATGTCAGTAACTCTTGCATACTTTACCTTTAAGTGAAAAAAAAAAACTTGCTTGTTCCCCCTATTTATAAACCTATTGGCAGCTATATGTGCTCTTGTTTTCAGTGGTAAAATACATTTTCCATCCATCTTTGCTCACTTTGATTTGTAATACCTTTTTTGTGATGTCCAAATCCAGGTTTCTGTGTCAATTGATAAGAGAAAAACAAACAAAGAAACAAACAAAAAGGTTAATGAGTGATTTCATGATAAACCTCTTCTGGCAAAACATCTTTGTTTTGATCTTTCCTCTGATCGGGCATGGCTATAATTAGATGAAGGTCAAAAGTGACGGGACCTGTCGTGCTGCTTAAGCAGGTGGAGTGTTTACAAAGGTGACATAACAACTCTCTCAGACTGTCAGAGACCCACAGGGTTTGGCCTCACTGTGATGGTCTTTGGCAAAGCATGAATAGAAGTCTACTTGTGAGGAAAAAAAAGAAACCATGTATGAGATATTCACTCCACCTCAAGTGTAAAAACATGGGATGAAACTTTGTCAGACACAAACCGCTACCACACCCGCTGAAACCAGATAACCAAGAGAAAAGAATCACATTAAGCAGGGAGCAGATGGTACATGCTGTTACTGGTCTGAGCACAACCTGACTCGAAGTCGAGGCTGCTGATAAGACCGAGTTTCTGTCAAAAACTTTCCTGTGGCTGAACATTATGATCTTCAGGCTTTGTCTCTGGGGCTTGTGCCTTTTACCGTTGCTGTCACGGACATGCAGTAAGCCTCCACATCCTGTCCCTCCCGAACCCCTGCCGGGAGGTTGAGCTGGGAGATAACCTGTCATGTGTCTGACCTGATGGAAGCCATTGTTCCAGTGAGGACCTGCAGGACTTGTATGGATAAGAACAAAATAATACCGTCTCATGTAACAATGTCTCTATCCTGCATGTGTAGTTGCTCTGAATCTTATTGTGGCACCAGATAATCAACACAATGTTCAATTTACTGGACCCCAGTGTTTTAGATGAAAGTCTGATGCACCTGAAGGAAAATTGTTGTTTCTTGATGAATACTTTGTTTACTTTATTTGCCAAGTACAGTAGAGATAAGCCTCCTCCTGCTTTTTAGATGGACCATCTTGGTTAGCAACTACCCTGCCCATCAGATGACCTTATTATGTAAGTATTTCCATTATGCCATATAACCCCTGTTATTGGAACATTTTCATATTACAACTGTTATAAAACACTAAACATGAGTCTATCAGTAGCACAATAAGAACAGTGTGAAGACAAGATGCAAAACAAACAAACAAAAAAAACCCCAATGTGTTATTTCAAAACATGAGATATTAAGTGAAATGTTGAACAGCAAACATTGTGATAACTACAGTGATTTCGTACGTTTCGAGTCACTATGCTGTACTTGCTGGCCATTAATAATCTTTATCATCCTATCTACAAGACATTCCCAGCAAGACTATTGTGTAAGAGGATGTTGTCTGTCCATACAGAGATCAAAATAAGCCAAGCCTACAGACCGATCAACTAAACCTGACAGATGGCCATCAGACCACATCCTGATCTCTTCCTCACAAGTCAGCTGCAACAGTCTGAGAAAACAACTTGTAAGAACTCACTTTTTTCACAGCTGACCCCTCCATGGCAGGATGGTGGAGGTTCACTGTTTTTGTCCAGTAAACACGATCCTGTTTGAATCCATGGTTAAAGGAATTGCACGTCCTCGCTCAGTCTGTCTGTTTTCTGTTTCTTTGCTCCATCCAAGGCCAACATATTGTTGACGAAGGATCCACAGACTCAATATGCCACCTAGCAGTAGTCAGTCGTGGTAGTAGAGTCCTAAATCTCATTACGCCATTCAAGATTACCTCATAACCCCCACAGGGCATTGGATGCTAGATTAGTTAATTACCGCTGACAAAGATGCAGCTTAAAACCAACACAGCACGGCACAATTGCCAGTTGACTTCTCTCTAAGCAGACCCACATAGTTATCTGTCATTTTTTTTTTTTTTTTTTTTTTTTTTTAACATTGCTGTAATTGAACTCTGGAACTCTGCACAAAAAGCAATCTGTGAACAAGAAACAATTTTCACAAGGGTGCTTCTTGAAGACTGGTCTGTCTGCAAGAGATCAACTTGTATTCTGTCGTATCTGAAAACATCCAGCTGCAACTTAAATGACAAACCATGTATTTGCTATTGATGTCTGTCTGTGTCATATGCGACTCACTGTATGCATTTTGTCAGCTTTTTTGATCATGAACAGCACATTGGGTTGCCTTATTTATGAAATGTGCTTTATACATAAATCTGCATTACCTTGTCTTATTGACACATTTCTTTGTTAATCAAAGATGACAACACTGATAAGTTACAACAATCAATAAATGTCTTTCTCATTTCCTTCATTAATTTGAAAAGTAAATATTGCACATTAATGAACATTAGTAGAAAAAAATAGAAAGAAAGAAAAGAAAAGAAAACCTAATGTAAATGAGCACAGAGTTAGCCTAGCAGCCAATTTGCTTACTGTCTCTTGGCTGGTCTCAGACATGGTTTTAGGAACAATTGCACATCTAAGTGTTTACATTTTCTATTTCTGCATTTTTCTTTTAGGTTTAAAAACAAAATTATTGCCATTGTTCTATTCTGAATAGAGATGAGTTCTAATCTAATCTAAACCCATTTATTGTAGAGCATTTTGCTTTATTTGTTTTGCATAAATGAAAATCTCTTTAAATATTTTTTTTCTTTTGTATAATTTTAATATGTAACATCCTCTTGACTGTCTTGATGTTTTTTTCCCCCATTTATCGTAAATACTGTGTTGGATCCATTTGTGCAAATAGCATAAAAGGCAAAGTAGAGATGTTCACATTACCTCATTACCTACAAATATTGGTGAGTATATTATGGTAGGTTTTTGATTTGCTTTTAGTTCTTTTATATTCATCATTCCTTTAAAAAATGACATTGTTTAATATAAGGTCTGATAAAATACATCTGTGAATTGCCTAAAAAGTCTTATGCCAGGTACAGGCAAGAGCTATTTCTTCTTCTTCCTTTAAAAAAAAAAAAAAAAAAAAAATAGACGTAAGCAGCAGAAGAGTGAGGCAAACCAGAAAATAGATTTTAACAGTAAACAGATGCATTTAAATTTTACTTGGTAGTGATTTGAGTTTTAGAAGTTTTTCTTCTAATGTACCTGGTTCCTTAGAAACGTTTTGTAACCGACAAAAGCAACTTTTAATGGGGAGAATATAATGTAGAATAATAAACAAATGTTGCTTTACCTTTGATAACCACATGAGGTCAACATTTTCCTCCTTTTTTCCAGTGTCAATGTCCCATGATTCCACGCGGTATTTACCTTTAAACCGGATGTAAAACTTCCATGCTCTTTACAGAGTGAATGGCGCGCGTGTGTGGTTGTTTGTTGGGTGTTTGTGTGATTGAATGAGGTGCGTTTGTGGGTTTGTCTGTGCTTTTATTAATTTATTTTTAAAACCTACACAGTGATCTTATTTGATCTGGTCGGAGTTTGGCTCTTCTCTGATCAGAGATGATAGGAAAAGCGCTCTCGAGCCTCCGTGGCGATGAGCAGCCGGCGAGTTGAAACTCTAGGGCCTCCACGCCTCGTGCTGTGGTCAGAAGTGATGAATTGATCAGATATACTAGTTCTGGATGAGCTCTGAGGTTCGCCTCGAGGTTCACGGTGGACAGTGAGTATAGAAGCGATTCTGATCTAACTGCAGCCGAGAGTGGAGCCCGCCGGGACCGTGTTTTCAAGCAGGAGCCTCTGAAGATGGCCATAACCTTCTACTCACAAGACACACTTAATCAGCTTCCATTTAGTATAGAGCCTGAGGAGTCACGTGACAATTCTGAGCGAAGCGGAGTCGCGCCGCCATGATGTTGGTATGGATTTGACTGTCAAAACGAGAGCTGACGGGAGTTTTAACATTGAGGGAAAAGGAGCAAAGAAGAAAAGCCGTACAGAAATAATTTAATGTCTAGCACAAAGAAGACTTATTTGGAGAAACTAGGGGACATATCTGACTGACCCATCTGAGCTGAATGGCTCAGAGTGGGACAGTAGTCTGGACCGCTACCTCCGTCCTCCGTGGAGACATGCGGCTGATGCATTGTGAATTATTTAGTCTTCACAATCAGTTTGTAACGTGGTAATATTTGTAATTTTGCTCTGTTAATGTTAGAGAAGTGTTATTCTGCCTTTTACACAGTTAACTGTTATGCTGCTAGTTAAGAAAACATTTGTGAGCTGTCAGTAAACATGTAAGGACGATATTTAACGTGGTTTCAATCATTTATTTATAAAAAAGAAAACAGTGATTAGTGTGTGTCTGATTTGTGAAAGACCAAAATAAGCTGTCAGGCAGATGTCAGTGGTGTCGAACATCACGAGTAAACAGATAAAAGAAAGAACCGGAGTTTTCATCAACTCATGTTAGCTTGAGTGCTAGTCTTGACAACACGATTTAGCATAGCACGTTTGCAAACAAGGACGATCTTATCCAGGGTCGTAGTGTCTGGTTCATTCTCACAGCAAAGCAGCATCTTCACAGACACACTGGTATGACTGGAATATTGTTTACTGGTTCCTGCACACACGATGACATGTTCCACATGACTGCTCCCAGCTGAGCACGGCCGTGTGTGAGGGAAGGATCTAGCGGCCACATCGTACTGATTGATTCCTCATTATTAAAACTATCTGCAAGGACAGAATCACGGAGTAGTTTTTAAGGATACCACAATTATCAGTCACAAAGGGATCACTAGCTGGAGAACACACGGCATGCTGCATGTTGCTGATCTCTTTCCTTCAGACTGCAGCTGTCAGCCACTTGGCGCCCCCTGTCACTTCAGCAGTTTACAATCTGATTTTTTTTCTTTTTCTTTTTTCAAACCGGAGATCTTGAAAAACCGTAACTCGCCCTTGTTTGTCTTTTTTTTTTTTTTTTTTTTTGATCATCTTGACTGTGCGAAGAGCTGGCACTGTCCTTCACTCAACATTATAACCCAGCATCTCCAGTCAAGACCAACGTAGCTCTCAGTAAGCGTACAAACAACATGTCGGAACGCCGGTTCGGAGGGGCGGGGCGACGCGCTGTGACGACAACTCCTCAAGCTCTATTACTGGTTGATTAACTTATCCTAAACGTGGACAGTCTGAGTGTGTTTTGACGATTAAAAAAACAAACAAAAACAAAACAGCCAGACAACTTATGGATAAAACGCTTTCATTTTCTATCAAATGGTTGCGGTTGTTGTTGCTTCAGAGTTGGAAATGCAGACGTAGCTTTCTTCTTCCAAACCGGTTCGAATACCTTCACATCTCACTTTAAATGCACTGGGATTATATGGGGACTACATGCAATATTGTATTTGAACTTACTATAAAGTGAAGTCTTCTCAGACTATTCTGAATTAAAATGTCCCCACGCAGTATCCATCCCTCACCTCTTAAAAACGAGTAAATTTTAACCCCAGCTTTTATTCCAAGCTGTTCTGTAGACTACTTTGCGTGTGATTTATATTTTTGTTTTGCAAAATCCCCCCCATTTACCACCAACCTTTGTCTTAGTAGTTCAAACAAATCTGCTAAAACGGCACGTGCGCTTTTCTGTCATATAATTAAACATTTCACATCTTCAGATATACCAAATATCCATACTAGGGATGGGCGATACTGACATTTTTCATGTCGATACTATTCCAGTAGTTTATGGCACTTTTTCAGCGACACCGACTGATAATGATACTTTGTGTCCTTTAAAAGAAAATCACATGATTGTACATTTTGCATTGATATCTTGATAACAAGGGCAATATTAGATATAAGTAAATCCTGAGAACAGAAGTAGCCTACTGGAAAGAAATCCTTTAAAACAATAATAAATTATAGTGATGATAAAATTAAATGGATTAAAAATGTATTTCAGTTATCAAATAACATAATATATACTTGCCAAAATAATCAAATTTATTAAGTGGAAAATGTTATAACTATTACAGATTCTATTTTATTACAAATTTACCAAAACCTAATGTACAATAACCTGCATTAAACCACTGAGAGACAACATAACAACAACATCATCATCATCACTAACAATAGCCACATCATCATGACATCTGATAGGCTACCACAATCATGTGATACGGAAGCTAGAATCTGGCTGTTTTCATCATTTCATTGCCTAAAACTCCCAGAAGTAGAAACAAATTGCATGTTTTGTATCTGTACAGGGTATTGCGATACAAAAGTATTGATTCCAATATTTTGTCTGGCTGGTATAGAAGTACTGACTCCAAGGTATCAATATGCCCATCCCTAATCCAGACCTCCCAGATTACCAGGCACAGCTAAGTAGAATGCGAATATCATGGAAGGGGGAGAGACAGAAAAAAATATATATATTATGTTTCACGGCTACTTGGAACAGGTTTTCATAAAACTTCAAGTCTACTCCAAGATTTGTAAAACCTTTCTCCTTATAATATAAACTGAGTCTCTTCACTGATTTTGATACTTTGCTGTGATTGCACTGTAAATTTAATAGTTCCCCCCAAATTTTACTTTATATTGCAGTTTCATTTAGATGTCTTGTAATATATTTGTGTTACAGTGGTTTTTGCATGTGATGTGAGTGCTATCTTTATTAGTTGCCGTAATCTTAGGAAATGTATACTAGTTTAAATCTGTTTCTGTTCCCAACACATCATGGCGAAATGATGAAATGGTGAATGAGGAATATAGACACTGCTGTCTGCCAAAAGCTTTCGAGCAAACATGACAAAGTCACAAGTATTTATTCCATCAGTTTTTATTTCAAACCAAAAGGGACCTCAAGAAGGAACACTGATGCGGGAGACTTCATATCCTTATAAAAATAACTGTTCTTAAGCCATGTTAACTTCCAGGAGGAGCATTATCGCTTTAGCCATAAGTCGTCCTCAAAATTGTTCATGCCCTCCAATTAAAGAAAAAGCTAAACTTACTATAATAATTTAAATAACAAGAAACTAATAATATACAAAAAAAGAGAGAAAATATTAAAATGTAGTGAAATAAATACTTGCTTTTAAATTTTGGTTGAAAATAATGATAATAATAATAATAATAATAATAATAATAATAATAATAATAATAATAACTCTCCCAGACACTTTAGAGCACCTTGCTCATGAACAGTAAACAAAAATACAAATGAACAGGTGTATAAATATTTTTGAACATCACAAAAAACACCTGATTGCAGGTAGGGCTTCAAACTGGTGCTCAACAAAATTTTAGCTTCAGAGCCCAATCTGCTTGTTTGTTTTATTTTTTTGTGTGATTGTTTTATTTTTTTTACCCAATCAATTTCAGGCATATTTTCATATATTTTTTTAAATGTATTATTACTTTTTCAATATCAACTAATTTCACTGACAGCTGTATGTCTCGCGATATTCAACGCCAGTTTTGTCGTCATTTGTCTATACACGTGACCGTTTTGGTCCAATCACCTTTCATCTACAAACTGCCTAAGCGCGCGAGGGTGAATGCTAATATTTTCAGACTGTGGAATGAACTAACCAGCTTGCATTGCAACTTGTGCTCCCAGCAAAGTCCTCTATCTGCCACTATGGCGGGGCCCAGTAAAAGAGTGCGACTCAGTCAAGTCGGTACCAGTTCAAAAAGTTCTTCTACGAGCACAGCGAACGAGCTCGAAGGCAAGGATGATCGATTTGTGGAGGGATCCATACTTCGTATCACCATGAAAAACTTCCTGTAAGTAACTTCCTGTAACTGAAGTACCAGCCAACAACGCACTGCAACGGTTGTAAACCGAAACTCCCTCCGGCCTAGGAAAACATGACAAGCTTTGTAGCTGGCATACATGTTTACATACTAGCGTTTTAGCCTTGACTCCGTAACATAGCATTAAGTCGTTTTCCCATCGAAAAGAACAGCCAATTCATCAAATCACGTTAAAACCAGAAACTTGACTTTTGCTTTATCAGAACTCACGACTTTAACCCTTATTATGCATTAGTGACTTCCATCCGATTTAATGTGGTTTTGACACTTTTGTACTGATTAAAAAGAAACATCTGTATTATATTATTATAAGTATTTGTTGGTCCTCATAAGAATGACTTCATTTTTGAAACACTTATTTATTTATTTTTTTTTTTACCATTTTCAAATCAATCAAATTTGAAAAATTTGAAAATGAAGTATGATAGAAAAGGTTTTTTTTTAAAACACTTTACAAAGGGCGGGAGATACATATACACGTGAACTGTTTAAGTGCTATAGCCTGTGGCAGGTCTTAATAGTGTATGCACAGGCGAGACTTGCTGTCTCTTTAACAAAATCTTAAAAGTAGGACTTTTGGACTATTAAAGACAGTGGGAACATCTCAGATGTCTGCTTTTACTTGACAGGACCTATGACTACTCTGAAGTTTATCCTGGGCCAAATCTGAACATGATTGTTGGGGCCAATGGAACCGGCAAGTCAAGCATTGTGTGTGCCATCTGTCTGGGTCTGGCAGGCAAGACTGCAATTCTAGGGAGAGGAGACAAGGTAAACAATAGGGTAGCACATCCACAAGTCTACTACAAATGAGTTTAAAAGTTGCAAAGGACACTCAGACTATTTAGCAGTAACTGTATGTAATATCTGGGTCATTATAAAGGCAATTTAAGATAAATTATGACATCTGTGTCATTAACAAGCCAATCCAATTCATTACCATGTCTTTATAAATTTAAAGATAGCTTTAATGGAGCTAAAATTACACAAGCTAAAGTTCAATTGCTTTCCAAATCTGACCCCTATTTTTCCCTGTTTAATAAAGTAAACCAATTATGTTATTTGCACACATATTCAGCTCTGTTTTGATTTCTACTTGTAACCCATAGGTGTTAAAATTCATTGTTATTAAGGTCTTGCTTTGTTATTAGAATTAGTTAAAATTCATGTTTTAATTAACTTATGAGTGCAAGGATGTGTTTATCAAGTTATGTTGAAGGAAATTCTTGAAGAAAATGCACAGAGAGATGATTTTAGGAGCTTGTTTTACATAATGTAGATTAAGACATAAAGAGGAAAAAAGGTGAACTTGAAGTCATTAGAAACGACAGCAACTGTTAGAGCAGCAGCCTAACTAACACTGTGATGGATAAACAAATCTAATTACCCAAAAATTAAACTCAGCATAACATGACTTTACAATTTCTTATTTGGCCTTAATTTTTCTGGAAATGATTAGAGAGAAAACTGAGATGAATGATGCAAAGTTAGCAGGTAGTGTAGATCTGCACGAAGTTGAGGGATATTTATTTAAATCTTTGATCAGTGTCTTTAATTACATGTTATGCTTTATTGTTACATGATCCATTTTCAATCAGTCAAAATGAAATCTGTTTTGAATAGTCAATTTTTCATAACATTAAGCAGTATGTCAGATTTTTGTAATGCCTAGTGACAAAGGTGCAAATTCCAACCATCCGCCTCACCCTCCTTCCAAATGAAGTTCTGTAGTTCTTTTGTTTACGTTATTGTAAACTCATGAAAACGTAATCATGAGAATTATATTGTATTGTGTACTAAGAATTGACATTAACTAATTTAAATTCTGATGATGATTGTTAAGTTTTTTTTTTTTTTTTTCACTTTTTGTAGGTTGGGCTCTACGTCAAACGTGGGTGCCAGAAAGGCTTCATTGACATTGAACTGTAAGTCGATTACTCATAAGTTAACCCTGTAGCCGGGATACTTTTTCTAAGTTTTTTTAGATTTCCAGATGAAACAGCAGATATTAACATCTCCAGATATAAACATTTCCAGATATAAACATTTCCAGATATCATTTTGAACCCAAGCAGCTTCATCTAAAATGTTTTTGCCCCCAAACACCACTTCAGCCAAAAAATTATGTTAGAAATTGAGGATAGACCGATACATTGACCGGCCGATGTGTTTAGCTTTTTGCTGGTATCATCATCAGCCGATACATCAGGTGTGTTGGCCAATACCCCACTTGGCATGATTTACAGACTTTTTTATAAGTTAAATGTTTCTATTTAACATTTGCTTAAATTTCTTTTTTTTTTTTTTTTTTATTTTTTTTTTTTGTTTTTTCTTTTTTTTTGCTTTATTAAACGAGTTGTAAAATTACTTTTCATTGTATCCTTCATCAAATGCAGTATTGGCCCCATGCATCAGCAGGCTGTATTGGCCATCGGCTGATGAGAAAATATCTGTATCGGTATCGGCCCTAAAAAAATCTGTATCGGTCAATCTGTATTAATAGTACACATTTGTAATCATATAATTATTTTGTGTCATTAAAGGAAGAAGAGTGGAGGTAATGTAGTAATTCACAGAGAGATCCACGTGGAGAACAATCAGTCACTTTGGATGCTAAATGGAAAATTATGCAGCCAGAAAGTTGTAGAAGAGCAGGTCAAGGCTTTGCATATCCAAGTCAGCAACCTCTGCCAGTTTTTGCCTCAGGTATGTTTATGTAACTTTAATTTAATGCTTTACATATGATCTGTACTGATGGAATATGCTCTTGGTTTACTCCATTTTCCTCCTTTCTGTTGTGGTGGATTTTTTTCTTCCCAAAGGAGAAAGTAGGTGAGTTTGCCAAGATGTCTAACATGGAAATACTGGAGGCAACTGAGAAATCGGTGGGACCACCTGAGATGTACGAGTATCACTGTGAGCTTAAAAGCTTCCGTGGCAAAGAGCGGGAATTGGAGGTAAACCTGAAGCATACATGTGCAGCAGGTGACAGTCCTGGGTTTTTATAATCTAAGTGCTGGCATAATTCTGCAGAGACAGCTCGATAAGTGAGATAGGTTTTCAATTACGAATTGAAAACAAAGTTTTGATTATTTTAATGTATTTATACAAACATGAAATTTTATAGCATCTACTGTATGTCACTATTATAGTCTTGGGTGCACGGTACTGTGCTGTTGCAATGTCCCCACTTGAACCCACACTTATGTCCCCAGTTCTGCTCGGGACACCAGTGAGTAGCACCTCTTAGCTTGGTCATTTGCTAGACAGACAAAGACAACTAAAGTGAATGAATGTATTCCTTAATGGAAACAAGATCTGGCCTAGCCTCAGTAAACAAACAGCGTCTGCTGAAGTTTTATCATGAGTTCAGTAACCCGCAATCTCAGTATACACAGCAACAGTAAGAGATCATTTCTTAACCTGGTTAAGATGTTTACAAGGCTGCACACACTAGGTCATAGAATGACGGCAGTTTTAAATGGGAGGTGAGGCAGCTCCTGTTGTGATTGACTGTTGTCCAGCCCTCCTAACCAATCAGGAGGTTGGGAGAAATGTTGAAGGCGCCCAGTGCAATGACATGGACAGGAGCCAATCCCACCCATGTGCTGAACCACCAGCTATTGAATACACAGAAAGCCCAGTAATGCACAATATATAGGACAAAGGCCCAGGTGTAACAGTCATCATTAATGATTAAAAAAAACAAACAAAAAAAAACATTCACAGTTTCCCTAGATAGATTGATTATTTGTGAGTGCTTCATATTTAAGGTTTGTAAAGGCAGATTTGTTTTAGGTTATCTGTGTTGTTTTCTTTGTTTCTCTGTAGAACGTTGTGAAGGAGAAGGCAAGCTTTCTGGAGAAAGCCAAACAGAGAAATGAGAGGAACAAGCATGATGTAAATCGTTACTATGAAAAAAAGAGGCATTTGGATGTAGTTGAGCTCCTGGAAAAGAAGAAACCGTGGGTGGTGAGTCACTGGCACCAAATATTGAGAAAGAAGAACTATAGTATGTAAAAACAAAACCAAAAACCCCAGACTGCTTTGTTTTGATTGTGTCTTTTTTCTGATGGCACCAGGAATATGAGACCACCCGTAAGGAGCTGGAGGGTGTGAAAAGGAGCGAGATGAGGCCAAAAGGCAGCTTTCTACCCTGAGGCATTCCCAGGCACCCATGCTGAGGAAGATTCAGCAAATTGAGGACCAGCTGAAGCCCACTGAGTCAAAAATGAAAGCTAAGGTGACTGAATAATGTTTCTTGCTTAAAGTGCCAGTCGCATGAAATTCCTGGTGACTTTTGGTCCCTTTTAAGTCAGACTCTAAGTACCTCAATACTGTATGAAAGGATCGTTCGCCGTAACTCAGCCTTGTCATAGCATAGCAGGTGCTACTAGTTAGCGCTACTGTTAGCACTGCCATACAATGACAAGGTTCAGTGGGCGGGACCAGAAGGCACACTTGTTACCATGTGCTTCTGTTGTCATGGTGCTCTCATGTAGAGGAGATGGAGTGATACGGAGACACCTGGAGACATTCCCCCATACACTCAGCAGTTTCCCTCAGAGATATAAAAAGACACGAACCTGATGAGAAACGTTTATTAGAAACTTCGTGTTTCTTCGTGGTGGCTGGAAGCCGTTATAACCTCTCCTGAGGAGGAGACGGAGCTGCAGGGAGATTTTCTGTTAGTTCGGTCGGCACATTCCTGTGGAAATGAAATCATTCCCAAGTTTTTCAGTGGGGAGGACAACAAGACTGGTGTTGTCCTTCGTACGCCGGATACAGAGCAGTTCTGATGCCAACTGGACACCATGATGTCTGTTTGTTGTCGTAGGTCTCGGAGGGAGGGACTTGGACAGTGTTGTTCGGGGGAGGGGGGTAATTGGCTGGAAGTCATGGCGTCACAAGCTGCACGAGGAGTAAAATACGTCGGACTGCCAATCAGCCCATTTGTGAATGCTAACTTCACCATGTAGGCAGACACACCCAGGGAAAAAGGAAATGCAAATCTATAATTTAACTCCTTTGGGGACATAGGCAGGCTGGGGAAACTAAAATATATGATCAAAAACCTCAAAAAATGCAAATTTTTTGCCAGGGGGACTTTAAATATCAACAATATGAAAATGGGATTTAATAAGAGGACTTACGGGTACTATTATGTTACTTTGAAGATATAGAGAGGCTTTGTGAAAATCATTTTACCCATTACTTCAAACTGGCTGTTAACAACACTGTAATGTATGTGTATTTACATTTAGAGTGAAATGTTTTTATTCTTAGTTTTTAGAAAGGATGTATGATAATATTATAATGGATGTAGCCTCAAAGAGCTTTGAGCATTCTTTTCTACATTTGAATGAATACTGGTCAGTCCCTAATCTTTATGTTGATGTGATAATAATTAAGATGAGGCTGATGTTTTTCAGACAACTGCAATCAAAGAAGCTTCTCTGAAATGCAAACAGAAACAAGATCAGTTGGATCGAAAACAGAGAGAGGTGAGAAAAGGACAAGAAACAAACACTGGAGCTGCTAAAGCTGACAAGTAATTGTTGCTAGCATAAGGCAGACTTTATTTGTACCTGTTCAGAATGAATGACAGCTCACTCTTCCGAACAGATTGATGACATTAAACAAACGCTGAGACTGAAGCAGAATGAGGAGGAAGATCACCAGAAGCGAATCAGCAATACCCGGCGAACCATTGAAGACCTGAGGGCAGAGCTTGCCAAAGTCAGCGACCAACCAGATGTAACACCGAGGATAAATGCAGTTAATGTGGAGCTGAGGCGCATCCAGGAGGAGAGGGCAAAGATCGAAGGAGAGAGGGCTGACCTGCGCAGAGAGAGAGATGGCATTATTGCCGAGTCCAGAAGTGAGTGTGCAAAAAAAAAATACCCCGATCTGATCTGCTGGACAATACATTTCAAAAGCACTCATGTAAAATAATGCTTATTTTTATTGCTAGTGTTGGAGAGAAAGCTCAATGATATGAACAACATGATGAATGTTAAAGAAGAGAAGCTGAAAGGACGCCACAAGGACACATATACTGCTCTTATATGGCTCCGGCACAACAAGCATCTCTTTGAGGGAAATGTCCATGAGCCCATGATGCTGGTGGTGAGTCCCACAGATTTCAGTGTAAAAAGCTGCTCAGGCCCATTTCCAAAAATATGACATGTTTTCTTTGATGTTTTAATTTTTGACAATTGTACTTTAATGTAGGAACGTTATTATTGCATTGTCATAGAGAGCTTATAACTGATAGACAAGGGAGAATAACAGCATTACCTCGATGACTTCACATCTATATTGCAGGAAAGAATAAGAGTTTTCCTTCTTAATTATTTAGTTATTGGAGGGAATTGTGGTCTTAGTAATTCCTGATAAGGCAATAGAGAAAAAATGTTCACACGGTAATGGGCCACAATTATTTATCTGTTTTTGTTTTGTTTTTCAAAAAATCCAGATTGTAGAGTCTCAATGGTAATCCTGCCCTTTTCCCACAGATCAATGTGAGAGATTTTCGCTTCGCCAAATACGTAGAAAACCACATCCCATTTCATGACCTGCGAGCATTTGTCTTCCAAAGGAAAGACGAAATGGAGAAGTTCATGACTGAGGTCAGGGTGCACACTAAGACTGACTGTTTGCATTCTGGAGCACGACTAAGCATGTTTATTAATTACTAGTTTGGATCTGCATTTGATCTTTGTTTTGTCTGATGGAGCAGCGTTGTTATGATCACTCCCAGCAGATATTCTAACTCCTCTGAACTTGGTCATAAACTCATTCAGTGCAATAACTGCTCTGTCGTCTTCTTTAATCTTCATTTGTGAGTCTTTTTTTGGAAAAAAGAATGCTGTACCGAGTAGTTCTGTAGCGTACCATGGTGTAGAAAAATGCCTTTTATATGCAGCCATATTGATTATTATTCAATAGATTTGGATGGATGGAGTTGTTGATATCAACACTAGCGAGTCCAAGCACACTGCTGCAATGTGTTATGATCTGTTTTGATGGATGCAGTTTACTGCTCCTGTTCGCTGTCACATAGAAAGAGAATGACAACACTTCTGAGTTTAAAGTAGAGCACAATGATATTCAAAGTATAAAGACCAAGTTTGGCATGGTCTCTCCTAATGTTCAGGTCCGAGACAAGCAGAACTTGAAAGTTAACTCCATTTCTGCTCCAGAAGAGTCGTGTTCCAAGAGGGTACCATCCAGAAATATTGAGTCACTGAGGTGAGACGGTTCATTGTGCTTGCTTTGTTTAAGTTGCCTTTAGCTTTAAATAATCTCATGGGGAAAAGAGTTTCTTTTTTCTGTTTTTACATTTTTTAAAACAGCCAAAAATAGTTTTTCTTTCTGTCTTTCGCCTTCATTTGTCAGATTTCCTTGACTTTTCAGGAACAGCATGGCACAGCAAAAGGGGCCAAATTGGACAAGGGGGATGTCACTTAAGTCTATATCTTTAGTGAAACCAGCTATCAGTTTGGCCAGTGATAAGACAACACTAGTAAATGTTAATTTGAATATTCCTGTGCCATGTAGTTGGCAAAAGAAGTAGCTAACCTCAGCAAAGATATTACCCAACTTTTCAATTTTCTGAATTTGTCCCTTTTCCTGGGCCACACTGGACTATATTTTGTACTGTAACCAAGCACAGATATAAATATAGTCTTGCCTTTTGTCCTTAAATTTTCTGTTTATTTTTTTCCACCTTTCTTTTGCAATTTCAGCCGTTTTGGATTCTTCTCTTACCTTCGTGAAATGTTTGATGCCCCTGAGGAGGTGATGAGTTACCTCTGCCACCAGTACCGGGTTCATGATGTACCTGTAGGAGATGACAAAACCAAAGCCATGATTAAAACGGTATGGTCTTGTTATTGCTCAAATGTAGCTTCCAAAACAGAGCTCGCCCAAAGAATTGTGGTGGCAATACTTTACTGTGGAGCATATATTTATAAAATGTACTCTTGAATGATAAGAATACGACTCATGTCATTTGTTCAACTTTATTTATTTTTAAAGAAATACCTTCCTATATTTTAATTCCATTTTTTGCCACTTTGCAGGTGATTGAAGAACCCTACCTCAGGGTGTTGTTTACAACACAGGAAAGGTACACAGTAAAGAGGTCCTTCTATTCCAACAAGATCAGCACCAGTAACTCTGCAGTTCACCCCTCCCAGTACCTCACTATCACTGTGGATGCTGAAGAGAAACGGCAACTGGAGCAGCAGATAAAGGTGAAATCCTGTAGGATTGCACCACCTTGAAATGTTTCAGCATCTTATGATTTAGTCTTTCTAGAACTTGGCTAGTTTGAAAGTCACATTGTTCAACTGTCTGACTCAGGTTTGTGAGTCAAAGTTACGAGACATCGGTGAACGGATGAAGGCCTTGCAGAAGGATGCTTCTTCACTGGATCGTAGTGAAAATGAATTGTTGGCAGAGAAAAAGACACTTTCTGAACTTAAAGGAAAAAAGAGACAACTGGAGCAGAAAATCAGTACCAAACAGGACAGGTAAGCCTACACTGAAAGATCTTAAAAGGAGCAGACATACTTTTAATATGAGACTGTCTCTTCAGAGGAGCATGAGTGTGGTTAATGCAGACTTGATGAGCAATCTCTTTCCCTGACTTTAGTCTGAGACAAATGGAGCAGAATGTTATTGACCTGAAGAAGGTTGAAGAGGAAACTAAAGAAAAGGTTGCAGCTGTTAATTCGCAGAAGGTGACCATAGTCGCAGCAATCATGGCACAAATGAAGGTATGAATGAGTACATTTTTATACTATAAAGCTCCTTTCAGACTTGCACTGGAAAGCGGTAATATTACAGACTCTGTCCTTTATAACGGCTGCATTCAGACATGCGTTCCAGTCTTTTACCTCGGAGATGTAGCGGACATGTACTGGCTGGACCCCATGTCACAAGAGTGGAAATGTTGTGGTACGTTGTTTTGGCTGAACGCACAAGAAAATGTTTCGGACAGAGTTGAAGGGAGCGCGTGGCTGTGCTGACTTTTCCGCAACATTTGCTGATGTCTGAAAGCGCCCGGGACGCGATAAGTCCGCAAGGAAGCGGCATGTTTGAAAAGACGAGTCTGTTTAAAGAGCGGATAGGTTTTACCGCTCATGTTCTGCAATACAGGTCTGAAAGCGGCTTTACTTATATATCACTATAATACATTTCTTATCTACTGGAGTATAAAATTATAAATACGATTAAACTCTCTTAAGTCATGTTTCATTTTCAACTCAAGTTTTTATTGCAACTTAACTACATTATCAGAAACTTAAATTGCTGAATTTATTCCATGATGAGCAACATTTCTTCCATTATGTTATAGGCCTGGGCGATATGTCAAAAATTTACTGTTACTGAAATTTTCAAAGACCACCAATGTCATTTTGCCCACGTCGGTACAGTATGTGCGATAATTTAAAATAAAAAGAAGAAGAAAAATTGTTTTTGTCTCTTGGGCTGTGTGTAGGCACACACGGACCTGTTGTGAATCAGTCATAAGGCTTTGATGGTATCATAAACTTCATTAGTAAGGATGATTAAAGGGGCCATGACAACAAATTCCACTTTTCTGTGGTTTTGTGAGTATAATATGATCTGTTGTGCACCGATGAGGCCATACGAAAGCCAGTCGCGGGTATTAAAGTTCCTGTTCATGGGCGGTCAGCTTTGTTTCTCTTTTTCAAAAACAGTCGACTCAGACAGCAGCATTTCATTATACGAAGTCAGCTTTCTATGTAATTCATGTAAATCGCCATTAGAGCACACCATTAAGTGAACAGTGCCTCCTCCTGTCTCATTCTCCCCAGCTGATACACTGGCATGAGTCGTGCTAGTATGTTTGACTGCATTCCTGAACATGGGTGTATTCAAGTCAGGATTTTCAAACAAATCAATTAAAAAAACAAAAACGTATGCAGCAACCCTGAAGGAGGTGACCACAGCATGATCATGACCTTTAAGTTTATTTTCTAAATGCTGTTTTGTCTGATAAACGTACATTCATGCTCATGATGCTAACAGAGGGACTCTTTACAAATAAACTCAACAAGCTGCCAGCCAGTTGACCAAGTTTTTCTTAATAACGTTGTAGCTCTGTAGCCAATCAAAAATTAAGTCAACTTGGTCTCCGGGCAGATCATATCATTACTGCACGCAACCCTTTTACTGAGGAGGAAAATCTGGCATGCCAAAACAATCCCTCCCTGAAAAAAAAGTGGCATTTTTCTTTGGAGAATTGACATATGCAGCAATAGAAACTACATGTAATAATTTATACTGCTATGTCATCACACTTTGTGTTTTTTCATAGCTTCGGTTCATCATTGAATCAAACGACCTACAATCCAAAATCAACTTTTTTCAAGGAGTTTAGTTGCTTAGAAAAGAAATTAGTAAACTCCACAAATTAATCTTCCTGCACACTAAATTTTTTTATCCCTTATATCATTTTTCATTTCATTTGTTTTTTAACAATTTGGCAACTGCCTGAAATTAGTGTCTGACCCCCCCAACTGGTGAAGGCCATCATAAGCAGACTGCGTTGACCCAATTTTGGTATTTATTTATCGTCATTGTTGTTGTCATTGAGCCAAATGCCAGATTTTATCATGATAAATTTTTAGTCTATATCGCCTAGCCCTATTTTGTTATAATATTAAATTGTTTTTCATTGTCATGGTTGGAAAGTGCTCTTTTTCTGTACCCTCAGTTTTCTTGTCTCTCCATCATCTGTAGCTGAGAGCCACACTGACAATGGAAAAGGTGCATCTGGCTTTGGAGACGGTGGGGTTGACAGCGGAGAAAACTAAGCTGGAGAATGACTGTAGAGAAGGTGCCTCTGAGCTGAAAACCATGGATGTATGTATTTCACACAAAAAACATTTATGTAACAGTCAGTATTGGCCTGAATTTGAATTATGCTTACTTTTGTTTTCTCATAGCAAAAATGCAACCATTTGGAGCAGAGGAAGACACAGCTGACAGAACAATGCAAAGCCATGTTGAAGAGGGCAAAGTCAATTTGCAGGATGCAGCTGGATGAGACATTACCCGAAGACCTGCGTAATGTTAGTTCATACTCTTGCTCAATTTCTGCCTATGGATTAGCAGGCAGTAACGCCTGTAATGTGGTGTAATTATTGCCATGGAGGTCTTTTGAACATCACGTACTAATAAAAGTATTTGGCCATGGATCCTGTTTCTGTTATTGCAGGCTTTTAGCAAATTACCTGACTCCCTGGACGAGGTCGAAGCCATGCTAAATGAGGAACGATCCAGAGCTGAGTGCTTCACAGGCCTCAGTGAAAATGTAAGTACTAAGTATACTACTAAGTGTGAAAATATCATTTGAAAATACCCCCCCCCCCCCCCCCTTCTTTTACCTCTACAGTAAAGTCAGATCACATTGTACAAACATGCATATTGTATTGATAGCAACTGAAGTGAAACTTATTTCTTCCAAATTTACATATTTGTTCTCTTAATTTTTCCAACTCTGAAGGTTGTTGAAGAGTACAACAGGAGGGAGCAGGAGATCAAACACCTGGAGAAAGATCTTGAAGAAAAGACAGTTGCCCTCAATACCTACAGACAGTACATATCAGAGGTGCATTATTACACTTCCTTCTGCAATCCCTCTATAAAATAAAAAAAAGCAAGAACACAGCAGGTGAATATTTGTTATGAAATAAGGGATGTCGTGTGTGTATATAAAGGTACATGTTTTCTCTTTGTGTGTTTGTGACAGGCTAAGGAACGCTGGCTGAACCCTCTGAAGCAGCTAGTAGAACAGATAAATGAAAAGTTTAGTGAGTTCTTTCGCTCCATGGACTGTGCAGGTGAAGTTGATCTGCACTCAGAGAATGAGGTAAATGCAGCTACAATGCTTCCATTCACCATGCCATAAAAAGCTAGTTGCTCTGGACTCCTAACATTTACTTTTGTAGCTGTGTAACTTGTATTTTTAATAGATGGAATATCAAATTAAATGAAACAGAAAAGTCTAAACATCTAGTCAATTATTTACCCACCTGTCCATATTTCCTCCAAAAAGACATCATTGTTTTTGGAGGAAATATGTCTTTCTTGTGATCAAAGTTATTTGTCATCAAAAAACTTGAATCAGATTGGTGCTGCTTTTCTAGACAACCTTAAAGTACTGACTATGTTTGGCTCTACTCAAGAGTTAAACTTGAATAAGATTGCAATTATCATCTTGCTTTCTTTCTACAGGAGGAATATGACAAGTATGGGATCCGCATTCGAGTGAAGTTTCACAGCAACACTCAGCTCCACGAGCTGACGCCCCACCATCAGAGCGGAGGGGAGCGCAGTGTCTCCACAATGCTTTATCTCATGGCCTTGCAGGAGCTCAATCGCTGCCCCTTCAGAGTGGTGGATGAGATCAACCAGGTAGTAGCATACTTGAGCCTTATTTCAATCACAGACAACAATGTCACCATGACAACTCCAGAAAATTTTGCTTAGTGTTTTAATGAATGACATGTTTACGGGATGTTTTCAAGAACAAGACCACTGTACTAGACTGATGTCTGGTGTTCTGTTTGTAGTATTTTTATAATAAAGAGCACAGAAGGAATATCTGTTGTGTACTTTATGTAGGCTTACACATTTAGAAACAGGTATGTGGTTCTGCTCAAAGTCAAGCAACATAAAAGTAATGTAAAAGTAACAAGTATTGTAAAAAATTGCTTTCCATAAAGGGTCACCAAATAAAGTAGCTGATTACTAAAAAGATTAAGAAAATCAGACTGTCATGGTTACAACTAATTCCTAGATGTATTTTTATTTGAGACTCAGGAGTATAATATCCTGCTTTAATGTCTATAAATAGAAATGTGGTCTTATAGTTTTCTTTTACATTGTGGTATGCAATAAGTGATTTAATCACATATTGATGACTGACTCCTGAATCAGATCAAATGAAAAATGCTTCTTGGCAGAATTTGTTATTTTCAAACACTGAATCTCAATCGAATTGATGCAATCTGTCATATAACTTGTGAGTTGTTTGTTTCCTGTATAGGCACAGATTTATTTCTGATTTTAAAATGTATATTCACCTACTAGCATGTCTTCAGTCACAGATAAAAATGGTGCTTATTTACTGAGATAAGTCTGTGTGAATCTATTTGTAGGGAATGGATCCTATAAATGAGAGGAGAGTCTTTGACATTGTGGTCCGCACAGCCTGCAAAGAGACCACCTCCCAGTACTTCTTCATAACACCAAAGGTAAGTGTTCTTTCTTAAAGGGCAAGACCGAGCAGACTCACTGTGTCTCTTCCTGTGTCAGTGAGCTGTTGCTGTCAGACATGGACATGATGCCAGTTAACTATAATGATACACTCGGATAACTGGATATGAGGCTAAACAGCTGTTTACTTAAAGGTTCTCAAACTGTCATCTATACACCTTTTTGGGAATAAAATTTGATCACAAACTTATTTGTTAATAAACTTATCTAAAGTTGAACCTGTTTATGAGATGTACAGTACCACCAAGGTTTCATGGTTGCACACTCATGACATGGAAGCCTTTTTGATACACTGAACTTTCTCTCCTGCTGTGTTTCTGCAGCTGCTGCAGAATCTTCAGTACGCTGAGGAGATGACTGTCCTCTGTGTCCACAATGGTCCTTACATGCTTCCTCCCAATGAATGGAACATGCAGGCTTTCATCAAACGCTGCCTACAGAGAAAAGCCAGGACATAAATCCCCCCAAAAGTATAAAAACTGTCTGTCATTTATATCTAATTAAGATGCAGATAACTGTTTTGGTCTTGGTGAATATTAATTTTTCTGCAAAGTTAATCTATGTTCATCACTTTGTGTTGTTAAAAGACCACAGTGTTCACTGCATGAATGTCATTTCTTTCTTTGTTTCAAATGGAGTGGCTATCAACAGAATTGATCACCATATATTTCTTTTTTTTTTCTTTTCTTCTTACCATTTGCACACTTTCTTGTTTATGCACAAATGTGTAGTCTTTGTATAAAACATAATATGGAGTCTTATGTTTATACATTTGAATAAAAATGTTTTCTAATTGTGTTTGTTGATATTGACTTTGTAAACATGAACAGGCCAACAATCAGTGGGAGAACTACTTTATTTTCCACCGCTCAGATTTTCATGTTGAGCTGTGTAAACTCTGGAGTAGATGGTGTTCTGTAAATGTCTCTGTAAGAAAACAGATTGTTTTTGTATAAGAATTAGGGCTGGACGATAATTCAATATCAATATATAGCGATCGATAGAGGTTTTTTCAATATAAAAAAAAGAGGGTCAATAAAAGTTCAATATAGAAACACAGTTTTCTGCTGTAGCCTATCGGGTCGCATGATACTACAGTCACTCCTTCCGCCAAACCAATCACAAACGCAGACCCAGGCAAAGGCTGAATTGAAATTCAGTGTTATGCCCCTTTCACACTTCCACTGGTAAGCAGTAATATTGCGAACTCTGTCCTTTATAACGCTGCATTTAGACATGTGTACCGGTCTTTTACCTCAGAGATGTAGCGGACATTTACCGGCTGGTCTACATGTCACAGGAGCGGAAATGTTGCGGCACGTCGTTTTGGCTGAAAGCACAAGAAATAGTTCTGGACAGAGTTGAAGGGAGAGCGGGGCTGTGCTGACTTTTCCGCAACATTTTGTGATGTATGAAAGCGCCGGGACACGATAAGACCACAAGGATGCGACATGTTTGAAAAGATGAGTCTGTTTAAAGAGCGGATGGACTTTACCGCTCATGTTCCGCAATGCAAGTCTGAAAACGGCTTTAATTTGATCTTTATTATAAGTAGGTAATTCAGCAAAAGCTTAAATGGCCAGGGCTGCACCTAAAATAGCTTTTTAATTTGATTATGGCTTTTTTTTTATATATATATATATAAATATCGATATTGGATCGATATAGATTTTTTTTTTTATCAATAATCTTTTTTTCTATATCGTCCAGCCCTAATAAGAATTATGCTCAGATCGTACAGTGGCAGATTCCTCCCTGATTGAAGTGGTTTAGGAGTCAGACTAACACTGAAAGTGGCAATTGAAAATTACATATTACTTTTTTTTAAAAGATATTTTCTTGCGATATAGAATTGCAAATTGAGCACTTCAATGGTTCAACCCCCTCTGATACTTTTGCCTTTTCTAGCCAGTTATTTTCCTTTCTATGCTGGCTTGTTTTCCCCTACAGTAAACAAAAACAGTTTGATCAAGTCCCTTTGACTGATTGTCCCTTGCACTGTAGACAAGCTTAGTAATAATTTGGAAATTGAATGACAAATGAGCTTGTTTACAAAATGGAGTATGTAATGATATTTTTTCAGATTGAGTAAAAAAAAACAAAACAAAAAAAACCTGCAGATGAGTTTGCTTGTATTTTCTCCTGTTGTGTAGATCACGGATAAGGTTGCATTAGTTTGATTACGTAGTAGTTTCTCAGGTGAGATTAAAGAGAAAATACTTAAGGAGGTTGTTCCCCTTACACTATTTCTGCTACGAGACAACTCACACACAGGAGCACAGGTGAGGGTTTGAATATAAAAACTAAATTTATGCTGAGTTTTCTTTGTTTAACAGTGGTTACCAAACTTTTTCTGCAGGGCCCCCTTTGCATTGGCAATAACAATGTCAAGACATAATGCAGTATTTGTTCTTTTTTGTTCTTTTTTTGGGGGTGGGTGGGTGTATTTTTGATAAGATATATTTTTTAACTATATTCTGGCCTCTGGGACTTAGATGGACATCACAGTACAGAAAAGGTGAGAAGATTCAGTTGAACCCCCCCAGTTGAAACCTCAAATTTTACCAGGTGTATTTTTCTAATTTCTAGTCAAAATATTTAATCACACTCAAAATAAGACAAAATTACCTAAAAAAAAAAAAAAGCCCAAAACATTTCCGTGAGGAATAGGAACTTTTTTTTTTTTTTAAAGACAAATGCATCTTTTTTCAAGAAATCTAATAAGAAAATTTCACTTGTTCCATTGGCAGAAATATTTGCTTATTATAAGCAAAAAAATGTTTTTTTTTTTTAACTTATTGTGGCCAAGAATTTTTTTGCTTGTAATAAGCAGTTCAGTGTATGTCGCAAACAAATGACAAAACTTCACTATGACAACCTCACCCACACTGAAAACCGTAGCTGAAGATGGCCTCAGTTGCCCTCAATTGTAATGTGAACAAACTTAACAGGGGTAGTGTGGTGTCGGCCCAATGAGGGCTGGGCTAAATAGATGCTAGTGTGAAAGGGGCATTAGAAACTGGTTGGGGCAGTTCTGGGTGGCACCTTCCTGGATGAATTTACATAAGAAAGGCCAAGTTAATTAGGCATGACAGACCTGCGGGGGACTACGGCAAAAGAGCAATGGCAGAAAATGGTAGGTCTATTTTTTATTTTTTTATTAGCTTATAAAGATTTTGACATTCAAATATAAGCAAAGCATGCTGCACCGCGTTAATAGTACATAGAAATTGATATAAATGAAAAAAAATATCATTTTTGCTGGGGTGGCCAGTAGGGTGGCCAGCTTTTGTTCAGGGGGGCATAGCCACCCCTGGCCACCCCTTGGGGGTGCCACTGCTCTGATCATAATCCTTGTTTATGTTTTATAAAGCCAACTGCTGAGAACATGTTTAGTAAGGTCTGGGTAAAAAAAAGAAAGAAAAAAAAAGATTGTCATTTTTATTTAACTAATAAAATAACTAGTAATCTAACTTAGTTACTTTGAAACTTAAGTAATCAGTAAAGTAACTAAATTACTTTCTAAAGAAGTAATCAGATTCCTTTTTAAGTAATCTGTGGCAACTTTAACAAGATTAATTTCACATCCTGAATAATTCTTCACTAAAACCATATGCAGGTATGACTGTTTAAAACCACAAGAAGGGATTTTTTTAAAAAATAAAAAAGTCAATATAAAAGTCAAGAGAAACACATTCATGGGAAAAAACACAGCTCACACCAAGATTCAGTGATAAGACCTATCAGCAACCATTTAAGCAGTAAATGTTGTACATGCATGTCGACTGCCTGCAATGATTCTAAGAGATAATTTGTGTATGGGCACAATTTTGTTCACTGAATAGGACAGACAACTTAGCAGTTGCAATATGTAGTTATAGATTAAAAGTCTTGAGTTGGTGGATCCAGGAGTCAGGCCTCAGCCAACTGCCTGTGATACACATTTGTCAAAGGGAACTTACCTTGAAAATATTCTAGTGTTTTCCACATGGGAGTCTGAGCTTGGAGGAGTTTTACTTTTTAACCACCTGTGTTTTTGTATACAAATAACCCATCTGAAACATGCAAAGGATACTATCAGTGCAACCAATCAGGTTCCCAGGAGAGCTGGAGGCAGCAAAGTTGCCCATACGCCGGTCAGTCGTGATACTTATCCAGAGGCATATTCTGCTTTTTTCAGCCCATCCCAAGATCAAGTGCAAAGCAAAATTTTGACCTTTTCATGTTTCAAGTTCTATTGTGGGTTGGCAAAATTCTGAAACACTCATCTGTGAGATTAAACCGAGATTAAAAACCCAATCATTCTGCACATGAAAAACCATGTCACTAATTTACCAGTTAATCATCACCATACAAAGCTGAAGCATTCGGGCATGAACTCAGGGGGATGGTCCATTTTGGCCATTGGATTGTTACAGACAAAAGACTAATGAGCTCTGTTATTTATTTTAATGTCATCTGCATTAAGCTGAGATGAAAACTTGAGATGCAGAGAATAGTGGACATCCCAGAGGAAGCAGTGGACAATACGCTAAGTGCATGAGTATCGGGACATACATATAAAAGTCATAGAATCAATGAACATTTCTGTTTGCATTTATAACTTATGCAGGTTTTTTGCCTTGAGAAGACCATCTATGTAGCTTTGCTCAGTCACAAACTTCATAGAAGCTTGTTCTTCTGAACTTGGTGAGAGACATGACCATACACATCAAACCAAGATAATTAGGTTCCTTCATTAGAATGGCTGCACATGGGAATTCAACCCTTCACATGTTTCTTACATGAGAGGGGTTGGAAAGTGCATGAATCACGGAACTAAAAGAACAACATGCTTATCTGATGCATAAAGTTCTGTGAACCTTCATGTCAGAGGTGGCTGCCATAATCAATAATCAACCATTAGTCTCTGTTCCCTCTTCACCACTGCTGCTTACACCTGATATACTATATTTGTTACCCAAAAGCCATGTGCACCTGCTCCAGCTGGTGACTTCAGAAGAAGGAATCTGTTCAAGAGTCTGTTCAATTTCATCATTTGCTGTTAAAAATATTCTAAGGTTGAATTACTGCACAGGACAAGGCTGTTTGATTGCTTAACATTTGACACAATCAAGTATGTGCAGTAATTTGGTTTAAAATATTGATAAAGCAGCAACATGAGTGTCTGCTTTGTTAATGTTTCCACTATGGTACATAACTGTCATCAAGTGCTGGCTGCCAGTTGGAATTATGAGCTCGTCTGCAGCAATCTGAATCAGCTGAGAGAGAAGTCATTGTTTCATTTTTTAGAAGGTTATGGATCCAGTCTGACATATTTACTCAAATCACAAAATTCTGTTTTTGGATATACAACCTCTAGAAAGATTGGAGCCAACAGAGTTGCCTACAGGCAGTGGTGGAGCCTGAAATTTTTCACTGGGGTGGCCAGAGAGAGACCATTACTCACATAGGGGTGGCCATAAGTAGATACCTCAGAGCGCATGTGTATATATTATGTATACATCCAACTGTATGGGGTAGCTAGTGTGTAAAATAAGAAGGAAAAGTGGTTTGGAAGCAGTTTTGGGTCTCCCCTGTGAAGCAGAAGCTTTCTTTCCCCAATCTTCATATCTCAGCGAGAAAAGCTTAAAAGTGGGATTTTCAACTTCTGCAAATCCGATCTTAAAAATTCCAACTGTATGGGGTATAAAACTACCAGATGTGACAACTGCACAGAGTCAAATGACCAGTAATGCTAAAGAAATGATGCTATACAATGCAGGATAATGGTAAATGGACTGTACTTATATAGCGCTTTTTTGGTCATACTGACCACTGAAAGCGCTTTACACTGCAGGTCGCATTCACCCAGTCATACACACATTCATACTCCGATAGGCACATCAAGAGGCATCGGGAAGACTGGAATCCATCCCTCAACCCGCCGGTTGACCGCTCTTCCAACCTTAGCTACAGCCGCTCCCGATAATCTGAAGTAAGCAACTGTTGATTACAAAAACTGACAAATTTTGCTTCACTTTTTTTATTGAAAGACCACTTTACTTTCAAGAAGTTAACTAGTTATTTCCTAAAAGCTAAACTTATGCCCACCCCCACCTTTTAAAAGAAAAAAAAAGAAACCCTGTGCCAACCCCTTCCTGGTCTGTGCCCCACTCCCCTCTAAAAAGGTTTCTAGACCCACCTGTGGCCTTTAGTTAACTTTGCCATGTTAAAACCCAAGATTTAAATTAAACTTTTTTATAAGAAATGTGAAGTGTTTTCATTCACATACCTTCCAACTAATCCCTTTCATGTCCCACTTACAAAAAAGTAAGATAAAAATGTTTCATTGCCTTTTTTAAAATTTTTTTACTGTGGATTATAATAACATGAATTAATGTTTTTAACAAATGGTTAAGATGACAGTGAATATTATGGTAAACAATAGTGAAATGGTCAAAATTTGAAACAATATAGGAGCAACAAATGATTTGGGCATTACTGGCTTAAGCAGGGTTATTTTTTTCTTACAAAGCCAATCAGCTCCCGGTATTTGCTGATGGTTTAGGGAGAAGCCACACCTCCAGCAGTCGAGTTGGCAGCACCTGAGAACGCAAGTCAGCACTCTGCTCCTCCATCTCCATCACTTCAGCACTGGCAGCACGCAACCATGCTGCAAGACCTGACATACCTGGGACACCTGAGACACTGCGCTTACTGTAGTGTCATACTGTGGCTGCTTTTTGCACAAACTGCTGCAGATTTGCCCATGTGCAAAGAGGTGAGGATTCATCTAGCTTTTCCATTATTGCTGCATTAGAACAACTCACAACTCACAGGTCACAAATATTTTCTCCTGTGGATATTTGAATTAATGGTCGGTCAGGTTGGGGTAAGGTATTGGTTGAATTTGAGGCTAGTTTAATCCCAACAAAATATGGAGGTAGGTATGGGTGTGAGAAGTGGGAGCAACTTTTATCCGGCTGTATCTTGTGTATCTGTGGGTCCGAATAATGATAACTGAAATTTGAGAGATATTTGCAGGGAAACCTGTTCAAGCAATGTGTTTACAAGTTGTGTCATTAAAGCACTGACAGTTAAACAGCAGTTTATTTTAGCAGAGTTACTTTGGCCTCCCTCCCATATTTTGTTTGAGAAACATATGTTTCCTGTGCAAGAGTTTGCATCTGCTCCTGTCTGTGTTATGTTTATCGGATATTCGTTTTACCAGAACTTCCATATGTTGCTTTATCTTCTGTGTTCCTAACCCACCATTATCTGTTCTTAATTTGCATAACAGCAGTAGCCTACCTTTTGATAATACTCAATGCCTTTTAGTTTATTCTTTTTACATCAAACTTATGTTGAAACTTCAGTGTGAGTAGTACAAAGAGCAGCGGTTTTATTGTTGTAATTTAAGTGAGCTAATAAAGGTTAAGTTTTGGTGGGAACCCTGGCAGGTGAGTCTGTTTCCATGCCAGTTTCTTTGACCCTGAACAGCAGCTGTCATGATGTCCTGTTGCCTTGGTTTCCTCATGTTTGTTTAAAGAAGTGATCAAGTTAAGGTACATCTCCAGCTTTTTGCATTTTTGCAAGAGACCCTCCCATATCACTATATATTCATTTAAAAGCGCAGCTAAAATAGGAGCTCAAATAGAAAACACAGAGACAGAGAAGTGCTGCTGCTGTGTTTCTGTTAACTATTAATCCCGCAAGGCTGTGTGTGGGCTTGGATTGGTCTGCTAAGTGACCTTCCATGGAATATTATACCCTGTTGTTGAGCAGAGACCAAATCTTGAGATCACACAGAGCTCAGTGTTCATGGATTGTTTCAGGTGTCAACTTTTATTGTTACTGCATTTTCCAAAACAGTTCACTTTGGGTGTGACAGTGTTTGTTTGTTGCCAACTGTAGTGGCAGAAGCGTTATACCTGCAACTCCATCATCTGCAAGGACACTGAAATTCTGTGTTTACAGAAGGACTGATCAGCATTTCTCCCTTTAGCTTAGTAAATAACCTGAAGGCTGCAGAGAAGCTGCGCCACATCCTTAATAAGTGAGAAGGCCTCTATGGCAAACAGAGGCTTTTATTTGTAAAGGAGGCTGGACTGATTAGAGGCCACGCTGCCAGTAGTATAATGACGTAGTGATCTATCTTAGCAAGAGCATTTTCTCTTTATTCACTAATTCATTGCTTCATTTTTTCTGCCTTTTTTGGCTCATATGATACAGACCAAGTTTGGGTTTTGTATTGCAATTTGGACAAAAGTTTTATGGCATCACTGTAAACTGTGAGAACTCTGTGATGTTTTTCAGCTTTTGCCAGTGATGAATATTTGCTGCCCTTCCTGTTATGCATCAGTGTAATTTTCTATTTGTAGTATTGCACCATATTTATTTCAGGGTTTGCACAATTTTTTAAATGTTCTTTGTTATCTGTGTGAACCTCACGCCTGTGGTTTGGCCCTGCAGTCAGATTATCACTTTGAGTACACTGAGTGTGACGTACTCGGTTCAAGATGGAGAGTGGCGGTTCCCAACAAAGCTGACACATGTACAGGCCTCCCAGATCCAGTCAAAGGCACTCATTGCAGTGAGTTTCCAAATCTTCTTCTTTATCGCAGCTTCACTCTAAAATGTACGTCTCCATGGAGCTTTTGCATTTCGGTGATTCGTCTTTTTTCTTGATTTTAGCCTTTTCCTGTAATGAGGGTGAGTTCCTTGACATGCAGTCTCAGCAGTGCCAGAAGTGTGCTGCAGGCACCTACTCTCTGGGCACCGGTGTGGCTTTTGAGGAGTGGGACAGTCTGCCAACTGGTTTTGTCACTCATGGGGTGATGACAAATGAGGGCCATGCTCCTACGGACTGCTCCAAGTTAGTGTTCACAATAATTCATTTGTTTTCATAATTAAAGCAACCCTCCGCTTTTTCTCTTTCTTATACTGTTTCTGCTGATGATGTGCTTGCAGCTCCACCTGGAAACCAAAGGGTGACCATATAGCGTCAAACACAGATGAGTGCACTGCAACGCTGTCCTACGCCGTGAGCCTGAAAAAACCTGGAACATTGTCCTTTGAATATTTCTACCCTGACAACAGCATCTACTTTGAGTTCTTCGTAAGTGTTTTGCTGCTGTGTGACCGTTGCTGACACGCTGGGGGATAATTTCTCAATTTTTATCCGTACTTATGTAGGTTCAGAACGACAAGTGCCAGTCAACAGACTCTGAAAGTCGGTGGATGCAGATCTCAGTGAACGACTGGAGCCAATACAAGGTTCACACTTCACCACACTTCCATGGCTTCTGGCTGTAATTTGCTGGAGAGGTTTGATGATAGCAGTCTGGTTTGAATACTGACTGTGCAGGTGGAGCTGAGGAACGGCAACAATGTGCTGTATTGGAGAACCACAACATATGCTCTGCTGGGTAATGCTATCAAACCCGTGCTGCTAAGAAACATTCAGATCTCAGGTACAATAATGCCTTTGAGTGTATATGTGTGTGTTCAGGCGTTCTAAACACGTTTACTCCCCAGCTCCCCGAGTCTGCCAATGATTAAATACTGATTGATGGTTTTCCTCCAGGTGTAGCCTACACATCTGAGTGTTTCCACTGCAAACCTGGCACCCACAGTGCAAAAGCAGGATCTGCTCGCTGCGTCCCCTGTCCTTCTGACACCTACTCCAACAAGGGTGCCACTGTTTGCCACCAGTGTGAACAAGACAAATACGCTGGTATGCCTGTTTGCTTTTCAAATGCTTTGTCAACAAGTAATGGTCATTATAACGCACAACTACTTCTCACAAACTCACGGCCATTGCTTCTTTTGCATAAAGTTAAACTCAAGCAGGCAGTCGACATGCATGTACAACATTTACTGCAAATGGTTACTGATAGGTCTTATCACTGAATCTTGGTGTGAGCTGTGTTTTTTCTCTTATGTGTTTCTCTTGACTTTTAAATTTCCAGAACCTGGTTCAGGCAGCTGCAAGCCACGACCTGCCTGTACAAACAGCGATTACTTCTACACCCACACCCCTTGTGACTCTGAGGGAAAGGTACTGCTGAAAAAAAAGATACTACTGATAGTTCAGTCGAGACAAACACAGACAGATGTTTTTCTTTGAAAAAAACAAAACAAAAAATCCCCCAACAAACAACTCTCTGGCATATTGCTCTGCAGAGATGGTGGCTTACACCTGGTTTGCTGTGTGTCTTAGACTCAGCTCATGTACAAGTGGATTGAACCAAAGATCTGCAGTGAGACTGTGAAAGGGGCAGTGAAGCTTCCAGCATCAGGGGAGAAGCAAACCTGTCCGCCATGTAACCCGGGCTTCTTTGTCACCAACACCTCCTCCTGTGAGCCCTGCGGCATAGATTCCTACTCAAATGGAACAGGTGCTGAATCAGTCCCTTCCTTTGACTCACTTTTCTATTTTTTATTTTATGGCAATCTGACAAGATACACATTTGAAGATGCAGACTAAGCATTACAAAAGGTATTAATTACTAAATGGAGAATAATGTGATTTCCATAAACTATTGTTTTGTGGTTGGGTGCACAAGTGGAAATATCTGTGGATTGACTTAATTATCACTGGTGAGAGAACTGATTTAGTACACAAAATAAATAAGTGGAAATATTGTAAAATATTGCACTTACACCTTGATATAGATACATTTGCAGATATCCTAAAGAGCTATATTGTGTTGAGAGATAAGATATCCATTGTAGGGAGTATAGGCAAATTGTCTGGTAATGCCCCCCCCCCCTACCCCCCCCCCCCCATACATTAGCACAACAGAATTAGATTGCCTTGAAGCAGCAAAAACACAACTGAAAACAAAAACAAAGCAAGCTAATGTAAAACAGTTTATCCTTGTTCATTAAGTCAGAATTTTAGCAATAAATCAACTTGTATCTGCTCTGCTTGCATGTAAATTTTGACATAAAAGCATGGTTATCAGTTACATTGTGACATATGCCAGTATATCATGATAGAGTAACATGTTTTACTCTCACAGTTTGCAAAAAGTGCCCTGTCGGTACAGAGCCAGTGATGGGCTTTGAGTACAAATGGTGGAACACAATGCCAACAAACATGAAGAGCTCCATCTTCCGTCAAGAACTCAGCGACTCCGACCGGAGCACTGGTGAGAGAATTAACATCAGGAATCACCACACAATAAAAGGGAGGCGCTGTAACACATCCAGTAAAGCTAAACAATCAAGTCCCACCAGACCAGGGTTATTTGAATTATGTTAATGCACTCCAGAAAACAAGGAGGCAGCAGGATTGTGAAACAGCCTGAGGTGAGGAGATAGCACCAACAGCACACAAGAACAGAAATAAAAAAAACAACAACCTAAGCTGTCATTTCCAAATGGTTCAAAAGTTTACAAAAAGCTCCTGGGTTACATTCAGCCCAGAATGACCTGTTTTAGTCAGAAAATTTTATTATCGTCACCTACTGTGAATAAGAATGTAGTGAATGAGTTGTTCTTTGAGTTTGTGTTCAGTTCTGGGAGGATGACACAGGACAATTTATTTTGGTTTGTTTGTTTTTTTGTGCAATGGCAGCTTGGGAGGTGGCTGGAGAGTATGTCTACACCACCCCAGGGGATCAGGACACTGATTACCTGATGCTCACACTCACTGTTCCAGGATACAGGTGAAGACTTTCCTCATCAGAATTACTCGTAAAGCAATAAAGTGTGTGCAACGTGTCCCAAATTTAAGTTCTGATTCTTATTGGTGAATATATGAGAAGAAAGTGTTATAAGATTCAAGAAAATATCTATTCTCTTCACAGGATGCCTCAGTCCATGGCCAAAGACAGTGAAAGGAGTGAATTATCTCGCATCACCTTTGTCTTTGAGACAGCTTGCACCGCTGACTGCAAGTTTTATTTTCTGGCGGTGAATAAAAATCTCTCATGGTTCATATGTAATTTAGCAACATATGTAAAGAGTATGATTCTGCAAGAACACCTAAAGTGAGCCTTTTTCTCTGTAGGGTTACAATAAGTGGAATAATGACGTGGTGGAGCAGTGGAAAGGCAGCAGCAGGAAGCAGTCGTACTCCTACCTGATCCAGAACAACAGCACCGTCAGCTTCACCTGGACATTTCAACGGACCGAGAGTTTCAACACGGCTAGTCTCATGTCACACATCCAAAATATCACAGTTGATCTACTACCTTTCCATCATTTCAAAGAACATTGTACTGTTATTATGGGTTACACAGCGAATCATAACACTACGTGCAGCCATCCATCATTCTTACTGGTCTTTGAAGTTCACAGCTTGCTGGAGGGTTCAGTGCTGTTATCTTACCTCTGTATACAACATAGTAATATAGCACCTAAGAGGTCAGTTTTCCATGAAAAAAGAGAAAAAAAATAAACACCCCCCCCCCCCCCCCCTCCCAAAATTTTTTTACTAATTTTCCTGCTATGATATTTTTATTTGTCAAGTCCGCATTTTCAAATAAGAACTTATATTTTTCATGTTCTATTTGTCTAAGTATAGAATGTGATTTTGATGTTAAAAATATTGAATGATTTGGCATGATATGCTTCTTTAGTGTGGGTATGTGGTGTGATTTATACTTAATCATATTTACCTCTGGAAGACCGCAAATGCAGAATGGAAAGCCTGTAATCAGGTAAAGATACAAGAAGCTTTGTTAGAGGGCAAAAAGATGAGTCAGCACAATTGAGCTATAATTGCTTTGCATCTGTTTAACTGTCTCTGGCAACTGTTTCCACAAGCTGTTGTAATGCTCATGTTTCCACTGCTAATTAATGAGTCGGTTTTGTAGTGAAATTACTGTACAGTACGCCTTTTCTTCCTAAAATATACCACTGTGCTCCAGATGGCAGTCTTGAGCTGTAAAACCACTTTGTGCTCTATCATTGTCATCCCAGTTGCATACTGTATATTCTGCAAAAAGGCAGAATACCAAATAGCTTCTTTAGGCTGAGCAGACATCTACAGTACGTGTGAAAAATGACTGTTGAGTGACAATTTGGGTTTCTTTTTCTTCAGGAGAGAAAGTACAGTGCTGACTTTGCAAAGATCTACTCCATCCACATCACCAATGTGCTCAGCGGTGCGGCTTCTCAGTGTCACCGCTGTGCGCTGGCATCTGTTAAGGCCGACTCCACCTGCGTTCCCTGTCCAGCAGGACACTATATGGTCAATGCGACAGGGGTGTGTAAGAGCTGCCCGCCAAACGCCATCATCAAGACCAGTCTGCCTGTTGGAGATGCTGCTTGTGTTCAGTGTGGACCAAACACAAGGAGGAACTATGTAAGAAGCTAAATCAAACAAAATTACTC
Source organism: Atherinomorus stipes (assembly GCA_023101725.1). NCBI lineage: Eukaryota > Metazoa > Chordata > Actinopteri > Atheriniformes > Atherinidae > Atherinomorus > Atherinomorus stipes. The sequence continues at coordinate 914,987 of JALJCO010001275.1, read as the reverse complement.
TACAAAGAAAAACTCTGAATGAATTTATAGTAGTGTTTGATGCAGAATATTATGCAATTTACCTTAAAAAAAAGGGGGCTGTCTGACTGAGATGCTGCTTAGTTCTTATGGACTTTTAAATGTAGACATTACTAATTGGAGGCTCATTGTGTAACTTCTAACTAACTGAATAAAAGTCATCCAATCTTAAAAAGTCTTACAATTCTAAAAAGATAAACAAAATATAACCTCTATTGTAAAGTAAGAAGGGACAATAAAGCCTGTTTCAGTATTCATGTTGGCTTGTACCAGTAGTATCAGCTAAACATTTTCTACAGCCGGCTCACAGTTATTCCACCCTCTGTAAACACAGCTTGCCTGATATGCATGTAAATGTACCTGCTGACACCCTGACATCGACCTGCAGGCCCGCACAGCTTGTCTCAGTGACTGCACGCTGGACGTTCAGACAAGAGGAGGGGCCCTGCTACATTATGACCTCAGCCCCTTGTCCAACATCACTGGTTTTGACAGCAGTCCCCGCTTCACCAACAAAGGCCTGCGGTATTTCCACCGCTTTAATTTGGGTCTGTGTGGGACAGAGGTAAGAAAGCTGGGATCAGAAGGTTGCCTGCTTTTGTAAAATTCAGTTTGATGTGCATGTCACCTCACTGTGTGCTTCTTGCAGGGCCGAGTGCCAGCCTCCTGTGTGGACAATGTAACAGAGAGTGGGAGAGTAGTTAAAGGTTACATCTGTCAGTCCACTGTAGTTCCCTCTGACATCAGGAGTCAGAGCATGGTGTCCTCCCAGCCCTTCCTCATTGGTGACTCGCTCATTGGTACGGACTTAATCTGTAGCATTTGCCGAAGAGTTTAAGCCCATCACCTCTGATCAGGACTGAATTCAGCTAATGAGACCCTAATAACAAGTGCACCAGATTTATTGACCCAGCATTTCATGAGAAAAAGTAGATATTCTCTTTTTTTTCTTGCCTACTTTGGCCAGTGTTGTTTTGGAGCCAACTTGGTGGCTACAAACATTGGCTTCATGTTTTTGATGTAGTGGTTATGACCATTTATTTATTTATTTTACTATATACCCAGTCTGCCTTTATCTTTATGTTTAATGTTACCTACCTATTTATGCTTTAGCATGTGTAACTAGGACACTCCTGTCAGCCACAGCCGAACTTCATGCTACATGTCAGTTTGCAAATACCATCATGATGGTCCATTATCTCAGAAAAGCTTTATTCTGCACTCCCTGTGAGCTCAAAATTACACAGGTTAAAAAAAAAAAAAAGAAACCCTGTTAGCATATACTGTAGGCGAACTCTTATTGGTTTGCTGGTTGGTTATCAAAAAGTGAAAATCAGGGGTTGGATTTTCATGTTTTGTTATGTATAGCTGCTGGCAAAGCATCACATGACAATGACTGTGACGATGATAGCAAAGAGGAGGCTATGCTGTTGCTGGTTTAAACTGTGTGTCTTTACTTTTTCGTTTTGAAGGTGTGACTACTGAGATGAACCTTGGTGGCATCTCATCCTCACCATGGTTGTTCCCCCCATCTTCAGGCCTGCCAGATGTCATATTCTACTACAAGTAAATGAGATAACATTTACTCATTTTTTTTTTACTAATCCCGTCTTTTCTGTCTTTTTGTCACAGTTTATTATAGAATAAACACATTTTATCAAACTGGTCAATAGGGGTTAATCTGCAGGGATTCACGGTGGATGTTTGTTGTTTGATGCTGGTGTGGCAAGGTATGTAACGAAGGGCCCGGGTGGGATTTGATTCCACAGACTCCCGAGTGAGAGTCATGCACGTTTACCAGTCAGCCAAAGGGACATCCCTGTGGCCAAGTAGCCAGGGCACGTGATCAATCGGAGGCTTAGTGACAGGACCCCACACTGTCACACTGGGAGTTTTAATATTTTTTTAATATGATGATGTGAGACTCAAATGATGTTGTATGAATCAAAGATTCATCAGTTGGTGAAATATTTCTGTGGGTGTTTTTTTTTTTTTTATTTTTCAGGTCCAGTGATACAACTCAGGCTTGTAAACAGGGCAGGTCGGCCACCATCAGACTTAGATGCAACCCCACAGTCACAGCTAAAGATCACATCACACTCCCAAGGTAGCACACGTTAACCAAGTACAGTTTTAGACTGTTGTTGACGCTTATACTGTATTACAACAATCAAATTTAGGGCAAACCGTTGCCATAAAGCTCACATGTGTACAGAGCAGCTCCTTGAAGAGTCTCTAATGAGAGAGGTATGCAGCAGCAAGTGGCATTTAGCGTAAATGTCAGCCATGTCTGATGATGCTGTCCACCTATTATCGAGCGACATATTATGTCCATATTGGCCATTTTTGTGTCACCCAAAAGAAGAAGCCACGGCAGTTTTATTTTCTGATTGTTTATCCAAAATCTGCTTTGGCTCTCCATGTTTTTGCCTCTTTGACCAGGTCAGTTCATGTGCCACTGATTATTCTTACATCCTTAAGTAAGTTTGATCCTTTAGTTCTGAAATATGTCCCTTCAGACTTCTCATAAATCAGACATCTGATTAGCACGCTCATTAGGATCTAAATTCCACCTCATGCTGTCCTCCTGTCATTTTGGAGGTTGGAACTCACAGCTGGGAATGACGCAACACTTAGATGAGCTGTGTTCCAGTTCTAAATCGGAAAACCAGTAGAATTTTCTCCTTGTTTGTTCACAAACTAGACTGACTATTACTGAGAGTACAAGCTGAAAACACATTATGGTGAATTTTGCACGATTAAATACCACAGCAATGTGTTCACAGACAGAGGATTGAAGGCGATTTGTGAGTGACTGGTTGAATCAGACTGTTCAAACTGGTGGAAGTCATGATAATTTTTTACTGGAGCTGTCATTGCTTTAGTTTGCTTGAGGCAGTAATACTGAATTGTAAAATCAGGGTTGTGAGGCTTCTCTGACTTTTTAAGTTGGAATTCCCATACTGATTTTTTAACTTGGAACTTGGAAATTCCAACATTTGAAAATCAAAAGGAATACTCCATCATGCTGTCCTCCATGTCATTTGCATGTTCTGTTGGGTCTTGTCATAAATAGAAAAGGCTTTAATATCATTGTACTCAAGTTAAAACGAAATTGGTTAGGTATGCCCTTACCAAAGTGAGAAAATAGGAAAAAGAATAAGAAAAAGCTATGAATAAGTGTAAAAACAATAAAATACAGCATACTGTATGCTGTATTCTAAACAACTCATACTCACTCACACATCCTTCAATATTACACTTGCACTTGTACAACAGCCTGGTGGTCTATTGCCTCAAAACCTGTACCTGGGGGGTAAGCGGAGAAAAGGAGAATCTAGAAATACTAATTACTCACTTTGAATACCATTTTATGAACACTGCTTTTATTTAGTTTTATTTCCCACAATATATACTGTAAAAACACCACATCAATGCTGTTGAAAGATGTATTTAAACTGCTACAGTTTGTTAATTTTAATCTGTTGTAAATAATCCCATTGCCAGTGACTGGACAGGGGCTTTTACTCTGTGTGCTTTGAACATAGCATTGCTGTCAGGCGCTGTCACAAATATTTGCTTAACAAAATATTTGGATACTAGCAAAAAATATAATTTTTCACCACACAGTCAATCATTTCTCATGAATCTTTGTTTTTGTTACACACTGCACCTTTAAGGCTTGTAATTGTCTCCCTGGTCTTGTTTTCTTTAACAGTAACTGTTCAGAAGGAACATGTGATGGCTGTGCTTTCCATTTCCTGTGGCAGAGCCAGCATGCATGTCCTCTCTGCACTAAAAACCACTACAGAGAGATCGTCAGTGCTTGCATCCAAGGAATACAGGTAGTGCTGCACAGCCAATGACATACGAACAAAAGTAACTTTACTTCCTTAGCTCCACAAATCCATCATACCTGTTTTGTGGAAAGAAAAAGATTTTCCATTTCATAAAATAGTTTTATTGCAAAGAGAGCCATTTTTTATTTACTTGATATACTGTATTGACAGCGCACTAAAAAAATGGTAAAGATAGATTTTTTCCAACCCCTACTAGCACCTGGCTGTAGCTGAAATATGATAACAGTGTCAATCAGAATACAAATAAATGGATGTTCTGAAATGTTAAGCTGTTGTTGTGAAGAAAGTACAACAAAATATCACAAATTCAAGAAGTTAACTGTTTTATGCTGTATGTGTGGTAAATCTTATCTTTTGTGTGTGTTTCTCGTAGAAAACTACCTATGTGTGGCAGCAGCCTCTGCAGTGTTATGGAGGAGAGTCACTACCTGCACAAAAACTCAGCACCTGTGTGACTCTGGATTTCTGGCTGAAGTTTGGTGTTTCTACAGGAGCAATGGCTGCTATGCTGCTCATCAGTATCAGCTGTTACTTTTGGAAAAAGACCCGCAAGTGAGACCATTGTGCATTTCCATCAATATTTCCAACAGCAACACAATGACCTGTACTCTATGCCTAAGGTGTTATTCCCACCATCCTCTGTCTGCAGGCTGCAATATAAATACTCCAAGTTGATGATGAGCTCTGGAGGTAAAGAATGTGAGCTGCCCACTGCTGACAGCTGTGCGATAATGGAGGGAGAGGATGCAGAGGATGATCTCATGGATTTCACCAAGAAATCCTTCTTCACAAAAATAAAGTCTTTTTCACGAGAGGTCAGTAACCCCCCCCCCCCCCCCCCCCCCCCCCCCATTCCCACTGAGCCACTTAGGCTACTGATTGTGCCTCACAACATTATCGATGTATATTTGCAGAGGACATCAGATGGATTTGATTCAGTTCCACTCAAGTCATCATCTTCACGCCACCAACCAGAGGATGAGGATTCTGATGATGCTTAAATCAGAGGATGAGCAAAACCTTGAGCACTGAGGAGGTCTTCGGTTTAAGAGTGTTAAATGTCAGTTTAGCTCAGTCTTTGTGGAGTCTAAAAACAGACATGGGCTGTATTTCATTTATTGCTAAATAATGAAGGAATTTATATAAAGAATTGAAATTGTATTTAGTAATATTTGTCTCATGCTATAGGTAAGCTTTATACTTAATAGGAAACCTAATGTGTGGGTTTACTGTATTTTATAAAGGCAGGGGTATTTTTCATAGAGGTTCAATGGTGGAAAAAGTTACTTTTTTTTTTTTTTTTTTTACATTAGTTAAACTGTGTACATTTGGATAACTGTGATTCCATGCATCCTGCTCTTTCTTCTTCTTTTTCACATTAAGTTACCCTGTTCATTAACCCAGTACTGCTGTTCAGTTTCATAATGCTATTTGACAAGGTGTGTCCTATATGTGCGGGACCTTATTTTTTTTCTGCTGTGCCTTACTTTTAATGAACATATTTATGCAGTAACAACAGTTTCAAGAGTGATAAAAAGCACAACTCAAGGAAACAGTGCGTATGACTTTTAATGCTGCCTTTAGGTGTGCTATTTTATAATATTTCAAAGACGTTCCAAATAATAAATGATAAATAAAAATGTTGGTTGTCTCAGCTGAGGTGAATACAAATGGAATTATTTTATTTTAAGCAGATGTAAAAAAAATGACAAAACTTTGTGGTGATTTGTTGGGAAAACACTACAATCACAGTCTTTCACAACAAAATCATATTAACATGTTACTGTAATAAAATATATTGTTATATAAACATTTTGGTATGATGATAATACAGAGACTGTTTTACTCATGTTAAATCTTGAAAATGTAATTACTTTATTTTTTTTATTATTATTTGTTTTTAGAAAAATAACTGGGGAATTTTCTAGATTGTTGACTGGCTTTTTGTCGGGTAGCACGTGAATGCAGCACAGATTTCTGCCTCGGTCCCATAGACTGTAAATAATAGCTCTGTCCTCGTCGCTCAGCTGTCTGTGGTTGCTCTTCTCGCGACATTTTACGATGTGCGAGTCAAATCTCGGAGGAGCAGACTGGAGGAGGAACAAATAACTTGGCGAGTTATAACTGTACACACCGCAGGCAGTGATTCTGCAACTTTTCTCGAGAAAGCAACATCGAAACTTTGGATTGAATTAAGTAATCTTTCGACGAGAAGTATTTTAATTTTCTCCTGATTTTGTTTTTTTGGGTTAAGTACAACTGTGCATAGCGTCGGTTAGCTACCCCCAGGGCAGAAAGTTGGTTGGTGGTCGGCTGTTCTGCAGGAATGTCGCACAAAGAGAGACCCAAGTTTTACCGTCAAGAGGTCAACAAGACGATATGGGAAGTCCCGGAGCGGTACCAGAACCTGTCCCCAGTAGGCTCTGGCGCTTACGGATCTGTTTGGTAAATCACTTGCGCAAAGTTACACGAAGTGTGTGGAGTTTGGTCACTTTACTTCACCTCCATTCATTTAGACGAGGCCTGTGCTGCAGCAGCTAAAGTTAGGTTAGCTTGTCCTGGCTGTTGGCTAGCAAGGTGGAGCCAAGATATACATGTCTTAAAAAGATATATATTTTTTTACTTATCTGCAATTTGTTTATTTTGATGCTGAAACCTGTTCCTAGCTTTTTATCATCCGTTTGTAAAACTGCTTCCTTGAAATAACGGTACAATAAAATGTTGAAAATTACTGAAACAAACAAACAAACCTAAATAGTTGCTGCAGATATGATCTCCAGATTCTGCTTTATTTGGTTATGAATATATTTAGTGTTTATTGTGAGAATGAAGTATGGTGGATAAAAATCAGCCTATTAATCTAAGATTATTGTTAATAATTTGTGATTATGACTCCCCCTTAAGCTTAATTTTTTCTTTAAGTTAAAGTAACATATTATAATTATGTGCAAATCCTTGACATGAACCATTATCTCCATTCAACGTGATATGAGCTGAAGATTTACCTTAGTGTTTATTTTCAGATTATCTTTGCAAAGACTACTCCTTTCTTTAAGAGCGCCACAATAAATGTTGTCAGTAATCAGTTATTATTAGGCAAATCTGCAGCACTGGTGCATTTACAGTTACAAAGTTTGAGAAAAGGTCACATCTCTTGTTGAAGGACCTCTGTGGTAGGGTGAGTTTTCTTTACACACCTTTCTACCTTTATGATAAAAAGATAAGCTTTCTGTGGATAGACCAGTGCATTGGTGAAGTGATTAAATGGGCTGTCCTGATACTATCTAGGACACAACATAGTCAGTGGAGCACTTGGTTTAGAGAGCAGATGTTTGTTTTGCAAATGGAAGCAAACAGCTGTGCTGTTGCTGGGCAATGGGATAATCTGTTGCTGGTCGGATTACTAGCCAGTTTATTGACTTTGTACCCCCCCCCCCCCCCCCAAAAAAAAAACAACAAAAAAACAAAAACAAAAAACAAACAAACAAAAAAAAAAAACAGCATACTGGTATTTGTTGATAGTGTTTACATTTTGTTAAGTTGACTTAAATTTCTTTATGTTTTAAATTAGATATATTTGAGGGAAAAAAAGAAAATTACCTTTTAAGTATTCACAAATGTACTTAAAAAACAGAAAAGAAAATGTACTGGGGTGATTGTATTCTTTTCTAATCCTAATGGATTAAAGGCACAAAGCCACCATGCGTGACCAAATATTAGTGTTGTAAAAAAAGAATCAATTCTAGGATTCTAATCGATTCTAAAAATGAGTATCTAGTTAGATACTAATTAGCACGGGTATCGATACGTAAATGCCACTTTGGTGTCTGCTGAGTTGCTGAAAGTATCAGCCGCCTCTGCCCCTCTAAACAGGCACTGCTGCGGGCAGCTCCTCCTCTGCAGCATCTCCCTGTGAGAGAGGCCGAGATCCAAAAACGGCAAACGGCAGTTGCCTTTTCAAGAAACGGCAAATGCCTATCCTGCAGCAGAGCTTGGTGTTTTCTCAGCGGTTTGCCTCTGCCCAACACGTCCCGCCCCTCAGTGTTTTTCTACTGTGGACATGTGGAAATGGAAACTTTATTTTATTTAACTTACCATTACCATAATCTACCTTTTTAAAACATTATTTCATAATGTTTTTTTTTTCCATGTTTTTATCCATGCTGTTGTTAATAGTTCCAATGATTTTAGCCTAATTAAAGTTATACAGTGTAACTTTTGGCCACTAGGAGCGCGAAACCTGTAACAGTGCCAACGTCTCACAGGCCTCACGGCAATGACGCAAATTTAAATCTCCTCTCTTGTGTTTGGATATTGAAATAAATGAGCCCATCAAGATTCAAGAATTTTCTAACGGATATTTCACCATTGGAGGATATGCTCCTGGCGGAGATATGCGCCTCTAATTGTTTCTCATTTTTACATTTTTCCCCCAGCTTGTGGACTGTTATTGAATTGTAACTACGTAGCTGAATAGGAAACATCACACACACAAACGCACAATGCAAAGATAAATGCGCAATCAAAACCGGCCACGAAACCAAGTTGTAGTTTTGTGCACTGAATGAAGTCGTAACTTTGGCAAAACTCATGTTTGTTTTGAGAATGTCTGGCTTGGCTTAGCTTATGGGACATTACAGTGGCACTGCTTCCTTCTGAACAGTATGTAAAAACCATACAACTAGTCAGTCAGTCGGCCATTTTCTGTACCGCTTATCCAGTTCAGGGTCACGGTGGGCTGCTGGAGCCTATCCCAGCTATTATCAGGCGAGAGGCGGGGTACACCCTGGACAGGTCGCCAGTCTGTGGCAGGGCCAACACAGAGAGACAGACAACCATTCACACTCACATTCATACAACTAAACCAAGCAAATTTTGCTAATCGTTCTGTTACTTCTTAGATATTTATATGAATTACAGAGAACACATTTATTGCTGCAAACCAGCCACAATTGCGCAACATGTTTAGGTAGTCACGTTAGCTTTGGCCTATCGCAGTTATCTTCTAGCTGCGTTTTGCTAACAGGAAACTATAGGCAGCTTTTACGGCTCTTATTGCTGTTGTTTTAAATAAACGCTGACTGGAAAAAAAAAAAGAAAAGCATCACATTTTTATATGTTTACACAACAGCCAAACTTACTTACCAGTTTAATAATACCGTGGCAAACAGAGAGTGGGTTTTGCTTCCACACTGCTGTTTCAGAAGACTCCAACGACTGAATTCTTTTCCAGTGTCCACTCGTATTTTTGATCTGCAGTGATCCTTTTGCCTCTTTCTTTTTCTGGCCTCCTCAGACCTCACTTTCACTTTTTACTTTGTTCCACCATGACAAAGCTTCGAGTAATGAGAGAAAGTAGCACAAGTAGAGCTTTCTGTGTTTACAGAAGAGGAGCTGTAAAGCAGCTTGCTTTATGGCACTTTCATCGACGGCCTGCCTCTCCAAAGTTACGATGTCTGGTTTCTGTAGAGGGCAGCCCGCTCAGAGTGCTAACACGCGCACGTGTATCTATCTGCAGCTTGCAACCAAGGAGCGTGTCCTATAGTGGGCGTGTCACATAGTGGGCGTGTCACATAGTGGGTGGTCTTGTTAGGTTTAGGGGAAGGGTCAGGGGTAGGGTTAGATTTTACTGTGCTCTCATTGGTCCACTTTACGACACGTCCCTGTCTTGCGAGTCGTAGATAGACCCTACTTGACACGCGTCAGTCACTATTGGCCCCCAAAAATCATCTAATACTACTCATTTTACACAGTATAACTCTGGTTAACTCCTTTTATCTCCAGCATTTCCCTTGAGAATCTTTCTCGCTGTGGGGTTCTGTCTGCCCAGTCTGGGGGTTGCCGGGGGTGATCGGACTTTTGTCTGGGCGGTTGGGGGTCTCTCACTGCAGCATCGCGGTGATAGTGTGGACCCAAGCTTGCCCTGATCTGGGTGTTTCTGTGGACGTGGGTGGACTGGTCGATCTTTTGCCATTCTTACACAGCAATGGCAGCTGTGAAATAGGAAAGCCATTCTGTCCCATTCTCTTTTTGGATCTCAGCTTTGCTGCTCCCTGAAGGACCCATTGTTTACAGTGTGGCTAACTTAGTGACTTAGACCGCTCTTATTACCTTTATAAGGTCTTTCCTCATATTTATTAATATATTTTTGTTGCATTGTTTGGATTGTTATATACATATATATATATATTTCCCTTATAGTTTCAAACAGTATCGAGTATCAACCACCATCCTTCAAATCTGTGTCAAATAAAATTTTAGTATCGTCGTGACAACCCTTCCAAATATTCACTCAAAACACAAGTATTTTTGATGCTAGGACATAGCCCATGGGTGGCCCAGGATTTTCACACAGGCCAACACCTTGTTAGATTGCAGATCTATTCTGGTGGTTGGATCACGCCATTACATTTAGCTATTAATTTATAAAACAAACAAACCAAAAATAATACATTTTTTTCTATTTAATATGTGTCAGTCTTAAATATCTATATTTAAATAAAAATGATCATGTTTTTAGGTGATTTGTAGAAATAACACTGGCATTGTTATTGGCTGATATTGATGGAAAACATTGCATCAATGGGAAGTTCCTGAGTGAGTGAAATGACCGGGAAGTTTATAAGCATCAGCTTCTCTGAGCTGCTTGAATTTTCCAAATACTAGGGAAAAGCACTTTAGTGCTTCCTTTGTTATTTTCTGTAGGACAGGAAAAAAACCAAAGGTGATAACAGCATCACACAGTTGCTTCTACAAGTAGTTTTTAGAGGGGCACCACGTCAGGAGAGTTCACGGCATGTTTAGTTTGTATAAAGTAAACATTTATTGCATATTGCTAATTGGGTTCATGTTAGACACAAGAGCGAGATTGAGGATTTCTTTTGTTTATTGTGTAGTTGGTGTAGTTCCAGTCTTTGTGGTAAATGTATTTTTTGCTGAGCTGTTCACATTTATAGTCTGCATGAAATGGCATTGTATGAATGGATTGGGCAACCAGATACTATTCTAGATACTATTTACTATTCCTTTATCTGCAATATGTAGTTTTACCATGATAAACCCATCTCAGCTACACCAGCATCTCCCATGCTCATATGACTTCTTCACATCTTTATGCCAGAGTGAAGGAGACATAACTCTGATTGACTAGTTGACTGCACCACTGTTGTTTCTTCATCCGAGAAACACTGGTTTCAGATCCCAGTAGCAGTCTCAGGAAGCTCGCCACCAGCCGTGATAGGTGAACTGTGCATGAGGAAGTGCTGGTTTTTGTTCAGACAGTCATCCTTCAGAAAAGGGGACACCCGTGGCTGTTCCCTATCTGCTGAGAAGTGATATTTTCTGCTGATGCTGCCCTTTTCTTTGCCTTCAGCAGCTCTCTGCACCTAATGTAGTTTTAAGAGCAAACTGCCCATTTTGAGTCTTATTACATGTTTGAGGTCATCAGCCTAAAAAGGACAAGCCCACTTTTTCAAAGTTCATATCTTTTTAAAACGTTAATGTTCACCACTTGGAGGTTTTTGATCATTAAATGAGGAAAAAATTGGACTATTGGACATCTGTGTAGGTGATGATGATTTAAGTTCACATTTGCCCTCTTTCCCGAACAGTTCTGCATATGATATGAAGACTGGTTTGAAGATCGCTGTGAAGAAGCTCTCTCGTCCATTTCAGTCCATCATCCATGCCAAAAGAACATACAGAGAGCTGCGATTGCTTAAACACATGAAACATGAAAATGTGAGTGAGATTTTTTTTCTCTTTCATTTGTTGTTCCTGGTGGGGAAACTGGCTTAGAGAGCACAGTGTTAGCATCTGTAGAATAGCTTTAATAGCTCTAAAGCATTTAATTTCAATGCTCTGATTTAATTTGATGGTGTTTTTTATATTTCCAGGTTATTGGCCTCTTAGACGTCTTCACTCCCAGTACTCGTTTAAAGGAATTCACCGATGTGTAAGTTGAATTGTTAACGATAATTACCTTGATCACAAATTTTCCTCTTGGTTTCTTTTTAGCGCTCGATGGCTACATGTGCTTTACAACAGTGATATTAACACAGCCTTCAGTTTCTCGCAGCAGACAGTCCTCTAACTGTGGCTGGAAAGCATCTGGAGGCAGGCCAGCAAACTAAACACACTGGAACATTTTTTAGATAGTTCAGTCTCTTAGTTATTCACTCTCTGGCTGCTGCAAGAGTTATTTCATCACTAGTTTCCTTCCTTACATTTCCTGAATTCTAGCTTCTAGCACGGTGTTGCAGCTTTGTTTTTTCCCAAGCAGGTGGTTGTTTTGTTGATGTTGAAAGTTGTTAGAAATGGGAAGTAAAGTGGTGACTCCGTGCTCACATGTAGTATCCTCCCCCGTTGAGTGTCAGACTGTCTCACTAATGCGTGTTTACATCAAGATTGTCTTTTTCATTGGACTTCTGACTATGTCTTCGCTAAGTTCTTGGAGCCACTTTTCTCATGTTAAAATTATTACTGACACATCTATGCTATTTTGGAGCAGGGAATGCAGCACCCACTGTGTTATACCAGGCCTAAGTCAGCAATGTTGGAAGCTTGCTTTCTAATAATTATCATGCATGCAATTAATTGAAAGGGAATTCTCATGGTTGGAGGTCACGTCAAATAACAATAACAAAACTAAGTCCAGAGCAGAACAATGTCTACCGATTGGTAACTGCAGTCTCAGCTTTAAAGATATTTGCACTTTCTCACACAGCCACAGAAGATTTTATACTGTCATCAAAAGTAACTATTTCAAAGTCTTTTCAGCCATAACTTCAGGGAGCTGTTACGCAACCCAGTGTGCTTGGTTTACCCCAGGAAATGATTTTGCAGAGGCTCACATATGTTTGTAATACTGACACGTTATCTTTCTGTCAATTTTGATGGTAGATGGCAATCTAATAATAATTTAATCTTATTGATAAATGGAATTTGCAGTTCATAGTGTTGTTTGTGCTAATTTTCTCTTAAGGTTGTTAATAGACCTTGTTTCTTATTTCACCAGGGTCCATCAGACAGGGGGCTCCCGATTGTACAGTTATCTTTGAAGAAATTCAGTTCTCACACAATTACAATGAAGAAAATCCATCTTGCAGAGCAACAAGCTGCTTGTCTGTGGGAAAAATGTGAAAGCTTTTGTGTGATTGTAGTCAACAGCAGTGGCTCATCTGGCTGTGCTTGTCACACTGTGTTGATCTGGTTTTTTTTGCTTGTGATGGTTATAAACAGATGCTTCCTCTGTTCATCTGCTAAGTCTCAGTGGTCACTATGCAGGTTTTAAGTTATGTAACAAACCATCTTTTATGTCAGGTTAACACTACATTAGACAAGAAAAAGGTTTGAGCAACTTTGATCTTTTATTCATTGTTCAGACATTTAACTATCACAGATGCAGGGAAAGAATTCTGCAGAATACTTCACTACAGTTAACCAGTTTGCATGTATTGTAGCCCTGAAACTTTCTGACAACATCTGACTGAGCTGCATGTAAAAAAAAACTCCATCGGGCTATTTGCAACTTCATATTCTTTTCTGAGTTTTGCTTTCTAATCTTTGGTCAGTAAAGCAAATTCATTTCAGTTTTGATGTATCAAATCAAAAAAGTCATGACATAAACTGGCAGCCTTATCCACCATCTTGGATATGTAGTAAATAAATAGAGCTTTGCATAACCCTGAGCGTGCATCTTGCATCATGTCCTGTCTCGTATGCTCTACTCAGGCGCCACTCAGTTATTTCCAGTTGTAAAAATGTGTCTTACACAGTCTCCTGTTGTCTAAAGGCAATTCTGGAAAATGTCCAGACTTGACTCTTTGAAAGCCTTACAGACTTCATGTGAGGGGGGAGAGCTAATGCGGGTAGAAGCCCCCTTTGACAATTTGGTGCCCTCAAGATTCATTTTAATGCCAAGTGTAAAAGGTCTCTGACTGAGACAGCTGGTGCTTTGAAGTTTTCACGCTGTCATCAGTCATGTCCTTTAATATCTCCACCTTCTGATGTGCATTTTCATGACTTATTGAAAGTTTTAACTTTTCATTTATGCTGCTACATAAAAGAAACCCAAAACTGTTGTGTTTAAACCTTTTTTGGGAGGACAACAGAAACAGCACTGCTTGTCAGAGGAAATTCCGATCTCTGCTTGAGGCTAGTAGCTCACAGTTACATTAACCTCTACTGACACACAGTTGTAAACTGTTTTATTGCATCTCGGGTAACTTTAGCACAATATTTAAACGTGGAAAACAAATTGACGTTCAAATACTTAATTGCCTTTCATCAGTTTTGATTTACTTCTGTCATCTTATGTTAAAGAGTTTCTTTTTTGTAGACAATTTGGAGAATTGAAAAGCACTAGTAATAAGAGCGTCGCTATACTGAGAAATATTGGAAGTTTTCCCCTTATAGCAGTGGCTCTGCTTGCTGTTGCAGTGTGGAGTTGTTAACTCAAGAGGCCCCACCTTCCTCCAAGATTAGCATGATATCGTGTAGGACTGAAGGCAAATACAAGGTCACACGTGCATACTAAACTCTAGTGGTAAAGGGACAGAGAGGGTGAGACTGAATATGCAGGTTAGTGGGATGTAATAAGGAAAAATCTGAGACATGCAGGTGCTCTAAGTTTGGTTTCCATTCATTCTAAAAATAGAAAAACGAGTCAGAACACAGTTGCAGAGCTTTCTCTGTGCTCTGGCCATGACCCTGTCTCTATAGGAGAGAAGAAAACAGGGGTCACTATTTATATGCCATTTTTCCAAGGGGGTAGTAAACTTTGGATAGTGTCTGTGTCCCTGTGTGTGCTGCTGAAAGCAAGTTTGCACATACACTGGTGCTATTTTAAGCCCTTGCTCTCTGTACTGTGTGAGAGTATTCATGAAATGGGTATTTGTTGAGATGCAGACTGACGAAGCAGCACCGTGAGCTTTGGCTTGAGCGTTGCCGCTATAAGCATCCCGCTCCCACTGTCTTCCGTAAGCTCTGTTTAGGCATTTTAAACAGCTCTGGGATTACATTTGAATTATGCACTGATGCAGTGCTATTAAGCTCATTTATCTGTTGTATTTGTTAAATGACATTCCATTTGTGGAGAGTTTGGCCTTTTAGTACCCCAAGAGACAAGTGGGAATGAAAGAGTAGGTACAAAAGTGGTTTAAGCTTTTATGTCCATATGGGAGATTAGTTTCAGGCTGGAAACAACACCATCTAGATTAATGTGGAGGTGCAAAACTAATAACACACTTACATTTTGTGTGAAAATTTGTGACTGTTCAAACTCTGACAAGTCTTTTTTTTTTTTTTTTCATTGGCAGGTATCTTGTGACTCACCTAATGGGGGCTGATCTCAACAACATTGTGAAATGTCAGAAACTCACAGATGACCATGTGCAGTTCCTCATATATCAGATCCTCAGAGGATTAAAGGTTGGCTTATTTAGATGGCAGATATTCTCTAAATGTGCTTATTTGCTGCCTTTAAGAGTTGAATTCTTATATCTGCTTAATTTTTATCATAAATGCAAGAAACTAGAAATCTCTTCTGCCTCGTAAATTGTAAAGATTGTGATGAGGAAAATGCTGAACTCTGATATCTCGGATTAAGTCAACTTTTTGTTTGTATTTAATATCTTTCCACTGTTGGATTTTACTTTGTGTGGAAAAAATTGCATGGGAAATGTACAATACTGTTTACTGATTGGCATCTGCAGTGTCAGCTGATGTTTACAGAGGCATTTCCTACACCTGGTTTCCTGGAGAAACAACTTCAGGAACACAACAAAATAAACCACAACACAAAATCTGCAAGAAAGGCTTTTTATTTTATTTATTAAAGACGTCACCGCCAGAAACCACACTTTTTTTTTTTCTTTAACATTATCATCATCACAAGTCAATAATGTAATCAGGGATTTACATAATGCTGCGAGCAGTGGCCGAAATTCAGTCTAAACCTGACCTAAAGAGCTTTAAAACGCACGAGCTGACTAGGCTATTTCTTCAGTTTTTCCTCCACACGCCGATCATAAAAACCTGGTAAAATTTATGGGAATCATCTACACCAGCATAAAAACACTTAGACTAATAAGACTCATCTGCCCTCATTAACTTGTAATGGCTTTGAAATGGTTTTCTATATAATACATTTTATATGTGAAATTTTAAAATTCTTACTACTTTTTTGAATGGAAACTTTATGGACAGGCTTAAGTGGTAGTTTTCTTATGTAGGTTCTGAGAGTGAATAAGCTTTCGTTTCAGCTGCCGTTCTAATGTTCAAGTTTCAGTATTTAACCTCTGTGCAGTAGTCACATTTGATTGGTCATAAATCAATAAATGTAATTGAAATTCTATTTCTTTGCAGTATATCCACTCAGCAGACATCATTCACAGAGTAAGTATTGTGATTGATTCTTCTTTCTGGCAAATCTTATTCTCTTTGACCCAGACCTGGAGGAAAATGTGAATCACATGGCTGAATTAGGCTTGTAAAAATCCTGAAAAGAATTACTTCACTTTTTACAATATGTAATAATTTAGTTGTTGCAAATTATTATTATTATTATTTTACTTTTTTTTCATATTTGGTTATTTATGAGACAAAACAGCAGGTTTACTGTGTCCCGATAAGGTTAAACATCTCTGTTTCACTCTCATTGCATTCCCCCACAGGATTTGAAACCCAGTAACCTGGCAGTGAATGAAGACTGTGAGCTGAAGGTCGGTAAACTCTTATTCAGAACATGACTTTATCTCAGATCTTTGTGCAAATTGTTTTTTTTTTTTTAAACACTTAATTTGCTCCCAGATTTTGGACTTTGGGTTGGCGCGGCACACTGATGATGAGATGACCGGTTATGTGGCAACCCGTTGGTATCGTGCCCCTGAGATCATGTTGAACTGGATGCATTACAATATGACCGGTAGGTGACTTTAAAAAACAGGCTTGGTGTCTCTGCTTCTATATTTCTGGAAAGTGGATATATTTTACAAGTGTTTGTTTTCTGCTTCTGTGTTCCAGTGGATATTTGGTCTGTGGGGTGCATCATGGCAGAACTTCTCACTGGAAGAACTCTGTTTCCTGGCACGGACCGTATCCTTTTCATTTCAGAATTCAGAGCTCCCATTAGCCACTGGTATACTCACACAGGTTTTGGACTACAAGTCTTGGACTAAGAGATTAAAAGAATATTCAGTCTATTTCATATATTACTAAGTTACTGATTCTGATGTTTTTCCCAGCACAGTTAAAGATGATGTGTGATTCTTCTGTCTTCTCATAAGAAAACCTGTTTTTCTTCTCCGACATCATGCTGCCGGAGGCATTTTCCATTTCAAAGTTGTAACACTGATCGTACTTGTTTCTACTCCATCCAGCTTGACTCATAACCTTTTCTGCAATATTTCCACTTCTACCCTGTCTGTATGCATCATCGGCTCAGGTTCACTTCCTACTTTATTGATGATCTTTGTATGAGCATGTCAACTGTTTTTTGCTTACACGTCATTTTATCTTCCTTCCCCCGCCCTCTCTGGCTGAGCTTGTATTTCTCCTTATCTTTTGAAGGCTGCCGATCTGAATTTGCCATTTTATCTTCTTGCAGGTTAAATTTCAAACTAAATATAACTGAATGTATCACATGATTTCCTAATGATGCTAAGTTAATAAGGAGGTCAGAACACACATTTTCCTCCATTCAGTCTCGACTCATCCTTCACTGTATGTCTGTAGACATTGATCAGTTGAAGTTAATCATGATGCTCGTCGGAACACCAGGGCCAGAGCTCTTGATGAAAATATCTTCAGAGTCTGTGAGTTCACAAAGCTATGCAAGATTTTTCTCTTTTGCTCTTAACCTGCCGCTGTGCTGTGCAACGACTTCATGGTTCTGCTTTCTGACTGACAGCATGTTTTCCACACTCCAGGCTTGTGGGAAGTGAGACTAGCTTTCTGCCTCTTTAAATGAAAGGATTAAGTGTTTGCTGTGAGATTATTGTGACACAAGTATTGTGTTGTTTCTGTCCTCTAACTCTAACACTGCCCTCTTTTCACTTAATTCAGATTTTGCTTTACAGCCTGAAGTTTACTTTTCAGCTCAACGTTGTCGTGCACCAACAGTTTTGTCACACAATGTTTGGTTGAGAAGAAGCTTCTTACCAGCTCCGCTCTGTCGCTTAACTCACCTTGACACACGCTTCATAGATATAAACCAGCTTCAGCAGATAATGCGTCTGACAGGAACGCCCCCAGCAACTCTAATAAACAGGATGCCTAGCCAAGAGGTGAGCAGGACCTATAGTCACTGTCTGTAAAAGAGACAGCAGGCGATGGGGGGAGGGACGATTCAACTAGCTGCACAGCTCTTGTCTCAGTATCCTGCATAGTTTTTTAGTGATCTGCCATGGTAGTTTATTAATTAAGCTTTTATCGAAGAGATTTGTAGCATTGTCTTAATAAATTTGTTACACACTGACACCTTTCACCATCTCCACACTAATCTTTGTGCTCTCCTCTAAATGTAAACCTAGAAGCTGCAGCAAGAGCAAAGACATGACCATCTAGAGAGGCACAGCAGCAGCCATATTTTAAGCCTAATTTGATATCCGTGTGTTTTTTTTAAAAGAGGGAATGGAGCTGTTAATGGCTGTGCTGGACTCTTATTATGGCTGCATTACTTAAACTAGTTCAGCCCAAGTGGAGGAGAGGAAGGCTTCAAGCCTCAAGTGAGAGTTGAAGATTATTCCTTTATTCCAGCTTCATGCATGACAATGTAACAGTGATTGCAAAGAGCAGCTCTGGGCTTGTTTGAAAAAATTGCATTAGAGAAGCTTGCTGCTCGTACACTGTATTTACTAACAGCTTTTTCTGCATTTGAGATTCTTTTGTTCCGTGTTTGTTCTTAATGGCTTCACTTAGTCAAGTTTTACTTTGTTTTTTGTTTAGTATCTTTTTTTTTTTTTTTAATGACTGTTGGTGTTCAGATGTTTTTTAATGCCAGTTGGTTTCCTACTGTGACCAAACTTAAATCTAACAGCAGAGCTTTTTCTTTTTTACATTGTAGCTACATTTGACTTCTTTTAAAGATTTTTTAACTAAGTTTTTTTTGTTTGTTTAAGAAGTCTGTTGAAATATAAGGTGCCCTTGTCACATAAGGACATTGTGTATTTAAACTGAGGTCATGGAGACCAACTTTTCTTGAATTTTGGTGCATGATTTACATTATTGTTCATAATTTCTTTTAAGTTCTGCCAATTTATCCCTTATATTGGATGTTCTTACTGGCCTTAAAAATATTATTTTATGCTCAGCCAACATAGTCACTGGTGTGAAACGCTGAAAGAATGGGCTGAAATTATGCAAGGAGGATAGAGGGATCTCCATCCTGGGGAACATACCTTGTGTGCTTGTAGAATTTGTTTGTACAAGGCTTTAGGCTGCTGTTGCCATGTCTCTCAGCAACAAATATACAGACAGATTTGATTTATTTGAACTCCGTCATAGGTATAGTTCAGCTTGAAAGTTCAGACCTGCAGCCTTGTAGCAAGCAGCTATATTTTGGATTCTGTGCTCTGTACAAGCGGCATACTTCTCTCTGTCTGACACCAGAGACAATCTATGTCTGCTGGCAATTGTTGACATCATGTGATAGCTCGGATATGTTGTGGATACAAAGGCAATGGGGTGCAATTGAGGTTAGATGAGGTGGAAGATAATTTGTGATAAGATTTAAGAGTTCTGTTGCATCATTGTCAAGTCCAGGCTGGTGAAGGAAAGAGCTCTTAGTTTGCTTGTGTAGCTCTGAATATTTTTTTTTTTTTGTTTGGTTTCTGTTTTTTCTTTTTACATTTGCCATAAGGCATACTACTTTAATGAATAAGATTCCCAATCCACACCTTTGTAATTAGATTAAAAAAGATGTAGAATATCTCAAACTTGAAAATTCTCCTGTTAGAGCAGATGAGAAGCAATACAGTAAAAACCATTAACTTAGAATAGTTTTATGTAATGTAAATGGACTACAACTCAAATTAAATTTAAAAATGCTGAAAAATTGTTTGAAGTAATGTATAAAGTTGAACAGCAGAGACTGAGCTCACAGAGCAGAACTGGTGCAAAACATGTATTTTCAGTGCACATTGATGGTAATGTTGAACATGGGGAGGAAATATTAACTGCATCATTGTGTAGCATTCAGAGAAAACTTGAAGCTAGAGGAAGGAAACAAAATGCAATGTAATAAAAGCATAAAATGCTGTTGAGATCACAAGTCATATTCCCACCCTTCAATGTGTATTAACCCCCATCACATAAAGCAGGTAAGAGGAATTTTCCCTCAAATTTAGGAAAATAAATTTAAGGTCATGACATGAATGTGTGTGTTATCTCATGGTATTCAATTTAACATGTTCACTATGTGGCATTAGTATTCACAATTTCCTTTGATAGTCAGAAAAGTTGTGGCCAAGCAGTGATGATTTAATGCAGGTGATGACATTCGGAGTCTGTAACAGGAAATTGTGCCTCATGGCAGGTAAATTGTAGGATTTTAATTTATTTTGTTCTTCCTTTCGCAGGCCAGGAATTACATCAGCTCCTTACCCAACATAACCAAGAGGAACTTTGCTGATGTGTTCATTGGTGCCAACCCACAAGGTAATACAAGCTAAAAGGATTTTCTGTGGAGCATGAAGTATTTCTGATTCCGTTCCATTTTAATGTTGAATTTCTTTTTCCTTTTAAGCTGTGGACCTCCTGGAGAAAATGTTGGTTCTGGATACAGACAAGCGGATTACAGCTGCTGAGGCTCTGGCACACCCGTACTTTGCGCAGTACCACGACCCAGATGACGAGCCTGAGGCCGAGCCATATGACCAGAGCTTTGA
Organism: Atherinomorus stipes; assembly: GCA_023101725.1. NCBI lineage: Eukaryota > Metazoa > Chordata > Actinopteri > Atheriniformes > Atherinidae > Atherinomorus > Atherinomorus stipes. The sequence goes on along the minus strand of JALJCO010001275.1, from coordinate 894,223 downwards.
GAGCCGAGAACTGGAGATCGACGAGTGGAAACGTTTGTTATATTTTCTGTTGTATAAAATGAAAAGAGAGAAAGAATTCCCTATGTAGAATAATTCTGACGTGTTCTGATTTCTTAAGTTTTTTTTTCCCATTTCTTGCAGGATTAACATACGAGGAAGTGTGCAGCTTTGAGCCGCCAATCTTTGATGAGGATGACATGGAGTAATTAGATGAGATGCCTGCTTCAGTCACAGCCTTTAAACAAGTGCATTAGCATTGAACTTTCAGGCACGCATCAGACTGCCTTTCAGCCTTTCGTAATTATTGCTATTTCAGAAAACATTATCAGTGTTTAAAGAAATCATTATGAGCACAAAGAAAGTGAGAACAGCAACATTTATTATCCTTTTATATGAACCACTAATGTTGATGGTCTCATGCTGGGAAGTGTCAGTTCTTGCCAAAACCTGAAATGATTTTATTCTCTGCAGATTTTTTAAAAAAACCTTTTAGATTTAATGACTCTACACTGTGACACTGAGATGCTGAAACACCTGGACCTATAGCTGTGCTACTTTGTGTTTTTAAATTTTTCTAGAGTAACTTATGAATAAGCTTTTGTCTATCAGTTGAAAAAGGAATATGTTGGTGTACCACTCACCTGGCAAAGCTGTCACATCCAGCACTGGGAAAACTTTTTTGTTTTGATTTTATTCAATGTGATTCTCGCTTGTATTTAAAAAGCTGTAACTTGGTGGGATGAGACAGAAGTAGATTTTAAGTTTCTAGATATTTGATTAATTCAAGATATGCCTATTCTGTGTAGTTGTTGACTTGGAGCTCATCAACTAAATTTCACATTTCAACAGTTTTTCTTTAAATAACCTGTTGAACTATTACAGAAATCAATTTGAGCCTCTGCTAGTTGAAGATGCTTTTAGACTAGGTACGGGTGGGTCATTGGTATATGCTCTGCTCAGAAATGTGTAAATATCTGTGCCATAAATTTCAAATCTTAATTTTTGTGGTTATAAAGCAATCACTGTTAGCATATACAAGAAAATATTGTGTGTCCACAAGTGTGTCGCTGGTTTACAGAGATTGTCCTGCTATTACCTATTTTAGTGTGTAAAAGAGGGATTTGTATTTATACTGTGTGGGGGTGGTATTTATAAGCAACAATTTAAAGAATCCCTTTTTTCCAGTCCTGCAGAGTAACTGCAATATTCAGACCTTTAACAAAATAAAGACTTATTTTTAAGAGACTGCTTTGCTTTATGTCCTCAATTTCAAACCAGTTGTGCCCTTTTTCAGTAATTTTGTAGATGGATTTTAAAAGTATTACCAAGATGCCACAATTATTGACAGCCTTTTAAGACTTTTGACAGTTTCAAAATGTCACCAGATATGTTAACTGCCTTTTTAAAAGGAATTTTGGTTTCTCTTGATGGCAATTTCATTATTGATGTGCAGGGGACAGTGCTACATTTTTGCTTGTTGAACAATAACTTTGTTAAAATGGAATAGCAAATATACCTGAAGTTTGTGTGTCCTTTACATGGTACTTTGGCAAATAATGTTGCAAACTAGGCTTGAAATAATATCCAATGCAAAAATATTAGTCAATAGTCCTATTAATGACACCACAACAAATATTCTTTAAAAAAAAAAAGTTATAAAAGTTGGTGGTTTCTAGTGTAGTTTGTGACAAGTTTTAAGTTTCACAGAGCATACAGTAAACCTAGATTAAAAAGTTAACTTTAAATCGTGAAATGCATCGAGCAAAATAGTCCAAATGGGCTTCAATTTTAATATGTCTTTTCTTGGAATTTCATTGACATTTTATTTGTATTAATGCTGTTGTATGGGTGTCTTTTAGCAGTTGAACTACTTGGCAGTGCTTTTGTCATGCACTTAAAGAAAGGGATGGGACATAAGCTGTAATATTTTACAGAGACACCACATAAACACAAAGAACTGCATTGGGCAGTTTACGTCTCTGCTGCCTGCAGCTCCAATGGAGTAAAACACATAAAACGCTCTGATGCTCAGGTGGGGACGTCAGTGGGGAAGCTCCCTATGAGCAAAACGATTCAATGCGCATGCGTGGAACATTCGATCACTGGTGGTTGCTAACGGCTAGCTAACGAATCCTGCTGACATGGAGAGGAAAGGTAAATCTTATGCGACACTACATATTCTGTATGAGCAAGGTTAGCTGGTCATGTATGCACTGTGTAATTGGTATCCACATACTGTCGCAATAACATTTTAATCAAGCTGTATACATTAAGTTATGTGATTTAATTCAGCACGGCTGTCACGCACTGAGCTGGAACGAGCTACGTTAGCTCTTTAGACATTAGCTTTAGCTACAGTGAGACATGCCAGGATTAGCGCAATGCCATTAGCTTTCTTGCACCTTCTATTTTAAACACTACTGAAAGCATAGATCCTATGGTCTTCGTATGTTGTTATACGTTAGCTTGTAATCTTAGTGTATGAAATTACTTCATGACACAGTGGTGTGTTGTAGAGGAGCGGTTGCTTAGGTGGGTAGCTTAGTGATGTTACTTAACAAGGTACTAGTGACTGGGACACCCACACATGTACTGTAAATAAATATTTGAATACAAGTTGCCATAAAAATGAAAAAAGTCATAGCATTATGGACTGGTTTATAGGCTGTAATATAAGTTGGGTGTATACCGAGCCTGAGACAGTTTCATGTCTTATTGTCTTGGGTGTCAGATGCAGATCAAAAGGCACGCTAACAATAACAACGCAATTTGTATCTGGTGTCTTTTCAGTTCTGGCACTCCAGGCAAGGAAAAAGAGGGCAAAAGCTAAAAAGACCAGCAAAAAGTAAGTATTTTCTCCAGTTCAGCCTAATTATTTTCTCTTTGTTCGACAGGATGACTTCACATTTGCATGTAATATATCAGCTAAACCCAGTTAAAGGTGGTTGGTTTTATCAAGCCACAGTTGGCAATATTTGTGCAGTATGCTGTGCCAGAAATTTACTACCCAATGCAGTTTGATAATTTAACGTTTATGCCTAAACCTGAAGTTTTATTTTTCTCTAGAAGTGATTGTTTTATGTACCTAACAATATACTAATCATGACTGTACCGATGGCATCCTCTAGAGTGTTATATAACAGCCTGTGCTATATTTAAAACTAGAGAATGAAGAAGCCCACATCAGCCCAGTGAAGCATGGTGTTTGACTGAAAATGGCACTCTCAGAAATACTCATCTCTTGACAGTGTTATCCACATGATCAAAACTTGGATGTCCATTAATGATTGACGTGATGTGACTCTGCAAGTTGAATGTAAATTCAAACAATACTATTACATGCCATAGTTAATATGCATCGTGAGCCATGCGTGGGTAGAAGAGCAATAGAAGTGGAGGGCACCTTTAAGGAAACCAGATCATCTTCCTAATCAGCTGTGAGGGTAAATGTGAATGCAAGATACTCAGGTAAATTTCTCAAGAAATTGTCAAGATTATGACATACATCAGAATTAATTGAGTATGGGAGATTATGTGGAAAACGGCGGCCCATATGAAATGTTACAATCCAGTTTTAGGAAAGTGTTTAATTAACTTAGATTTCACTTCTCTTGGTACCCTGAGAGAAGAGCAGTCTTTTTTTCCCACTGTGTAGAAAGCAATATTAGACTGTCTTTCAAGTCAAGTCAAGTTGTTTGGAAATTAATTGTAGGCAATAATGTTAAGCATGTATGTATTCACATATTCACATAGTAGTAAATCTATGCTGTTAAGTTATTCATAGCATTTAGACCTGTAAAAGTTCGCTTTTCTTTTTTGTTCCATAAAATAGCCAACTAATTTATTGTTCTTTGATTGTCGATGTGCTGTATTCGATGTTTTTTTATGCAAAACCAACCAACAACTTTTCTGAATGGTAACGTATTCAGAATGCACTCTTTGAAGGATCTTCCTCAAATGCCCAGCACCAAAATATTCTCTTTCAGACATACACTCATGCCTCTGATCTCGAAGCACCTACATGTTGCAATAAAGCTAGTTAGGTCAGATATAATCAAATTTATTTATCACTTTCACCAACATAGAGCCAGTCTGAACTCAGAGTCCCATAAATGTAGTAATGAATTTTGATTATATAATCTTTAGTACATGATCAGCTATTGAGAGGAATATTGCAGATCACGTTTTCTAAGAAATACGTATTAGTGCTTTGTAAACTTTCTCCATAGTTTACAATTACATGAAGCACTGACTTATCTTTGTATTCTGAACCAAATGAAAAGAAACAATCATGTTCTATGTGTTTAATCTCACAGTCTAGCTTCTACTGTGCGTGATTACATTGGAGCATTCTCAGCTGTTACCTTCCAGCACTGTTATGTTTAACACAATACGATGTGCTTGTAACTAAAGGTGATGAATTTTTTATGGCTAAAGGACATGTTAAGAGAAAATTGTAACTCTGCAAGGACCTGCAGTGGTTTGTTTGGCGCTGCTGCAGTTGTTTTTTGGGGGGTGGGGGTGGGGGGATGACACACAGCTGTGACAGTGGAGACAGTGTCCACAGATGAAGTGAAAGATTATATTTTTCTTAATCAAACTGCTAATGCTCCACTCTCTACCTACCGTTGTTTCCTAACAAGTAAACACACCAAGTTGTGTTTTCTTTTGTTTTCATCAATCGCTTAGTAAGCTTAAACGCCCACAATGTACTTTTGACCTTAAAAATGTGCATTTCTGGGTCGTTTGATGATGCACCAACATTCATTATGCACATTTCTTGAGCCATCACAGCCCAGCGGTATCCCGAGGCTGAGAAACCGCACTGTGCAACTTTTTTCATGTGTGGCATGATGTTGCAGCCGAGCTGACTATTGGTTTTGCACTGTCACATGCTAGCAAACAGATATAAACACACCTGGTGTTTTGAACATGCATCATGGTGGATTTGGCACAGAAATGCAAGAAGCAAGAGAGGAAAAGAAGAGAGGAAGGGACAGAACAAGAGTCACGATAAGACTGCTTTACAGGCTGGAGTGAATCACAGTACAGGTAGGATGAAAGATTTCTGTGGTAACATGACACAAATCACATGTTTGAGCTATGCTACCACCTTAAATGATTCCATGACTTTGGTTTGGTTTCATACAGTGCAGGGATACAAAATGTGCAACGTAGCACAAGTTAATATAGATGTGCTTGTCAGTAAAAATTGGATGTCATTTACAAGTTGGAATGAAGCTTTAGCATTGTTTGGTGGTTGTCCTCTGGTCAGTAGCTACTATAGCCAGGTGTTTTTCATCCTCAAGTGGTTTTGCAGGTTTCCAGAATATTTTAGTTGACTGTCATGGAACCTGAAGTGCATTTACCCTCCTCCCCCGGTTGGCGGCGGGGGACGGCTCGGTGGTTTGGTACGGATGTGTTGATTTCACCTCGTCCCCACAGCAACCTGTACCCCTCCTCTGGGGCGCTGAACACCACTACTTCTGATCGTACATCCCCCCCTCCCCCCTTTAACCAAACCCCCCCCCCCCCACATAACCAAACAAACGACCCCCCCCCTTTTTTTTTTCCTTGTAGAAGGAAATTAGATTTTCATCAATTCATTGTTTTCCTTTTTCTTCCCCCCCCTCTTGCCGGTTCGTTAGTTCACCCCCCCACCAAAGGACCCAAAAAGCCAGGCCGGGTCGGATCAAGGTAACCCCCCCCGTTTTTATTTTTTGTGACGCAAAAAAACCACGGGCACCCCCCCCACCCCCCGCCCCAAACCCCTGTGGAAACGGGTTTTATATACTGGTTTTTAATGCAAAGGGTGCTGGTCAGTTGGTCTTCTCTATGTTTCATTTTCCTTCCTCCTTGCTATTGTAAATAACTACAGATACACACAGTATTCATACCAGCACAATATTCTCAATAAGTAAAGCAAACAAAGACTCCCACAATTTAGTTTCCACTTTACCTGCTGCCTTCTGTGTGCACTAGACGCCCGTTACCCCACCACTCCCCCTTATATTGGGAAAGCATGTTTCCAGCACTATGCTTTCCACTGTGATGCGAACAGCAACTTCAGAAAAAGAGGATCAAATTGTCCAGATTCTCCTGAAAATCTCCAGTGTTCATGTGTGAAAATGGATTTTGTTAGCAGTTTCATATAGATGGAAACCCATTTAGAATTTCACAGTCTCAAATTGCTTACACTTGGCTTCCCTTATAACTTGTCACACCAAATCCTTTTTTTTTTTTTCTCCAAATCTTCTTTCTATCACACTTGTTTATGTTGGACTTGCACAGCTTTCTCCTCTTGCTATTTGTTAACTACTGGAGCATGTTACCATAGGTACCAAGATGACATTACCTGGTATATTGTGTCATCATCCAGTTTATTTTTTCAGTTTATCTTTCTTTTATTCTTTGATCTTCTATTGAACCTTTCTATGTGGAGGAAGAAAAAAGTTTTTTTTTTTTTTTTTTTTATTTATTTTTTTCTTTGTTTCCATTGTTAAAATTCATGTGCTTTTGAGGTAATTTCTTCTAGTACTTCTGGCCATTTTTCATACCTCTTATCATTAGGAGCAATGCTACTAGGCAAGTGCAAAATAAAAGGTGAATAAAGTGGACGTAATTGAAGATACCATGGGATTTTTGGAAATTGTGTGTCTCACCTAAATGTGACTACAGGAACATATGTGTGGAGAGTGACTCCACACAGAGAAGGAAGAGCTTTTAGGAAAAGACTGCATCTTAAGGACCTGCAACTATGATTTTGCTTCTTGTCCCTCCATGCATTTGATACATTTACAACAGCTTATAAGTGGGGCCTCAGATTACAGAAGACTTGAATCACATGCTATTCTTACAACTTTATTGAATTGCAAGTCTTAATGAAGTCTAATTTAAAAAATGGGAGGAACTATCATGGCTTTACTTTACTGCTTTACATTAAATGTCAATCTCACACTTTCATTGTTTAACATTTGCCAGACTCTGACGTCCCCCTTTGTTAAATATTATACATACCCCTCCTCATCAACACTGACTCAAAATGGAAATTCTCCATGAAACCAACAGTCATGGTTGCCTGTTGTGACGCCCATGAGTTGCGTGGAGCTTTTAATGAGAAAAACACTACAAGCTCCAATTCATCAGTCAGTCAGATTACTCGCAAACCTGATTTTAAGTACAGCCAGTGAAAAGTTTTTGGTACACTCGTGCATCATATCTGAACAAACTGGTGTGATTTGCAAACTTACACCAACTAGGATCAATCAGTTATTATGGCCTGCATAGTTTTGATTCTAAGACCGTGGATGTAACACCAAGGTAAAGCTTCAACATAGACTACAAAGTAGGGTACATGTTGATGCCGCAAGATATGTCAATCTGATGTTGAAGGATAAAATTTGCTTTAGTCATAGTGCCTGCTTCCTCGGATCCCCATAATAAACTTCTGTTGGAATGCTGGTGACAGACAGTGAAGTGCTTTTTTTAAGTTGGCATGAAAAAGGTAGTGGCTTCAGAAACACCGTCTACTTTACCTGGCTTTTGAATTACCGCTGCTTTAATCTAATTCCGTTAGCTGAATATTTTTTTGGGAAAAAAAATATCTAAATGTTGCATGTTGTGTTTATCACAAACACCTCTTGGAAAGACTGGGCGGAAGTCATGTTTTTATTATTGTAGTATAGGGATGTAACAATAACCGATAAAAAGATAAATTGGGATGTAATTCCCCAACGATTAGTATTGCCTTTTCAGATTTTAATTATTGTAAAACCGTGATTATTGCACTTTGAAAAACTCAATAATGCTGCTCATTGCCAGGAAAAGTAGCAGCAGTCCCTCAAATGCAGCATACAATGTTTGGCCTCTGAAAACATGGTGGAAAGCACAGAAGCCACCTGAATGGATATCTCTGAAAATTTTTTCCCTTCTAAAAGGACAAAGTCAGAAGTTTGGATGTATTTTGGATTTTTTTAAGGATGCTGGAAGGAAACTTTATTCATTTATGGTATTTTAATGCTTCTGCCACATTACCTCATTGAATATGGTAGTGTTGCTTTGATATAAACATCTGATTTCAACAAAGGTAATGAAACGGTAATGGTTTCCTTTCTGAACCAGTTCTTCTGAAATCTGTAAGACTAGATCAAGTCTTGAGCAATGAATGTGAAGAAAAGTATTTTTGGTTCTTATCTACAATTTGCACAAAGCGATGAACCCTCTTATGGTCATAAAATGTGTGTTTGATGTTTACATGTTATTTAATATTTCTGCCAACAGAAAGGCCACTGTGCTTGTTAATATTCTGTTGTTTTTTTATTGAAACTTGGTGAAATGTTAAGTGTGTGCATAAGTAGTTTTTGAACATTTTGAGCAGATTTCACCAATACCGTGATAAAGACAATAACCGTGATTATTTTGGGCACAATAATGTTACTTGAAATTTTTTATATTGTTACATGCCTACTGTAGTACTGATCTACATGTGAAAGAATTTTTATGTTCTAAATTAAAAAATACCCTGTTTCTTTCAAATATTACTTGAAATGGTCTTCTGGGGTGTTTAAACTTACAAAGAGACCAAAAATGGCCATAAAAAACAACTTTGTAGTTATTAAGAGTCTTTAAGACTTTAAATAAAGGATTTTTCATCAGCCTGACTTCCACATTTTCTCATATGTCACTGGCTGGTCATTCCAGTCTCGAACACCATCCACTTCCATACCTGATTTACTAGCACCACTCTGCTTCTGAGACCGAGATGCTCTCTCACTTCAGAGAAGACTCTACTATAGGGATGTAATGATTACCGGTAAAACGGTAAACTGTGATAAAATTACCAACGATTAGTAATATTATTTCTAAATGTAATTATCGTTAAAACCGTGACTGATTACTGCACTTTGAAAAACTCCCAGTGATGCTGCTCATTGGCTGTAAAAGTGGTCGCAGTCACAGTTTGCAATATTTAATTTGTGAAAACATGGTGGAGGGCAACAAAGACACCCACATAGACAGTACTCTTGAGATTTCCCCCCCTTTAAGGCCTTTACACACCTACTCCGAATATTTGGTCCGAAAGATTCGCATGGCAAAAGCTTTAATCAAATTAATATCAAGTCAACGGGAGCGTTCACATCAGTGACAAAATTTCGTCTTGTGATTTTGCGACGTTTATTTTTTCGAACTGGGGTCGATTTTCTTAATATTCGCATCCGACAGATGCGCAATCCACCAATCAGAGAAGGCGCTCTGACGTCACAGAGCTGGTCGCAAGCAAAAAGAGAAAGGAAAAAGAGAGAGGTGTGGCTTGGTCGCTGTTACTGCATCATTATGGCTCAGGTGTTATCACCTTCGTGTTGCAGCACTATTGTTTGGCAAACGGGGCTGTGTCACTGCTGAAGTAGCAGGGTTTTTTTTCTACATTTTGTAGCCATTCGAGGTTATAAGCTACAGGTGTTGTATTTAAAATCCCCATTTGGCATCTCCACGGTGAGATCAGCTGTTTTCAGCATCCAGAAGTTTCCCTGCAGCCGCCTCTCCGTCCGCCACTGCTGCATGTGCTCACGTTCCTCTGGAATAACGGATGCGAGTTTGTTGTAGCATCATCGTAATTTTGCATCGGAGCAGGTGTGTATAGACAAATGCGTCTATTTCTCCTCCGAATTATTCGCAATTTCGTGCCGTTTATTCGCAGTGTGAAAAGGCCTTTAGTCAGGACAAAGTAGACATTTAAACCCATTTTGGATATTTTAATTTTTCCAAGGGGTTTATGAATATGGGCCCTTTAACTTAGTATTTCTAAAACTTTTTTGTGACATTTGTTGCATAACTGTTATAGATGTTTATTCAAATTATTGGTCATCGATGAGGACTGTGAGGGTTATGGAAGAGTTCAAGACATGAAAAAACATTTAAGGAACTATGTTTTAAGGAAGTCTGTAATGTTTTTCATCAGGCAGCCAGCCAATCCAAGAGCTCGACAGCAACCCCAGCAAGAAACGTCACCTCAGGAACCCGAGGAACCTGAGGAAATTCTTGGCTCTGATGATGAGGAGCAGGAGGACCCCAATGACTACTGCAAGGTGAGTCTTGCCACAGTCAGTCGTTCATTCCCAGATCATTATTCCTGAAGAGAAACCTTGTTCTTTCAAAACAGCGGGCCAAGTGCAGGAATTGGAATTAGTCCAGTGTGTTCACACTAACAGTGGAATCCAGTGTTTCTGAATTGCCCACCTGAACAATATTATAAAAGCATAGATTTATTCTGAGAAAAAAAAAACCCCATGATGAAGCAAGTTATTCCAGTTTATTGCCTCTGTTTAAAAGTCAAGATGTGTTTGTTACAGTAGCCAAATACTGCTTTAGTTAGTTTGTAAAACTTGTTACATACTCTGCAAAAACTTTGTTCTTGTTCTCGAGGCTGCAAGAACAAGAAAAATGTTTGTTTTCATCCAGTCAATACATACTCCTCAAAAAGCTGTGGCGACGTGTCAAGTCAGTGATTGTACATTACTACAAATTTTGTCTGTGGCAGGATGTGCACGGGGCGGTGTCCGTGTATTTAAATGCCACATATATTGTTTACAATTTTGTACTTTCTTACCACTTTGATCAGGAGTTTATTAAAAATATGTGTTTATTTCCACATTCCAAATTTTGGAATGTTAAAATAGCAACTCTGCTTCAAGCATCTCTGCGTTAACCCCGCCCACCTCAATTGTCCGACCACTCACAAAGTACTTCTCGAAACCCCACGAGAAGAAAGTTTTGCTCAATCGAAGGGGTCAAGAGCAAGGCGCAAGACACCCTCTGTCAAGTCCGCGAGAACAAAATGACGTCATTATGTTCTCGTGGCCTTGAAAGAAAGGAAAGTTCTTGCTTCTTGCAGAGTATGTAACAAGCTGTACCAAAGTGTGAACAGATGCTCTGACTCTTGGTGCTGTAGTTGTTTAACTGCCTAATTGGTGTACATTTTCTTGTCATCTAGGTGGCTACCACCATGTGAAAGTTGGAGACCTTTACAATGGGAAATACCATGTAATCCGTAAACTGGGCTGGGGACACTTTTCCACTGTATGGCTCGCCTGGGACATCCAGTATGAGAAATGCGTTTATAATACATTGCATTTCATTGCATTTTGTATGTTTTTGTTTTTGAGGCTTGATGCTGGATCACATTGATATAGCAGCTGGTTCTTGTACTGATGTGATAAAATCGTATATGTTGCTTCCTGTTATCGAATATTACTTGTGCTGTGGTTGCAGGGTGAAGAGGTTTGTTGCAATGAAAGTGGTAAAAAGTGCAGAGCACTACACAGAGACGGCAGTGGATGAGATCAAGCTCCTCAGATCTGTAAGTTGCTAAGTTTGTTGCACAAGATAGATTTTAGGCTGATATGCTTTTGAATTGAAGATTTACAATAGTTGGATACACTGACTTGTAACAAGATTTATAAGACCCCTTGATGGAAAAATTAATCATTTCTAAGTTAGAACATTCCCTGTCACTGGTTGGCCAAAATTTCCTTGCTGCAGTTTAAGTCATCTCACTAACTAAACCTAAATATCTTCCTTGATGAAAGTCATAAGACATGCAGTACAAATGCATTGTAAATGTAAATCCTGATGGTTTTAATTGCATTTGAACTGTTTTTTCCTCCATTTTCAGGTTAGAAACTCTGACCCCAATGATCCCAACCGTGAGATGGTGGTCCAGCTGTTAGATGACTTTAAGATCTCTGGTGTCAACGGAACACGTATCCTTTACACAAACATCATTTTTCTTTTTTTTCCCACCTTTATTTATACAAGTTGTCTCATTGAGATCCAATATGTCATTTAAAAGAGAGACCTGTTTTGATTAAAAACAAAATTACAAAATAACGATCACTAAACTAAATAGCTTTTTCTTAGATAGACTAAAGTTGGTGAAGTAAAGAGTCAATCTATCCCTTGTTGTCAAATTTGGCTAAAAAGCTGTTTTCAGTCAACTCTGTAAACAACAGGTGATGATGTGATGAATAGCCTTTTGTGTGACCTAGACCTCTACCTATCACAACGCTCTGGCAAGTAAGATCCCTTGAATGCCATGGGGATAGTTGCAGCTGTAATATGAGAATCCCTTTCTTCAGTATAAATAATGCTCTGCCTCATGTAGGTAAAGCGCCACATGTTCCCTGGATAGTTTTTAAATTGTGGGTTTTCAATTTTTTCTTTACTTGCACTGCATTACTGTCTTAACTGCTTATCTTCAGATGTCTGCATGGTGTTTGAGGTGTTGGGGCATCACTTATTGAAATGGATAATAAAGTCCAATTACCAAGGATTGCCCCTGCCTTGTGTGAAAAGCATCATAAAACAGGTAACATGAGACCCACAGTCTCACCTTTTCAGTGCCAATGACTCATGATGAAAGTTCAGTTGTCGCTCACAATGGTGAGAGTTGTGTAGCCTCCAGGCTGTGTGAAAGCTAGAAACCAGTTTGGCCAGAGCATGTTGTGGTAACCGAGCATATAAACAGTAAGGCAACCTCGTCATGTAACGTGACTGTGGTAAAAAACAAGTGTTTGGAATCAGGGGATCTTTTCCTTGGCTGAGGAAATAACCGATTCAGTGCCACATTGCAATTTTTTTTTCCTGATTCAAAATATTTCCTTTTCATTTGCTGCCATGTCTTAATTGTAGATGTCTACATTTATGTCTATACTTTTAGTTTGCTTACATTACCTGGAGTTGTGTTCCTTTGTGGCATTGTATCAGCTTTTCTGTTCCATACTGAGTAATATGTTGATCTAAAAGAGACATAAAGGGAAGACTAAGTTGAGTTTTAATGATTAATTAAAGCCTACAATGCAGAACTTCTGTTTACTTCCTCTGGCTGTGAGAATAATGGCACAAACACTGTTGACACACGCAAAAGACCTTTTGTCTTCATTTGCTTTGTGTTTCGACTGTAGCCCTTTTATAAATATCAGGTTTCTTTTTTTCTCTGGAGCTTCTGAGATTTTTCTCAGACGCTTCTGGCTTTTTAGCCATATGTGTAAAAAAGCAACAGCTGCACCAGAGTCGCAACATCGCCACAGATTTAGATTTAATACTCTGGTACACTGTGAAATACAAAGAGATTTACTCGCTGCAGATGGACATAATCAGCAATGTGTGAATGTGTTTCATGAGCACTTAAATGTGTCAAAGTCTCACGATTGGGTTAACTTTTATACTATGATACTTATTTTTCATGGATTTATGTTTTTAGGTTCTTCAAGGCCTGGACTACCTGCACACAAAGTGTCAGATCATCCACACAGACATCAAACCAGAGAATATCCTCATGAGCGTTGATGAGCCTTATGTCCGAAAGCTTGCAGCTGAAGCCACCGAGTGGCAGCGGGCTGGTGCACCTCCTCCCTCTGGTTCAGCGAGTATGAGACACACATGCACAGATATACACTAAATCACATTTACACATGAAAGTACAGCTTGAGAAAAAAATTAACTCATTCAGTGTTCTCTTTTCAGTAAGCACAGCACCAGCCCCAAAACAGGTACGGACCTGTCATTAGTTGCTTATTTGAAATCTGACATGTTTTCCTGTATTTTGAAATGAATATCCAACTAACATCTTCTCTTATTTCCTTTTTAAATCTCTTTCAGACTGTGAAAATGTCAAAGAACAAAAAGAAAAAGTTAAAAAAGAAGCAAAAGCGTCAGGCAGAGCTGCTGGAAAAATGCATCATGGACCTGGAGGAGATGGAAAAAACTACAGAAACACGAGAGGATGATGAAGATGATGAAGACCCACAGTCTCCAAAGGGACGAGCCTGTGCTCCCCTCAGACAGGTGTCTCTTCAAGAGCTTGGAAACGAAGAAACAACAGGTAAGAAGCCAGTACTACGGGAGTTATGTGTAGGTAGGAATTATTATTGTTCGGATTTCACTGATGCTTCTCATTTATTTGCATGTTCATCAGAGTGATTTTTTTTTTTTCTTTTCAAGAGTAAAACCTGAAGATGTGACATGCAAATATATCAAAATATTCAACCAGCAGTTTTAAAATAAAACTCTTTCCTCTTTCATTGGGTTTATAATGATTACATTTAGATAGAAACCTAGTGAATAGTACAACTGAAACACACTGCACCGTCTGCATACAGTACTTTTATAACTTATTCACATAACCAGAGACACGCCTGCCACTCTTTGTCAGATTACTGTGTCTTCAGTTGTTTTTAATGGCTACCTATGGCTCTCATAATTAGATTCATGTCATTAATGCTTGCCTGCAGAGTGATTTCTTGGCCTGCTCCCAGCTATTTAAACTCAAACTTGAGGCTTATACGGCTTTGATCACTGCACTCCTTTCAGGATGTGTGTCTGGAACTGCAGGTCTCGCACATAAAGCAGTCTTAGACCTGACTCTTCTCGTTTTTGGTCCCAGAATGGTGGAACAAGCTATCAAAATCTGTCAGAGTGGGGTGTCTTTTTCTATGTTGAAGAATCTTTAAAGCTCATTTCTCTTTTAGAACACACCTTTCACACCTCAATACGCTCAACTCGCACTTTCTCCCGACTTTTCAGTTCGTTGCCTGCTTTTCTCAGGTTTTAGATACAGCACTTGATGCTTACACCATAGTTTCTTACTACACTGAAGCTTCAGTTTTGTTCTGACTGGTAAGTTGCTCTAGCAAAAAAAGTTTCCTAAACTGTCATGTACTGACATCACATTTGCATTGACAATTTGGCTCACGGCATTTTGCATTTCAACATGAACTGTTACCATCTGTAGCTTCAGCAAGTATTATACTTTTTTTTCCGTTTCCGTCAGTCTTCTTTTTTCTTTTTCTTTTCGGCCCCCCGCTTTTTCTTTTTTTGTTTTCCTTCTTCCCCCCTTCCCTTTTTTTTTCTCCCCCTTCCCTTTCAGAAAGCTTGGCTTTGACTGTGATTGCATAGCACATGATAAACAAATTTAAAGTTCAAACGTGTTCGCTAATATAATGAATAAATGCTGGTAGCACCACAGTTCATCCTTGATTTTATAATAATTTAAAAACCAACCAGCCCAAAACCAGTACTCTTTTATGCTGTATAGTGGTAGTCCCTATATTCATGTTCTCATTGAATTTCCATGGCAGTTTAAGCTCTCCCAGTTTCAAGACAGTAATTAAAGCTTTGTTCTAAGTCTTGACTCCCTTGAAATTAATAATGTTTTCCCAAAACTTTCAGAGAGCAATATAAATGCAGATCACATGAAGATGGGACCAGAGGAGCTGTCAGAGGCCAACTGTAATGGCCATGTAGAGGTGGAGCAAAGGCAGTCCCAGTGGAGGACTGAAGACCAACACAATGGCAACACAGAGTCTCCAGAGGAGCAACACAATGAATCCCCTGTTCACCCCGTGTGCAACGGTGTAGACTCTACACATTTCAATGTGCTGTACCATGAAACTGAGGACAGGGGTGCTCACAGCAGTGAAGCTACTGAGAGACATATTCCTGCCCGGCTGGAGGAGGGAGAGGTGGAACAAAGCATTTTGCAAGAAGAGGGAGAGGACGAGACTGACTGTCATTACAGAACCCAGGAAAGTCTGAGAAATGGTCAGTCATCCAAAATCAGTATACCTTCAAAGTTTGCAGTTTTTCTGTGGAGTCTGTTTGCTCTGGCTGCAGTACATTGGAACTGAATAAAGACTCTTCATCTATGTGGAATTTGAAATATTGATTCTTGGAGCCTTATGTTAAATCTGTTCTTATTTTTCTGCTTCCCTTTCTGCTCTAATGTAGACAAGTTAACAGCAGGATCCCTGCTAGTTAACCCTCTTGAGCCAGGCAATGCAGACAAGATCAAGGTTAAGATTGCAGATTTGGGAAATGCCTGCTG
This sequence comes from Atherinomorus stipes, assembly GCA_023101725.1. Lineage (NCBI taxonomy): Eukaryota > Metazoa > Chordata > Actinopteri > Atheriniformes > Atherinidae > Atherinomorus > Atherinomorus stipes. The sequence continues at coordinate 878,343 of JALJCO010001275.1, read as the reverse complement.
GGTGGTGAGTAGTCTGCTAATGACCTGAGGGATTTCCTGATTAGAGAGGAAGCCTTGCTGCAGGGACAGATGCAATGTCATCTGCCTACCAAAATAGTAATGCTCCAGTATTGCATTTTTTATATTCTTTGTAAGTCTTAGTTTAAAAAAATACGCGGCCACATGAAACACGGTACGGTTCTCTAGACCTTTGTAGAGCAAATGCAGTAAACACAGAAGTATAATTCTCATGTTTTTTTATTGTATGTAGCTGCATTTGGAGCAGGATAGTCTGTAGATTCTGTTACATACTGTACATGTTAACAATTATTTTTGAGATTTTTCTTCTTTCCCACTTTTTCAGCACAAGCACTTTACAGAAGACATCCAGACACGACAGTACCGGTCTTTAGAAGTTCTCATTGGCGCTGGATACAGCACACCAGCTGACATATGGAGCACAGCTTGTATGGTAAGAGAGAGCACGCCAACAGTTGTTTATACCCAAAGCGCACTGAAAAAATGATCAAACACCTACTTGTTTTTCCTCTTCAAGTGAAGAAATAGAAAATTTACAGTTTCCACAGTCGGATTATTTGAAATTAAGACCTGCTGCAACACATCAGTGTGATCATGTGTGATTTAATCATCATTTAAATGTATTTGAAGCAAGGGAGCAAGTGCAACAGATGAGTGATCACAGTTCACCTGGAAAATTGATATCTAAGGTTTGCTGATTAATTCTCATCATCACATGATGAGCAACCAGCAAAATATTTCACTGAACAGGATGCTGCTAGCTGCTGGGTGCTTTTGAGTGGCATAATGAATTTAGTTTTATTTTTTTCTCCCTTTATTTTAAATTGAATTAAAGGCTGCAACATGTAATTTTATTATCTTTCTGTTTATAAACTAATGATAAAAACTTGTCAGAAAGCCCGTATCTCCCTTCAAATGTGTAAAAACATGTTAATTAAAATATTACACATTTTTACTAAACTACTACTAAAGTAAAACTTTTTTACCGTTTTTTGTTTTTTTATTCAGTTTTCATAGTTAGTTTTACTTAAGGTCACTTCATTCATCTTCATAGCCATTATATTAATGAGCATATTATTTCTTCACAATAAAGATGGAAGAATTTCAGACCAGTTTGAAGTCTAAAGTCTGTTGCACTTCCATTATTTCCCATACCAACTTTAACCAGAGTTGAAGTCTGAAGCCACATTGTGACCCCCTTTTACCTTTGGGAAAAAATAAAAAAAATAAAAAAATGTTGGTTTGCAGTCTGCAGCATCGCTACTTTTACAGAATATTTTAAGACCGCGTAGACACAGTGCTCAAATAAGTTGTTTTTGTCACACTAACATTTGATTTTAGGCCCAGTCATAGTTGATAAATACACATACAAATGAAATATGAATAGTTTTTACACACCTTATGTTCCTGTATTCAAGTAAAGCTACACTCTTGACTATTAATTCCAAATGAATTTTGCATTAATTTGAACAGACTTTGAAAATTCAAAATATCTGAACAGATTAATGTACATGCAGAGCTATGGTTATGTGCTGTATCCTTTCCTGTGTTTATGAATGTGTTGTTTCTTCAGGCCTTTGAGCTTGCCACAGGGGACTACTTGTTTGAACCACATTCTGGGGAAGATTATTCGAGGGATGAAGGTATTACTGGATCTTCCTCTTCCTGTCCACTCTCTGCTTTATCCACCTTTTAACTATGCGCCATTAATCTTAAATGCTACATTTTGTTGCAATTCTGCTCTGTATGCTTCACTGGTTAGAGACATTTGGTGCTGGTAGTAGATTTTAACAGTTATTGCTACTGTGAAAACCTTCATGGTGTTTCTCATGGTAAATTGGTTCTGATTTGTGTTTTATACTTGTCATAAATTATTTTAAATATCCACACATATTTTATGAGTTTCACAGTATGCAAGTTTTGTCCTTCGCTCCAAATTATTGTGTGTTTTGCACAGTAAGTTGCACATCACTTATATTTCACAGTGTTAACATTAAATGAAGTGATTTTAGATGGTCTCAAAATTAGAGGAAATGTTGTGAAGTAGTTGTCATGTGATAAAGGTTACCAACATTCCTGTGTTTATTTCCAAACACCTCAAAGCACTTGTTCTTTCCTGCACTGGAGATGGGGCCATCTCTTCACTTCCTCACTGACCTTTCTTCATCTCATTCTCACGCATGCTTCACATTTCCTTATTCAGCTCCTCGTGCTGTCTTTATGTAAATGTCTGCTTGCTGCTTTGCTTGAGGTTTTTCTACTGACTTGATTTCTGCTCTGGCATGTCAGGTATGTGCTGACATTCAGGCTTCAGGCAGCTGTAAATTGGCTTCTTCACTTAAAGGAGATTAACTCACTAATCAAATGTTTACTTTTTTTTTTATCATATACTGCATCTCGTGTTTGACATGTTACATCTTGTATAAAAACTGCTTTGAAAGCTGTTGTTTGATACTCATTTAAAAAAATGTCATTCTCATTATTTTATTTTGTGTGGAAGTTTATGACATACCATTGTTGTACTGCTTGTCGTAACTTTTGACATCTAAAAATATGTTTTCCATACATCTGTTTCTCATCATACTAGTCTGTCATTGTCCATTGTTCCTAATATATTGTTCCATCATTGCCATCTCCTCCCCCGTTAAACTCTGTGCTTCTCCGTCTTCATTCCTCCTCTGATGTGCCTCATTTCCAGACCATCTTGCTCTCATGATTGAATTGCTTGGTAAAATCCCTCGCCACTATGCACTGAGTGGGAAATACTCACAGGAATACTTCACCAAGAGAGGTATGCCACCCCTCTGTCTGTGGCTCGCTTTGGGAAAGGTGGATGTGAGAGTGAAGGGGCGAAGGATCCTGTCAGCGCACTTTAACCCATCATAGTTGTTTTCACACCAGTTGGTGCCATTATGAACACTAAGTTATATTTTTTATTTTATTTTATTTTTTTAAAAGGAGCCATCAGACATTGATTTGAGTTTCAAGAGTTCTGCCAAAGACTGGCTGTGAGAACGCTTCCTCCACAGCATCAGTTCAATGACTTGGCTGGATACTTAAAGCTGTATTGATCCCTTTAGAGGAGACTCAATCTTTTTTCCCTCTGCAGCAGTAATGACATTGAAACAAAGTTATGAGATCCTTAATAAAAGTAACTTGAGAAAAAATATTACTTGGAGTATCTATGCTATTGCTACTGTATCATATGTGCACACACTGTGCATGTTAGAAAAGTAGATGTAGCTTTTGCTGTATGGTCATTAATGTAAGTTTGTAATTTAGATTATGAAGTAAAATATCTCACTGAAGGCAGCAACTATGACAGAGTCTTAATTAAAAGCTGTCAGTTGTAGTTTCCATTAGTTATCACTGGTATGTTATGCCCGTGCATTATTGGCTGCATTTAAAAAGCTGGTAACTGAAAATGTTGAGCTCTTGTAATGTTTGGTGGCCCTGTTAATCACACTGCCCTAAAGCAATTTGTGCCAGCAGCTGAACCCTTCGCGCCTTCAGCCCCTCCGCCCACACACCCAGAGTGGGCCTGTGACTGGGACACAGTCTGATCACTCTATTGTTTTTCTTCTCCTTTCTTCCTGCAATCATCTGCTGTGTAGATCATATAGCACTGATCATTGAGCTGCTGGGGAGTGTCCCACGCAAACTCATAATGACCGGCAAATATTCCAAGGATTTTTTCACCAAGAAAGGTAAAATGGAAAAAGCTAAAAAAAAAAAAAAAAAGAAAAGAAGAAAACAGGTGTACTGTATATGTCATGGTTAGAGTAAGTTTTCTTTCTCTGACTTTGATCATGCCATGCTTACACTGGAATCATAACTGTATTTATACAGATACAGGTTTTGAACACTGACAAAAAAAGTTCACATCAATTTTATGTTTAAAAATGATCTAAACTAGATTTTTTTTTCTTCATCTAGACAGGTGTTTTTTCAGTTCTGGTCCTTGGATAGCACTGTTCTGCATGTTTTAGTTATTTCCAACTCCAGCACACCTGATCCAGAGGAATGGGCTCTATGCATGACTCCACTACTTCCTGAAATTAAGGTAGCTCCTTTGCTTCTGGTCTTTCATTACTGGACGAACTAATTAATCCAGGTGTGTGGCCAGTTACTGAGATCAGACGCACCTGGACTAATTAGTTCATCCAGTAATGCAAGACAGGAAACAAGAGAGCTACCTTAAGTTCAGGAAGTAGTGGAGTCGTGCATACAGCCCATTGAGCTGTTAAGTTCTTTGCAAACTTGATAATGACCCGTTCGTTTGAGTCAGATGTGCTAAAGTATGGACACCTCTGAAACGGTGGTGAGGAGCCTTGGCTCTCTTCCTGCACGTTTACGATGTTACCCTGTTCCAACACATTTGATCCAAATTAATGAGTGACTGCAGATCCATTTGATTTGAATCAGGTGTGTTGGAGCAGAAAAAGTCCTCGAGGAGTGGGGTTACCTACCACTGCTGTAAAACATACAGGGCAGTTGTACCCAAGGACCAGGATTGAGAAGCTCTGATCTAAATAACTTTCTTTGAAGATGGAAAATCCAGTAAATGAGCTCCGTAGCAGAATAATGTGACACGTTGGTTTGTCTGCAGGTGATTTAAAACACATCACAAAGCTGAAGCCCTGGGGCCTGCTGGAGGTGCTGGTTGACAAGTACGAGTGGTCCTGTGAGGAGGCAGAGTCCTTCACTGACTTCCTGCTTCCCATGCTGGAGCTGATCCCTGAGAAAAGAGCCACTGCTGCAGACTGCTTGCGCCACCCCTGGCTCGCCCTCTAGTGGAGACCTCCAGCCATGTTACCTCTCTTCCCTCCCACTTCCTCAAGAGACTGCAACAGATCACTTTCCACTTTGGGCATATCAGATGAATATTTATTTCTCTTTTTGTTTTGTTGTTTTGGATTTCTTATGTTCTTGGTATTAAGCTATTGCTTCTCCATGTTTGCTTTGTATTTGTTGGTTTTTCTCTCGGTGTGATGACGTCAGGAATCCAGTGGATTTTATTACTTTATGGTCACATTGGCTCCAGCTGCTGTGCTCGATTCACCCACCAAGCAAACCTGTCATTGTACTGCTAGTGACTTGTCCTTGTTTGTTACACTCCTGCACTAAAACTCAAACAAATTAAGGATATGTAGCCTTTAATTTTTGTCCCCTTTAAAAGGACTTGATATCACTTTTTTTGTCGTACATTTTCATTAGTGCTGTGTTCCTTTTTTACAATTATTTTATCTTATCACTCATGATCAGTATACATTTTGTATTTGTAAAGTAGGCTTAGGAAGTTGCACACTGGGCTGACACTTACACTGACTGTGGTAACATTCATAGCATTTCTCCAGGCAGGCTTTATAGTCTTACTGTCTGATAATTAGGTCATATTTAGATAAAACAAATTCATTGTCACCTGGTATTTAGTGGATAGTTAATAATAAATGAGAGTTTTCATTCTCATGGGAGGCTGGTATTCTCATACACCTATCACAATTCAGGTATGTAGTGTTATTTGGTTTCAACAAGACAAAATGTTAAGAAGCCCAACTTAAAAGGAAAAAAGTGAAAATAAACTGTATATATCTGTACCAAAGAGTTTGCCTTTATGTATATTACAGTTATGTACAGTTTTTAACAAATCTTATATCTTAGCTAAAATTATTTAGCTGGGTAGTTGTGTTTTAATAAAACGTATGGATGATGTGTTTGAACTCCGTTGTATGTATGGCCAGCTGTTCAATAATGTCACTGTTTTTACCACAGAGGTGGTAAGATCTGATGTTATGTAATGGTGTCCCGAAACTGATCATATCAAAGTATTCTATGTTATCTGTTGAGACCTAAAGGTAAAAAGTAAGATTTACATTAGTGTCACATTCAAGAACATAGACTTTGTGTGAGCTGTTGATGAAAAAGAAAAAAAAAAGTGTACAACACACCATTCAATAAAACAGATCTTCATACAATATATAACGACCATGTCTATTTATTAGATGTTTGGGATATTAGACTGTTGTTACACAAGACAGTAAGATCCAGATAAATCTTGACTAAATAAACCATTAAAACTTTTTTTTTTTTTTTTTTTTTTTAAAAAGCAAATATATTTGAAATTACATCATGACATCATAGTACATCTTGGTAACACAGGGATCCCGAAGGTTTAGTTTTTCATTATGGATTTCCTGTAAAGAAGAAAAAGTGCAATTAGAATGACTTTGCATATCTCATAGGTTATAACCAGGGCTGTAAAACTTAAGGACAACCAGTCCGTCTTCTCCATGTAAAACAGGCAGTGTATTTAGAAATGGTCCAAAGATAGCTACTTGAATTGTTCAACTGCCAGCAAAATGTCTGGAAATTAAAGATGGCCAGTATAACTGCATCTTGTCTCAGCAACAATCAGAGGAAACTGAAGAGAAAACGATAGGAAATTATATTGGGATTAATTTGTAGTTTTGATTTCAAGAGAGGAAGTTTTCAGTCTTCGAAAGAGAATATTCTCTTATTCTTCTTGCTGGAGTTCAGCGACTCCAACACTTGTCACCCAAAAATAATGTACCAATTATTTTTAGTGTTTGACAGGTCTGGACTGGAGGCCGTCCAGTTTAAAAACCTTAACTCACAAGCTGTGATGCTTGAAGTGCAGAAAGTATTTTGTCTTGCTAAAATAAGCAAGGCCTTCCCTGCAAAAGATGTCATCTAGATGTCTTATGTTGCTCTAAAAGTAATTTTTTATGTGCAGTATATATTGATCAGCATTAACGGTGCCCTCTAAGATTTGTAAGTGCCCCATGTCATGTAAGCTGATGCACTCCTGTGCATTCACAGGTAGGCTTCTGAGTTGTATGCTGACCAAAAGCTGGATGTTAAGAGTTGACAGTTTTGCTCCACTAGATCATGGGACATCCAATTCACTCTGTCCATCTTTGATGAGCTCTGGCACAGATGTGGCAACAGCTATTTTTTAATCTTACAGTATGTATACCTACTGTATGCTTCCAGTTGATTTTAAACTGTCACTTTATTCTTATTTTAATTGTAGTAACGGTTGTCCACATAGTCTTTCTCAGAGTAAATACCCTTTCCCCATATTCAGAAACTCAACCTTTTTGTGAGGCCTTTTTTTAAAAAAAAAATACAGTCCTGTTGCCAATTAACCACAAACAGATGCTTCAGTAATTTCTTTATTTTTTCATTTTTATTTGTTGCTCAAGATCACCACAGAACCCTAAATTGATTCATAAGATAGAAAGCATCTGCTTTAACCAGTTACACCTTTTCCCGCTGTCACACAAAGATATTTCAAAGGAAAAGGGTTTTTCATCAACATGACTTTTATCATTCTGTAACCCTCACCTGCTCCCTCCACCTCAAAGTCATCTGGCAGCAGTTTGTCCTGCCGGTTGCCGAGGGTGAAGGACAGCAGTGAGAGGAGGAGGGCGTCCAGAATGCTGATGATGGCCAGGATGTAGGCCCAGCGCACTGTGCAGTTTCCCAGACTGTATTTATCCGTCCTCTGGCCACACATCCTCTTCACCTCTGGAGCATCCCAGCCATCCGGGTAGATCATGCAACCAATCACCATCAACACAGCTGCAATTTGAGGGACACAGAAATACCAGAAACCCTATCATAGATACCTTTTGAGTGCTCTCTAATAAATGATCATGGAGGAGGTTCTTGGGAGTCCCCAGCACAGGATCAAACATGATGTACCCCCATAAAGGGCAGAAAGCTGTTTGGATGAGCCGATGTGCTTTTATGAAAGTTCTAAAATGCTAAGTGCTCTTCATCTAGTAAATTTTCCTCTGGGCTTCTTTATTTTCAAAGACTACGTACCATAAAATATGCCATGGAGCTGGCAAGTTACACAGACTTAGCATGGCTGAGTCTCTTGGCTCTTGTATGTTTCTTGTGCAGTTTTTAGATCAGTTAGCAGCACAGCGACACCTTATCGTGTTACATGTAACTAATCCACCATCAGAGGTGTCAGAGTTTGGGCTGAAACAGGATCTCTTATTGGCTTCCGTAGTGAGGAACAACACATTGAGTACAACCACACAGCATGCTCTGAAACCAGAGAGGTGTGAAGGCAGCTAATGACAGAATGACTTTATCGCTCACTCCTGACTTGCACTGGAGTTTTGGTATGTAGATGGAACGAAAGGATTTATGTAGAAGAAAACAAAATAAACTTGTCACCAATGGTAATCCCTGACTAAAGCACTGAAAGTAACCTGCCTCTACTTCAAACATCCTGTTTGACATAAGGCTTTTGGGGCAGTTACTTATGTCTAGATTGGAACAACAAAACCATCTATCATGGTATGCACATGTGCTTTATGGTAGGACTACAATTTCAGCCCTGCACACTCAAAAATAGAGGTACGAGACAGGAACATTTCTGTACCTGTAGGTACATTTTTTTACAAATGTTCTCTCGAAAGTACAATATTGGTCTTTATGAGGCCAGAAGTGTACCTTTAAACTATGAAAAAGGGTCCAAATTTATATAAAATACAAATTTGTACCATTTCAACCCTAAGTAAGGGTACCTGCAGCATTGAAAAATGTGCGTAGCTTGTACAATAAATATAAATAGCAGTCCTTCTAAACAGTACTATAATTATAATTATTATATTATGATTTTCACAATAATCATAGTGATAATTATATGTATAATTATATATGTATTTGGCCTCATATTTATATAGTAATAATTCATTTATTATTAGCATCTTTGATTGTTGTCATAGTCGCTACTTTATTGACTTTTATTAATCATTTTAAATAGGTTTAATTGTACTTTATTAATTCATACAGCTTGATAAGGTACAAAAATGGACCAGGACCGAAGGGTATAGACATGTCTTTCAAAAAGGAACACCCCCAGAAACAAGCTTTGTACCCTTTTATGTACAAATTGGTACCTCCATTTTTGAGTGTGTGTAGGGTCAGTGTCCTGCAGGTTTTACACGTTTCCCTGCTTCAACAGACCTGATTGGAGTTGGAATTGAATAGTCCAGCATCAGGCATATAAGTGTTGTCAATGCTTTGAGTACAAGAGATAAAAAACTAGTCAGTGAGTCATTTTCTGTTCTGTTTATCCAGCTCAGGGTTTATATAAATGTAATTTAATTCAGCCTTCAAATTTATACCTGTTTGATCTTTAAGCAGAATGGGCCATTTCACGGAGAAGCAAAATTGTTTGTTTGATTAGGGAAGGGGTCTGCAGCCTTTACAATCCAAAGAGCCATTTTTGCCTCAACCCAGCTACACAAAAGTAATCCAGAGCTGCAAATAAAAGTAAGAAAACTATCCTTTTGAAAAAAGACAAATTAAAATTTTGAAAAATCCTTACTGTATGATTTTTGGGGTCATTTCTAAAGAACCACAGTTTTATTTTTACTTTTGGGTTTTGGGAAAAAAACCCAAAATTCAACATAAAACCTTTGAAATAAAAAGGATAGTAACATATTATTTTATGGAATTTTGTTCTTTTGCGACTGTGTGTCTAAAATAGACATACCTGTATAGATAGCTATTAAATAAATAAGAATGTATATATTTGCAAAATATTTTGTGAAAAAAAAGAAAAGAAAAGAAGGAGTCCATGATTTCTAAAGTAATGTGGAAAGAAACAGATCTAGAAAAAAACAGTTAGTTGTGAAAACTCAGTGCAATCATTCCATTAAAAATCTGCTAAAACCTGCATTTGTTACTTCGTATCAGTATTAGGCTTACTTGGTTCTTTATCACGTTTAAGTCAATGTTACTGAGAGCCTTTGTGGAAGGTCCAAAGAGCTACTTGTGGCTCTGGAGCCGCAGGTTGCAGACCCCTGAGGTTAATGCTGATTCTCTCATCAAAAACTAGACAGCGTATTTTACACATTATTGGTAGAGAGTAAAACGTACATTAATTGGCGAGAAGTACAAAACAATGGAATAAAGTGAAGCTACATAAAAATGTAGCTGAGCCCTGCAGCACTGTAACCAACCTGAGGCCAGCTGCATCCACGCGCAGATCTTATAAACGTTTCCTGCGTTGCAGAAGAAGAAAAGACTGAAACCGACCATGGTGCCCACCACCAGCAGCATGGAGGTCCCAACGAAGAACATGGCGGTTCTGAAGGCTGGGGATGGGATGGAGTTGAAGTCTAAGATGCTGCCTTTACAGGTGAGCTCGGAGGTCAGCGCGTTGCCGATGCAGTAGTGGAAGAGACCGAAGTAGCCGGCCTGCGGGGTGTTGACGCTGTCCCCGATCCAGTAGGGCTGGATGAAGACCACCATGGTGATGATGGCAAAGCAGATGGTGAACACGGCCCACATGACTCCGATGGCGCGTGAGTTTCTCACGTAGTTGGTGTGGTAGATTTTGGCGGCCTCCTGGGCTGGAAGCAGGTCCATGATAGCGACAGAGAGCGGAGCAAAGTTTGTGTTGCACTTTTGCAGCTTCCAGAAAAGTTGTTGTTAAAAGCTCTCTGTTTTCTGTAGGTGTGTAAAATCTGTTGTTCACTTCATAATCCCCAGGTGTCACACGCACCACATTGCGTACACACACTCCTCTCTCGGCTTTTTCCTCCCACTGAGGCCGGTCTCAGGATTCAGCACCCTGGACAGCACCGCATCTCCCTACTTGATGACGTTGCGTTGATGTCATAAATTGACGCCCCCACGATATAATGTTGAGTAAAAACACAAAGTCACCTGGGCAGGTGCTCCACTACTTTCTTTACTGTAATGAATTATTCTGTAAGAACTCACTGTACCATAGAGTGGGATTTATGGTGTTTTGCCAAAGTTTTTAACAAAAATAAAATCGGATAACAAAAAAGAAAAGAAAAGAAAAAGTCATGACATTGAACGTTGATGCATTGGACAGCAATCAGTTGTCCTCGAGAGTCTTCACTGTCTAGACACATTTTCAAAGGGATAGACTGTATTTAAAGTCTGACACATGATAGTCAATTTCAGAGTGAAAACCAAGCCATGAGGTGGAGAGAAATGCAAAAGAAAAGATTTCAGGACATTTTTGAGCATTTTAGGTGTCTATGAGCACATTGCCATCATCATACTTAAATGGAGGTGGTCTGAAAGTGTCAATTAATTCTCTAGCTCTGGCTGCCCAGACAAACTGAGTTTCAAGGACAACCTGATGAGCTAACAAGTGAATTGTCAGCTTTGTAGTCCATCACAATCCCAACCCATCAATGCAGCAATGTTTCTTTCTAAAAAGCAAATGACTATCATACAGTCAGACAGGGTGACTGTAGAGTCACTCTGTGGGGGATGTTATATTAGGAGCTTGAGGAGTAGTAAGGACAAATAGAAAGACTGACATTGAAACATATTACATATTCTCCATAGGGCCATGGACTTGGAGTAGTTTACATTTTACTCCAAAACAGTGTTTTTCTCTTAGTGTTTTGTAAATTGGGGTACCGAATGTGAAATAATATCTTACCAAGTAAGTAAAGGGGTACCTAGATATACACAGCACAGCCTAGTAAATGATTACCTACGACAAAAAAAAAATTGGCTACTTATTGATGCCCATTCAGATAATGTGATATAGGGCAAAGGCTTTGTAGATGCATTACTTTGCTGTTTCTTCATGTTCATTCTCTTTGAATAAATGCTATTCATAAATACTGGAGATATCATTAAAAGCTTACTAACAAATCAACCAACATGGTTATTCAATTCAGCTCAATTCAATTCAATTCAATTCAGTTCAAATTCAAGTCAAATTCATAATAGCCTAGCTAAGGAAACCAACAGATGGGATCAAATCTTGACTTGACTCGGTCCAATCCCCCATCCCCATTATTAATGCTGAGTAATGCATACATAATCGTAACTTGTAACATAATTAATCTTTTATCAAGGCTTAATACGTAAGCATTAATTAACTGCATTAACTAAAGGCTAATGCAAACTAATGGAAAGTAATAGTTAATAAAAGTTGTAAATGCATTATTAAGCAGTTAATTAATGCTTAATAATGCATTAACTAATGTTAATTAAGGGACCCTTATTGAAAAGTGTTACCTAAACAAAGCCTGTAAAAAGAACGTTTCTACCACCAGCACTGCAATTATTTCTGGTATTCATCTGTAATAAAACATATTTTATTAATTCTTTTTATGTTTTATGGCCAAACTTTGTAAATGATGGTGTCCTAAATCTAAGGATGCCAGATGAACTGTTCAACCACCAAACATCTTATTTCGAGACAGCCTTAACCAAACTCCATGTTTTGAGGAATTTAGTTTAGTATTTATCAGAACAACTAATACACAACTTTCATATATTTGTATATTAGTGGATGTCATTCAAATGTGCACCATAATGTACAGAATTATTGAATTAAGCATTTTCTTTTAGCATCTTTAATGAAGCAATTTATTTATTTATTTATTTTTGGGAAGGGGGTGTGGTGGGGATTATTGGGCTTCATAAATGCATGTGGAGCTCCCTCCTGAAATTATTGCTGATGCACAGCAAATCTGAAATAAAGATTTGCTAATATCAAATTTAATATAGCTTCAAACGAGTTTTGTAATTGAAGTGCTGCTTATCTGAAAACTGCTGACAGTGATGGGAGCATAATAAAGACTTTATTTGGATTAATATAAAGAGGGTAACCACATGAATAGATTGTGGCTGTTGATTGTTGCTGACGGTATTTAGAGTTAAGCTGCATCAGAGGCTACCGAACTGTAGAGAAACCTGATGAGGCTCAGAAAAGGAACAGATGTTATTAAACTAACAGTAAACAGATGGGCAGCTTCCAAGTCACACAACACACTTTTGCTTTCCAAATTCAACTCATCTGTAATGCTTGATGCCAAAGGAGACATCGTTTAAACAATAGTGGATCCAGCTCTTTGTGGTTGTGCTCTCTGCCACATCCTGCTGTTAAAAAGCCTGCTCTTTTACATTCATTGCCCTCTGTGGGTCGGTAATCTAGCAGCACAAAATGCTAATTTCTTTAGCAGCAGCTTCACTGTAGTTTATCGTTGCTGGTGCCATATTCACTTTAGGACAGCAGCTTTGGCAGGAGGCTGACAGGAGCAGCCGGACAGAGCACGCCACCATCTGTGCTCTTCATCCTCCAGTCAGAGATGGTAACAAGGAGCTTTGGGGCTTCATGTAAAGGGTTACAGAATTCAGGGATCCCTGATGGCTCCCTGCAGCTCAGGTTCAACTTCTGGTGGGGGGGTGGCAAAGAGCCAGCCTAAATGGCAGGAAAGTGATGAGATGGTGAGGAGACATGTCAGCTTTGGTGAAAAGGCCAATCAAATCCAGTCTGAAGAGGAGAAATGTGTCAGGGCTGCTTTGGCATGTCGTTCTAATGAAGCGTAATATCTGTTTGAGCTGGCGCGAGAAGAGATTTGAAGATGAAAAAGACAGACTGAAAATGGATTGCATCAGAGCAAACAGATGCAGATATCTTACCCTTGAATTTGGTAAGTTTTATAGGATGAAAATAAAGGAAATCAAGCCAGCAAGCCTCTCAACATCATTGGAGAGTAAGCGACAACAACAATTGTATTTTTAAATTCTAGATTAGAAAAATCATCTGTTTATTGAATGATGTCTCTTTGCACTAGTTTGGATTGAAACCAAATTATTGTTTAAACACATTCCCAAAAGCTGAAAGCCGAAGCCTGCGGATCACTCTTTTTTTTTTTTTTTTGCAAATATTTCCAACATTGACTGGTAAACATTAGCACATAGGGATCATATTCTCATCTTATCACACTATAAAGAAGTCTTTACTTTAAGAAACGTGACATGACTAAATGAAAGCAATGTTTCTCTGCAAGCTGGGAATGGCACATAGTTAGCATTGGCTTTGCAGCTCCTCTGCTGGGTGTCACTGAAAGATTTTAGCACTTTTTCTGCTCTGACATACAAGATGCTGTCTTTCAAGATATTTTTCTCTTCATCAAATATCCTGAAGGAAAAATGGAAATGATGTAGTATCCAATAGAAAAGGCAATACATCGCTCAATCAGCAACCACAGCATGGAAGTACATAACAACTGTTAAGATCTGATTAACTTTTACAATTAAATCTCTAAGTGAAACTGGATGGCACTGAATGATAGCGCTGAACTCCTCAACTTGGAAAATCATTTGTCTGCATGGATGTGGATATGAATTTTAAAGGAATAGAGAGATGAAATTGCTACTTTTTAACACTGCACCAGTGATAAAACAGGAACAAAGCTGTTATTCTGTTATTGATTGTGTGAAAAAGGGGAAGAGGCCTTTTATATTACACCCTGCATACTTTCTTGGTAACTAATAGATAAATAACTAAGTAAATGAATGAATGAATATCAAAGTAATTCTAGAGTTGTTTATCAAATACCAATTTTATTCTATCTTCTGATACAGGCATGTACTTTTTCATGTAATTGCCTTTCTTTTTTAGACAAAATAAAAAATTGTTTGAGAGAATGTTTTTTTTTAAATCTAATGTTCTGGACATTCAATTACATATCAGACATACACACACCAATTTAGAAAAAAAGAAAACAAATACACATACAAATAAAAAAACATAAACCCAGACCATGATATACTCCTACACTCTCGCAATGACAACACACATTAGAGGGTGAAACCGTAACCACATTTTTCAGTGATTATTTCTGATAAACAAGGACAGTAATTTGAAATGTTAATGGATAATGTTATATACAAGGACGTGGCTCATTAAACACTTTTCCCTCCAAATTGCCTAATTATTCCTGCAGGCTTTTCAATTGAAGAAGTTTTACTAGTACTCTACTTTTACTACTCCAACATTACCCTCTAAATTGATAGCTGTGCAATAATGTAACAACAAGTAGTTAAATACAGTACACACTGGAACAACTGTACAGCCTGCTAACATTAGTTAATTAGTACAGCAAGGCTTGTGGGAGTGGACAGTCAGAATTTTCATTTGCTGGCGGCAGTAATTAGAGCAGCTCTGGGGCTTCGCCCAGTTTGGAGTCCGGTCCACTTTTCTACCCTTTCACCCAAATGCGGATTTCATGAGTGCAGCCAACTATTGGGATGCCAGGAAACAATCCCAGCTGCAGTCTGCACAATGTCCGTGCAGATGTATAAAGGCTGTGTGGCACTGTGGGCTTCACTTTCCCATATTCCAAGAAGTATGCATCTTTGTATCTTTATCATTAGATACAGTAAAGATACAAAAATGCCCATTTCTTGGAACATTTCAACATTAGAGATTTGGTATAACATGAGGTTGAAATGAGAGCCCAAAGATTGCAAAAGATTGCAGAAGATTATCAAAGTCTGGCCAACGCCAAGCAGGCTTTTTGCCATTAACATAATGTCTCATAACTGAAGGAGAGATAATTAAAACATACAGTGGACTTCGAAACTAGTCAAATTTTCAGATTAAAAAGACTGAAATCTTTATGACAATTTTTTGTATCATTTTCTGTGGCAAAACAAACTGTGTTTATGTCTGGAAGAGTTTTGGCCACTGATGGCCACCGTTCATTCACAGCTTGCTTGGGATTTGAAGTAATTTCTATAACCATGTTTACTAGATATCAGTAGCTTTTACACACTGTACCTTTAAATTTAGCCAATAAATTGGCTATGATCAGTATGTTCTCATTACCAAGTGATTACCAATATCCTAAAGGATATTAACCAGACCTACAAATAATCAACACGGCACATCACACTTCTGCAGATCTACAAAAAGCACAACTCAGAATGTTTTTCACGCCAAAGTTAGAAATCCACAGCCCCACTGTTGTGGTTCAATCACACTGCTCTCATTTAATAATTCCATTTTTACCCACAATTAAAAAAAATACCACATGGTATGAGATTACTATTGCTACCATCACACAAAAGCTAGTTCTAGCCAAACACATTATGAATTTTAGCAGAAAAAAAGGATCATATTGCACTACGGAAGACTCGAATCATGTCCATTGCAGTCTCCACTGAGCATTTGTGTGTGTAAGCCATGACCTATAGTATGCAAAGGTTTGCCAGTGGACTGTACTGTATGTACTTTGACATAATGTGTGGCTGACATGTACAGACATCTGAACTGCAACACCCCATAAAAGGATGTCTGAGAATTTCCACAGGGCCCAGAAAAATGCTGCAGATTGTCACTGCTGCAGGAATTAATGTGTATGAATGGATTCAGTCACAAGCCATTAAATCTCCCCAGGTCCCTTGTAAATGGGCGAGCTCTACTTCCTTTGTTTCATCATATTTCTCTCCATAATCCAATATGAGGTGTGTGAGCTGCTATAAAATGGCCTGTGGCACTTCTAATAACCTTGCCAGCTTTATTACGTTGATGGCCAACTTTCATCAAATGAACAACATGCCTATTCTTTGATGTGATTAGAGTGCTGAGATACATCATCATATTTTCTAAGAATGCAACCGATTTCATGTTGTTATTAGGTTGTTTTAGTTGTAGAGTTTTACACCCAGTACAGCGTGTGCCTGTGCTTGTAAAACGTGCTCTTTTCACTGTTAAAATTCATGTCGAACAACCCACATTCCAGTAGCTCTATATACAGCTGCCAATTAAATTTGAAGGTTATTTCATCAGCATATCAGCAGTCATTTCAACTCAGGCATAGATTTCCTTGTAGATGTGCTTGATGAGGAGAATAATAAGATTTAGTTAGTCCTCCATTTGGTATTCAGTTTAACAAACCTCTCCAATCAGTATGCTGGAGTGCTGTAACAGATGAGCAATCTGTTTCTCAGTGTATCTTTACCTTCTTTTATTTTTTCTTCATTTTAGCCCAACTAGGGTTGCGCATATCAAAATATCTTCACATTGTGTTGTGTCACTAACCTTGACTCTGCTTTACTGTGACTTTTTCTACTTGCAACAATGCATGATGACAATGAGCTGCGTCAGTCCAGTGCAGGTGTTTTAATAGTTGCAGCTCAGCCATAGACGAGAGCTGAGCATCCACACTTTTACACCTCTCTCACAGTAGCAGTTTGTATTCATGAAGCCCCCCGCCCTCGCCACCACTACCGACACCTGACCCCTCGCTAATGTTTTCTCCCCTCTATTATGACACGGCAGCCTCGTGGACGCTTGTCCAGCCAACTCTTCAGCCAATTTTCTCTCATTTCATCTCTGTTAGATGCAACATAGTTTGGCAGCAGAAGGCAGAAGCTGATCCAAACCCCAGTTAGATGCATCTTGTTATTTCAGACAGAGAAAAGAGCAAAGGAGACACCGCTGTCATCAGGATAACTGAGGCAGCTTCCATGGTTACAGCTCGTGGAATGTGCTTCTGGCATCACATTAATGAGAAATGGCTCTGGTGCAAGAAAAAAAAAAGAAAAATGAAAACAGAGAATGACTCAAAGAGATTTTCCTCTGATAAAATTACCTTTTATTATCTTTGATTGTCCAAGAGGTGGCAGTATGCTATTTGACTGGTCTAAGTCAGCTCTCTTATATGCATGTAGGCATGCAAAGAGGGTAGATTAAAGATGTAGTCCTCCCATACTTAAGCTTAAACAAACAGCCAGATGAGGAACAGACTGTTCTCACACATTTGCATTTAGATTTGGTATTTTTACACTGACTAACTCACAAAAGACAACAGATCTATTAAAAAAAAAATCAATGTAGAACAAACCTTCTGAGAATATTTTTTTTTATTGTGGGGTCTTCCTGTGTTATCTTTTGATGTTGAAACAGACCCCTGTGTATTTTCCAAGTTCTTTGTGGTATGATGGTCTTTGTAGAGCTCTTGCTCTAGAGTTAATGCAAAAACACACTTTATCTTCAGTCATTTTCATTTACAAAAATCCACTTTAAAAAACAATTCCTCGTTGTCTCTCTCTTTGTCCGACTCTCATTGAGATGTGGGAATAATGCCTTTATCCCCTGAACCTCATGCAGATGCCCCTCTTTGTTTCTGTGATTGAATCCCAGTCTGTGAACGGGATATCAAGTGTGAGATGGGGTCATCACTCAACCCTCCTGACAGCCTGAATCCCTGTGAAAACACTGCCACCGACTGCTTCCTCCAGACTTTATTGGTGCTACGACACCTCTGAGCTCACACACTCACACACACACACTGCATTAAATATCAGGTAGGGGTGCAGTTATGCAAGGGCATGCGTGACAAGGAAGCATTTTATCTCAGGAATAAAACTCATTGCTTTCTTTGCTCTCTTCACACCTATGGCTGACTTGGTGAGGTAGCAAAGACCCAGGCTTCTGAACTGTGTGTGTGTGTGTGTGTGTTACTTGTTTATCACACGCCCTCAGATGATTAATGAAAACACATGATGCGCTGTTCCCTTTTGAAATGTCACCATCAATATGTTAGTCAATACTCTGAGTGAAAGACAGAGAATCCACCACACAGAAAAAGAAGAATTGTTCTTCTTTTCTGGAAATACTCATTAAGTTTATAGTGTTATTTTGTGTGTTAGTGGATGGCGTGTGTGTGCTATAAGAAATCAATCTCTTTCAGCTGTATGGCTAAGAGAGTGTGTGACTTCAGTTTTGTATGCACGAGTGGTGCTCCAGTTATATAACCTCATAGCAGAAGTAATACTAGGGTGGATCCGCCTTTTAACACTAAAATTTGGTGAGGCGGTGCTTTGAGAGCTGTGGGAAATTCTTGCATTTAATTGGACTGCGAAGGATTTTTACTCCAGAATCAACTCACTTAACCATGTCACTATTTTCTTTGCATGTTCACCCCACAGATCATAGAAGTCTATCAATTTTACAACATGT
The DNA here is from genome assembly GCA_023101725.1 of Atherinomorus stipes. Lineage (NCBI taxonomy): Eukaryota > Metazoa > Chordata > Actinopteri > Atheriniformes > Atherinidae > Atherinomorus > Atherinomorus stipes. The sequence goes on along the minus strand of JALJCO010001275.1, from coordinate 859,520 downwards.
TTCCGTTTCTTCTGGTCATCCCACTGGATACAAATAATGGAGAAAAAAAATCACAATGTGCAGGTTTCGCTGTCACCAGACAGCTCTGTTGTTTCAAGTTATTAAAGGTTAATAATGCAAGACATATTTACAGGAGCTTAAGGGATCTCTGGTTGTAGAGACTCATAGTAGATAGAATAAAACTTCAGCCAGGAGGGGAGTACTTTATTGTGGTATAATGACTGGAAACAGGGGGAAAAATCCACTTTGACTCTGGCTGTGTGACAGAAGCAAAATCTGCCTACAAACACTAACGCTCAGAAATAGTTTTTGATTGCGTGGGTAAAAACAACTTTGGCCTGTTTGATAATCAAAGCTTCCTCCATCATTACCTGTGCAAGCATGTTTGTGAGAATTATACAACTATCTTTGTGAGAACCTGTTTGAATTTTCAATATTTTGTGATTATGAGGACATTTGGAAAATTAAGATTTGGATTTAGGGTGAATACTGGTGTAAGAGATGTTGGTAGTTAGGGTTGGTCATTTAGTTGTGGTGTTAAATTGGAGTAAGGGCTAGTAAAATGCAATAGTTCAATTCTTATTCTGGTAATGACAACATTCTAGATGTGTGTGCATGTTTAACTACAACTTGATCTCATGGTGGATCAAAACTAAACTGGTCCACAGTGCAAAACATTGCAGTTAAAGGTATAGTCCGAAGTTCCCCCCGTTAAAAAATAAACGTTAGACTTGAGGAAGTGAAATCCGTCTCAAACCCCGCCTTTGGGCCTCTACGCTTGAACGCAACTCTCTCTCCCCCTGCCCGTAATTCGCCCTTTTGTATTGTTTTGGTCTGGTCGGGACGTTTCTGGGTGGAGATTTCTGGTTATATCGGCAGCCAATGACAGAGCTAAGAGCATGACGCTGTGTGGAAATAAGCTCATGATTGGAGCAGACACCAGTCACTCGAACTCTCGAAGGAAAAAAGAAAGAAAGAAAGGAAACACCGTGGATGCACCAAAGAAAAGGTAAGAGCTTCAGATAATGCGCTTTGGAAAACCAGGGTTAATAATAGTTTGGCTTGTACCCGCTTCTGAGCTCTGAAGGAGAAGCTTGAAGTTGAATAGGCTAGCTAGAACGAGGTGGCCATTAGCCTGAGAGGGAGGAGCGCTAAGTTTGAAAACTGTTGTTTGCAAACAGAAACGCTGGTGGGACTTCGGACTCTACCTTTAAAAAAAAAAAAAAACGCTAAAAAAAAAAGTACTGTAACTGCGTTTTTCAAGCTAAATTTTTCTTGTTGATTCACAAATGGAGCTGGGGAGATGATCTAAATGTTCACCCCTCCATCAATGCTGTCGCTACACGATGACGTTCAACTGCCACTTGTCTCACCTCATGACCTTTTGTTTAAAACAGTTAATTTAATAAGGTGGAGGGATGGATAATATTGCTGCACTGCTGAGTCTTGTGTAGGAGACCATAAGATCAAAAACCATCACAACATTGCCCGTTGCTCTTATTTTTCTGCCTACCCTTACCCATGAATTGTTGTACAGTAGTTGGTTTAGGAAGTGAAAGCACATCATTGGCAATCAGTTTACATTGTTAGAATTTGATTTTACAACATATATGATTAGAAAAATGAACACAAATAGGCATAACAGGTTTTAATATTCATACATGGCCCGTAAAGTCTTTTTTTTTTTTTTTTTTTTTGCTTTCCTTCAACACCTCCACCTCTTTTCCCAAGATGGAAACAGTTTTGCTTATTGCTGCTTCCTCTGTATTCCAGAATAGTCTATTAGTTTTGATTGTTTTCAAGATGAGGTGAATGTTTCCATACCATCTCACAAATTGACTGAAAGCTTCCCATCGATCAGATCGGTTTGATCGGATCGGCCGATATTTCACATTTTTAAAAAATTTTCTGATCGGTCCTTAACTTTTCATTCACCGATCCGATCAATGACGTCATTGTCATTTTGAATCTGCTCCGGTAAAACTCTCATTTACACCAACTAAACTTAGAAAACAAACAAACAAACAAAGCAGAATAGACACATACTCACTAGTACGTGTTTTATGTCTTTGTGGCGTTTTTGTCGTGAGTTCTGTCACTATGTGCTGGACAATAAAGTTTTTACAATCCTGAATACGCCACACGTGAAGGATGGTGATGCCGGTTGCAAACATGTTGGCAGCGCTCTTAGACTGAAAGGACACAGCGCATTTCCTGCATTTCCGCAAACAACAGTTTACCTTAAACTGTTGCAGCACAAGTGTTTGTCTCCGTGTCTCCATCAGAGACTGTAAATAACAGGACTCCAGACCGCGCCGGCCTCCAGTGTCGAGCGCTTCGACCGCCGCGTGCTCCTCACGAGGTTCTTCTGAGGGAAACAGTCACTCGATTAGTTTGACCACTGATGTGATGCCATCAGATGTGAGTCCCAACTTTTGAAGCAGCATTCTGTCTCCATTTGCACTGTGACTGTAAATAATTTCAGTTATGACTGTTTAAGTTGGGCCTCTTATTTGTGCCACTGGCTCAAATTATTTTGGTTTGTTCTGATTAAACCTGAATGCCCATTAGAGGTTATTGATGTTCAACCTTTTCATCTCAGTCAGTTCAGGACAAAAAATGGAAACAAAAATCCTTTTTATGATACTCAGTAAACTGTATAAATACAGGTAAACGAGCTATTTAAATAGATATATTTGCTTCCTCACATGATGTGATCGGTGATCAGCCCCAAAAATCCTGATCGTGTAAAGCCTACTGACCAGTTCCCTGTACTCAGCTTTTTGTCCATCACTGATACACCCCACAACTGCAGAGTCATCAGAGTATTTCTGCAGATGACGGGCATTCATCTGTACCGAGTCTTAGGTGTGCAGCATGAAGAGTAATGGTGAGAGTACAATGCCTTGTGGTGCTCCTGTGAGCTGTGGGCTGGCAGATCAGCATCTTAAGCCCCTTTCAGACTTGCTCTGGAAAGCGGTAATAATGCGTACTTTATCCTTTATAACATTTGCATTCAGACTTGTGTTCCGGTCTTTTACCTCAGATGTCGAAGATGTAGCGGACATATACTGGCTGGATCCCATGTCATAGGAGCGGACATGTTGTGGCACATTGTTTTGGCTGAAAGCACAAGAAAATGTTCTGGACAGAGTTGAAAGGAGAGTAAGGCTATATTGACTTATCCATAACATTTTCTGATGTCTCAACATGGAAGGGGCGCAACAAGTCCACGAGAAAGTGACATGTTTGAAAAGACAAGTCCATTTAAAGAGCAGATGGACTTTACCGCTCATGTTCCGCAATGCAAGTCTGAGAGCGGCTTTAAGACACAATCTTTCAGTCTAACAGTTTTTGTTAGAATGTCATAAATCCAGGGGCTTGTGCAGGCATTCAGTTTCTTTGTTTGTTTTTAGAGCTTTTCAAATAATAGTGCAGGCTGAATGATGTTAAAGGATCTTGAGAAATCAAAGAGCATAATCCTTAGAGTGCTGCCTGATTTGTCCAGGGGGAAAGTGGACTCACTGAAGCAGGTGATGGCCTCTTTAACCCCAAACCCATAATATTACAAGCCAAGTGTAACAGTCCAGAAAGGTGTTCACTTATTGCGGTGAGCCAGTGACAGCCACTGAAGAACTTTCATGATGTGGGTTGTTAGGGCAACTGGGTTCTGGTCCCTGAGAGAAGGACAAAATGCAAGCAAGCAGAGACCTCAAAAGTTTTTCTTGGCCAGCTTCTTCATTAACTATGGTACGGGTTTATTTGAAATGTAAACAAAGGACAGTTTGTGAAATGCTCAGGGATTGATTTTTGATTTTAAGTTCCAAGTTTTTGAAAGTGTAGAAGGAAACTATGTTGGTCATTTGTACGTAAGCTGGAATCATCATGTCCTTGCAGCATATCTTTATTTTTGTGTGTAATACTGCAACTCTTTGTCTAATTTTGACTTCTATTCAAAAGATCTTTGTGACATTTTCTGCTGGAAATAAAATACTATAGGGCTCACTCATGTCCAATACACATATGTTTTAGTTTTACTGTACACACAGCATCACTTTGTAAACTGGTTCTGTCTGTCTCCAAAACAATATGTCAGAGAAGCTGTCCAATCAAAGTATGAACTGATCAATATGCCTCTCTTTTTATGAAACATTTGTTGGTTTGAAGTAAAAATGACAGCATAGGTGGCAAACAAAGCTAGGTTTTTACCCTGAAATGTATTGTCAGACTTACCAGAGCATCTGTACCTTGCTCTGTCTTCACACGTGTTCAGGAAGGTTGTTCAGGCGAATGCCATCAAACAAACATAATTTGCATCAAAAGCTGATGAAACAATAAGTGGTGATGATGCCAGCTCACGTAAACCTGGAACTGGAACAAGTCTCAAAGATGCTCCTGCAAAGATATTTTTCATTTGGTGCTCCAGTGTTTTCTTCCTACATTTTGTCTTTACCAGAGGTTTTGCCACCCTTCATCTACACTTCACATTAGCTTGAGAAAAATTACTTTTCTGGCAATTTAGTAATTAAATGCTCCTCTTTTACCCAAAACAGACAGGAGCTGTGCTCCATCTCATAAAGTAGTGGACTTGGCTTGATACTGGACATGAAGGTATATCTAAGAAAATGAGTGGGCACACTCTTACTCAGGCATTTAGACCCGAAGGTGTTCATGAAGGAAATGTTAGGTAGTTGACCTCACATGCGCTACCTTTAGGGGTGGTCATGTTTTTGTTGAAACTGTAAACAATGTGAGACCGTAGAGAAGTATTTACTAAGTAATGAATGCTTCCACTTCATCTGCTCCTCTGTGGCTTGATTGTGGAGTATAATCAGGCAAGGAAGCTGTCATTTCTATGGAAATGGAAAGTGGCAGCCATTGCTGTTAAGGAATAGCTCAAAGGGGTTACAGACTGCTGGTGTTAACGACACCACAGCAGGCCTGTGCGGCTACCCACCATTGCCACTGATGAGGTTTTTTTCTTCTCAGCCAGTGATGACGTCCTCGGGCTTCTGTGAGCATGTGGATGCGCACAACTCTTAAAATCACGCTGGTCGTGTAATGAGGAAATCCATGATGGCAAATCGTGCTCTGGGCATCTTTTGGCTGTGCTGGCTCCACCAGAGGGGATTTGCACAGAGACGGTCAGGGTTGGTGGGGGGTGCTTCAGCTGGCGAGCAGGATTTCCTCATTATCTGGATGTGAGAGCCAGAAGGGTGGGCTAACACAGAGGGGTGTGTAGTCACATTAATCATGCTGTCACACATGCAGAGGTCCACTCCTGAAACAAGAGTTCAAGCCATCGCATGCTGATGCACTGCATAAGACAATGAGCAGTTGTTGAGGTGTTCAGGCGCATACCACAGAACTAACAATCTGTTTTTATTTTTTGCTGGCAGATTTCTCTTGATATTATTCAGGGGCGTGTGCTGTAATGTAGTTCTCCGACTCATCGGTGCTTTGCTGCACCTGCATTAGTTCTCTGTGTGGGAGGAATCCTGCTATTTCTCCTTAGTGAGCCATTGGTGGTGCGCAGTGTCTGCTGTGAGCCTCACCATGCCACTGTTCACATATTACCGGCTCAGTGTTCATGCACAGGGGATAAATCCAATGATTTGCATGGATATAGCTTTGAGAAAACACTGTGATGAAATCCCTCCCACCCAAAATGGAAATCAGGCTAGAAGAGAAAAGTATGTGTATCTCCTGGCACTGCAGGGGCAGAAGGTTAGAAGGGTGCAGTATTTGAAGACAGTCCTACTGCTTGTTCAGCAAGTAGATGTGGTCAGATTGTATTATTTTCTGCCTAAAGGATGCACACAAGTCTCCGTTATGCAGTTAATGCCATTGAGAACGAAAGGAGATTTTTATTAGACATCTAAATCATTCTGATTTCATTAAAGATGAGCAGCACAGCCTCCGACTTTCTGTCAATACAAACTAAAATGCTTCAGTTAGCATTCTGAGGTAGACTGATTAGTGTGTGTGTGTGTGTGTGTGCTACTGCCGCTGCATGAGGAAAGTGAAATGGAAAATTTAAACGATGCTGTGCACTGGAATTCAGCAGATGAGCAGATGATACATTTCTCTCAGGCTCCCTGCCTCTATTAATTTTCTTTTATTGATTGACACTGGATACCGTGACGTTTACGGTTCATGCAAGCAGGCGTCGATAACGAAGGAATTTCTTGTCATTCGGCTTCTGAAAATAAATAACAGCTCAGTGGAAGCTGACAAATAGTGGCAAGTGTGTGTGTTTTTTCTACTTCTGTCTTTGTGGGCTGCCTGAGACAGAGATTATTTATGCTCACTATTGCTAGGGCACGTTGGAGGGCTTGTTTGGTGTTAGATTTTGCCAAGTGACACGGAGTGGGTGTTTCCACAAGTACAGTATCTCAAACGTGTGTATGTCCATGTCTGTGAGGATCAATCAGTTTTATAGAGGGAAACATTTTGGCAGGTCATCGTTAGGCTACTTGAGGTTTTGGGGTTAAGATTAAAAATAGTTTTAAGTCAAATTAGCAAGAGGTGATTTTAATTTAATATGTCAGACAGTTCAGTGGACATTGTCTTTTCTAAACATGAGAGGACAGGGTATCGGTTATTTGAAGCTGGGTATTTAGCCACAAGGTGGAAATCCAGTATTAAGTCATTGTTTGGTGTCGTGTTTATCAACTTCTGATGGAAATAATTGCCTCTTTAATGGGAAAAACTCTACTATCAGCTATTGTTAGCTTTGTTGCTCTGTTATTTGAGGTTTTTAAGGGATTCTAGCAGATGACCAGACAAACGTTTGCTGAAGTCTGAAGACTAATTATCAGGCTAGAAAACTAAATGAGTTTTTGTCTGGTGAACTACTCTGTAGAGAAGAAAAGAAGTGAAGACTGAACAGCAACATCCTCATTTGCACCGAAGTACACAAACGTGAACTCTTTTTCAGAACTCAACATGACGCTGTCAACTTTGGGCTGGTTTTGTCTGGCGTTCTGACATTTTAACTCTCTGCAGCCTTTGAAGATATTAAGACTTTTTCATGAAAGCCTTTCCTGTTGCTGTTGAAAGAAGAACAGCACTCTTTTATTTCCAAGCAAATTTGGTGGCTCTTTGAGTGTTTTGACTTTTGTAGATAATTATATTTGTTACGATTGTCTCAGTCCTTTTTCGGAGCTGCCTGCCACTGAGGTACCTGAGCCAAGTGACCTATCAAACCTGACCGCAGGTGTTTGCCTCCCATTATCTGCAATTTACAGGAGCGCTCCAACCATTTTACATGTCAAAATCATTTTCCCGGAGTACTCTACAGCCTGTGTAAAAGGTTTATTATAATTACTTTTGTGGATGTGAAAGTGCTCTAGCAGTTCTTGGAGAAATGTCTTAACATCAAACAGATAAATCAGGATTGACTTGAAAATGACAGATTTTTTTGTTTAATCAAATGGACACGTGACACATGAAAGATGTAAAAAAACAAGATGACCATACTGATTTGTGGAGTGTAGTTTTATTTTAGCCTGACTTGGGATATTGCTTGGTCTCTATCTACCCTGACTTGAATCAGTCTCACACGGGCCCCAAACCCTTCAGAAAAGATATTAAGAACTGCCTTTGGGCAGTGAAAGAGTCTGTTGCGGAGTCACATTTATTCATGACTTTTTATCAAGTTTTACCAATCCAGAGACAAAAACCTTTATACAACCAGAAGTCTTATGCAATGTGCAGCATCTGTTGGATTGCACCGAATGAAACTGCCAGTCTGGTCAGACAGCAACTACAACTGACTGCTTTTGGTTATCCCGCTTTGATTGAGTCTTTAGCATTTCATAGATTACATGAACAGAAAGAGAAGAAGGTAGAAGTTGCAACAGACGCCAATCAGTCTGTCGAACACAAGGTTTTGTCTTTGAAGCACCACTTCTACCGAGCAGGCGGTCTGAAGCATCCTTTATGTGTTTATCAAATATAATTTGACAAGATGAGATTAACAAAAGCTCATCACAGCCCTTTTTTTTCAACATGCGACCACATCTGAGGCAGACAACAGCTTTGCTTGAACGTGCATAGAAACAACTGGACCAGCGCAAGGAAACAAAAACATGTGACAGGCAAGACAAACGCAGCCGATGAGCTGCTGCCGGATGATAGCAACTAATTAGAGAGTTTTCTCTTCCGCTCAAGGGGCTGTCTCATGATTAAGGGAGCCCAATGAATATGTATATGGTTTGAGCATAGGGATAGCTGGATCTGGGTCAGGTTGCTGGTGGATGACGAGTTGCTTATGAAGTGAAGCGAGAAGACAGAATGATGGTGTACTATTCAGAGAAGTCCTCGAGAGGCACTCAGATGTGAGGGACCTTAACTTTCCCAGATTATGTCCATAACAAGTTTGGCATTCACGGGGAGACAGCTCATCCAGCTGAGGAGTCCTAAATGACTTCTCTGGGGATCGTTTCTGTCTGTTACAGCTTGGCATTTAAATACAGCAACTGGGTTCATTGATTGGACTCTGCAAACAGAATGTGAAGCAGACATTTCACCATGATGGTAAAGTCATGTCAGTGCATAAGGATAGTCGTAGCCTTGAAAGATGTTTTGCAGTCCTTTCAGAAATTCCTGCTGACAAATGAGTGGCAAATAGTTAGAAATAAAAAGTCACAAGTCAGATTTCCCAGTGACCCTTCAGCACAATCTGAAGTGAAGTGGGTGTGTTTTAAAGAGTTTAAAATAGTGTTTTCAGCCCAGAATTTCTCTTTTCTGTACAGGGTCATTATGACAGCATCTTAAAAAGGCGAATGAGACTGGCCTGCCTATGATCCAGACCGGTTTCTTTTTGGAAAATGCTTGGGGCATATAATAATTGAACAACCATGGCCCCAGCTGAAATATTTTAATCACCAAGAATGGACATAGATTCGTCCTGCAAATTGCCAAGAATTAATGTAGTCAGTTTCCAAACTATTTAAAAAATGTCATTAAAAGTAATTATGGCCAATGTGGCACATTCATAAAAATGCTCTTTGAATGTAAGTAATTTGGTCTCTGAAGACGTTGGAAAACATTTCTTTAGACAGGTCTGTGTTAAAAGGTTTAGGTAACGAGAGAAAATACCTGGCTGCCATGCAGCTGGGTCTTCCTCTCCTCCTGTCACAGATGTCTAACCAACAGATCTGTCTGAGGATATGAAAAATCCCCCTTCCATTATTTTCTTTCATTAAAATGTGCAAGCATTTCTTTCTATCACTTGCAATCACACACGAGAATATTGAAACATTATGCGATTCCCGCTTGCATGACAGCCCTCAATAAATTCAGTAATTTGTTTCTGATCTTTTTTTCATTTTGAGGGAGAATGGCTTGAATGAATTACCTCATCTTATATGTGCAACATTTCAAAGCAAAGCCACAGAAAACCAAATCTGTGGGTAGCTGAAACTCTACTTGTCACTGAAATCTTCGTCAGATCACCACAGGAGAAAATCTAAGATTCGCTCGGCGAAAGGATTTTGTCTCTGATTTCTGCAGCTGCTTCCAGTCACACCATACAGAGCAGGTCACAGGCTGAAATACGTCTACTGAGCTATATAATAAGAATTGTCTCCGCTTTATGGGCCTGTGAATCTCACTTTCAACATAATGAACTCCCTGACAGGGAAGTAAAACAAAACTGTTTCCTGTCACTAAAACGAAAAAAAAAAAGCGTTAGCGTTGTAGTGATGTTTAGGAGCGGCTGCTGACATCCCATTTATTGGTGTTCAATCAATGTGGCAGCTGAGTCTCTGCAACAGCGATGCTGATGCACACACATAGAGAAGGCATGTCCTATGATCCTATCTGTACTGGCCACATCTTGCCTTTACTCTCACACATGGAAGATGAATGAGCCAGAATCTGCACTCTTCCTCCCTGCAGAGAGAGTGACACCACCTCACATCAGTGCAGCTCCATGGGACGGTGCAGTGTAGCTGCAATGAACTAAAGATGGCTTCTTATTTGAGTCCATTGCTCATTTGTTTTGTTATGTATGACTGGAAAACCACAGATGAGCATGCTTCCATCAGAGGGATGTAATGCTTCCAGTTTCCTTCTCTTTAGAGAAGCCTCAGCACTGACAAAGTGATCATCATCTTAAATGGTGAATGACAAATGTGTTTCCAGTTCAGTTCAGAGTGATGTCGGTCCATGTGATGGAAAGATGAGGGAGTTCAGAATCATATCTGGCCTCATATTAGAGAAGATAACGTACAGGAGAGATATTCATTTTGCGTTAAATACAAATGTTGATTTCATTCTTTAGCATATTACGTGTCTCTTTCCCTGCATCTTTTCTAAGTCTGGAAACTTTTAGGAACTGAACAGACCAGTTGCTGAGACTTTGAGAGAGGAATCGTGTCCAGTTCTTGTCTGATATGTGGGATCTCTGCTGCTCAGCAGCCCTGAATTTTCTGTCAAGTTTTGATTTCATGGTGCACCAAATGATTTGAGTTGGTGAAAGGTCTGGATGACAGGCAAGACATTCCAGCACCTGGATTTTTCTGCTATGAATTGATGGAATAGATGGGGATAGAAAGGGAGCATGTTGCTTTAAAACCTGTATATACCTTTAGCATTGATAGTGTCTTTCCTGATGTGCAAGTTGCCAGTTTCATAGGCATTAATGTGCCATCAAAGACGCAGGCTTTTGAACTTAGAGCTGATAACAACTTCCTATTTAGTCTGGAAGACATGGCTTTTAATATTTCCAAAAAGAACATCAACTTTAATTACATCTAACCACAGAGCACTCGTCCACTCTGCCTTGAGCTTTGACCCAAATAAGACGAAGCATTTCAGGGATCAGGTTCACATATAGCTTCATCTTTGGATGATGGGGAAAATTTTAACCTGCATTTGTGGACGGCGCAGCAATCTGTAATCATCAACAATGATTTCTGGGGGGGCGTTGCTGGGGGCTTGGAGCTCGTAGCTCCTTCTCCGGTCCGGGTCATCACTCAGGAGGCACAGAAGCAAGAGTGAGGTGGGTGTGTGAGAGCAAAGGAATGTGAAAGGGGACATTAAAGTGTAGGAGGGATGAGGTGTGTATCAGTGGGTATGGTGTATGCAGGTGTCGGCAGTTGCTGGTCTTGGCCTGGGCCCCGAGACCACGGGGGGCTTCAGCTGGGACCACTCTCTGGGTGCGTGTCCGTCCCTTTGGGGTGGGGGTGGGGGGTGAGAGCACTCTGTTTTCCATGTTCTTTACAACCTCCTTTGCTCGTACAATGATACACCCTCACATATGATATATTGACGAGGTGTTTAGAATGTTTAAATAAAACATGGCAAACACTTTCATCTGATTTTCAGTTATTTTTTTATTGATTGACAGCATATGACTATTTCAGAATTTACTGTAAATCTCTGACTTCTACTTTTGCCTCACAGATATGTGTTTATAAATTTCACTTAGTGAATAATAAGTTAAATGTAATATTTTTCTCTCATTTATATGTTTAGGCTCTTAATGTGAATGTATGACAATGTTTTATGTCACATTTATACAGAATACAAATCAGTTAAAAGGGCAGGCGAATTTTTAAACACTGAAATAAGTTAAATGGTTGAAAAAATCTCTCAAAACCTCAAGAGAAGTTGGACATAGTAAATTAACAAAGAAAAAAGAGGTGCACACACACAGTTGAAAAAATTAAAAGTTGTAAAAAAAGCATTTCTTACCCACAATGTCAAACTCCTGTCTGTATTTTCCCTGTGATCCTGCTTTACTGTTGGCTTATGGCAGCAGGCTGCAGAAGTGTGCCTTTAACAACAAAAATTTGTGTCTGAATTATGGCGTAAATATATATTTATATATGGTTATTTTTTTCCCTTTTTACTGGGAAAAGAAAGATGAACTGAAACTAATCCCCACAGCAGTCAGTGGTTTTTGAACATGAACATCTTTGCTACAAATGCTGTGCTTGCTTTAACAGAAATGTGGAATACAGAAGCAAAACCAAACACCAAGACAAGCAAAAATCCTCTCTTTACTATAATCATTTAGGGAATGTACTTCTAGTATTTCTTCCATGGTACATTGAGAATACGTCGCTTCACAGATGTTCACTTCAAAATAGATGCATGGAATGTTTCCAGGCTGGGGAAAAAAAATCACTAGAGCTCATGGTCTTTATTGTAATGCCTCTTCATAAAACAGGAAATGCCAACAGCACAGATGCACATATGCTTTCTCTCTCATAACATGTTGTGGTAGAATGCATTCCCATATCTTTGTTAGATTAATGTAGCCATATCACTGGAGACAACTAATCAATACCAAATGAATCCTGCATTAAAAATGTACTTAAAGCTATATTTATTTCTATTCTAATTTTTCAAATGACTTTGTGTCATGTGAAAATGAGGTGGTACCACTCTTCTGATGATTAATTAACAGAGGAGTACAATCTCATATCACAGCTATGTGGGGCTTCTGAGTCTCCATTTGCTCATTATTTACATGTTTTGAGTTTCACTGTTTCTCTAATCATTTGCCCTCTTCAGTAGAAAAATGTTTTTCAGTACACCCTGTGGGAAATTCTTGCCAACTTGTCTGTGAAACCAGTGGGAACCTGTAGGGTAAAAGGCAGAGTGAACAAGGGACTTTCATTTTTTAAGTGGCTAGGACTGCATGAATGTTAATGCTACTTAAAGTCTGTGGAATATACAAGTGAATTGCTCTCAAATGAAAGATAACAAGGTTGTAATGAGATGAGAAGCTTATTAGGATGGAACAGCTGAAATGATTTGAGTTACAAAACTTAATGATTTAAAAAAAAATCATAAAGTTTTAATTTAATCTAAAAAAAAAAAATCTCATGAGTGTTTTATTGTAAAAGTAGAATTTGGGTGTGTACATCTACTAGCATGTGTGCTCACCATGGAGCAAAATTATTTATGAGCACTGTCAACAAAAGATTTACTAAAGCAAGGCATTCATGAAGTTAATATTTGTGCTTTTTTGCTTTTTGTTTTGATCGCAAACTACTTTTCCTGTTAAAGCACAGAAGACAGTTGCTCTATCCTGAAAATGGACTTCTATGACTTTTTTTTTTTTTAACCATGTTTTGTATAATTTCTTCATAAAAAATCATTTAAGTAGTTATTTTTCTTCATTCATGCATATTTGATGAATCTATCAATCTATAGGAATTTTCAGTCCAAGTTCTAGCTCCCTTTAAATAACTGCCTTAGAAATACCTATAAGTAGACATCATTCCACCAATTATGAGGTGACAAATACGTGTGTGCAGCATCGTAGCAAGACGCCCACTCTGTTCGAAAGAATCCTAGCCTATTCACTCCCTGTCACTCACTTTCTCTGTGACAGCCAGCCATCAGCTAACAGAATTTTGCTCCAGTTCAGAAGAAAAGCTTCTCTTTTTCCTACCTTTACCTTTTCTTTTCTTTTCTTTTAGGTGTAGACGACAGTGAGTTGGATTACTTCTGAAACCTGGCGCAATTCCCACTATAAAAACACCACATGGACACCGGTAAATAAAACCATATCGCCAGCTCAATGCTAACCATTAGCCTGCCTTGTTAGCGAATTTACTTACTTGTCAGGGGTCTCTGTGGTACCGCATGTACTTCAAACTCCATATCACACTCTGGGTCTAGTGCGTACAACTCAATAACAGAGTGCTCCATTTTATTCTGGTGATTGGATCATCCATCTGTGTTTACAAATGTCTATCCATGTGCGTTATGAGGCTGGTGTTACACCAAAATCTGTGACCCAGGATCTGTGACTGTTCCAGGATGATGTCATGAAATGGGCATAAAACATGTCGAGATTAGATGAAAGCTGTTCAGTGCAGTCAGCCGTTTTAATGCTGTGTTAGAAATTAGACACACACACACAAAACTAATATTTAAAACAAAATTAGTTCATATAGATCAGGGTTTCTCAATCCTGGTCCTCAGGGACCCCTGCATGTATTCCAGGTTTACAACTCCACCACACCTGATTCAGATCTTGAAAACCAGCAGGGCAGGGGCCCCTGAGGACCAGGATTGAGAAACACTGATATAGACAGTTATCATGTGATGTCACAGTCTACAGGGAACGCCTCTTGATGGGCATTCTTGCCCCGCTGCCTGCAGGCTTAGAATAAGCCCGAGAAACACACAGTCACGTGCTGCTGGAAAACGGCGGTTGTTTTGCCGTCAGGTGCACAAACCGTGGGGGGAAAAAAGCCAGAGTTGTGTTTTTACTGCAGTCTGTCCTATAAAGATGACCTGAGAGGAGAGATTTGTAGATCAGCTCTATCAAATGCACTTTGGTCCCTGGGTGCAACAAACTGTGGCAGCTGCTCTAAATACACATTTATTAGCAGCGAATACTTCATCAACGGTCAGTAATACCCAAGCTTACATTCAAGTAAACACAAGTATATATCTGTATACTGGTTAGTGTAGTTTTAGCCATAAATAGAAACGTGTTTATTTTGATGTGGTTTTTGTTATATGAAGCGACCAGCTGCCCACCATGATTGTAATGAGTTGACATTAAGTACTAGCTAAAACGGAGGGATGTGGTAACACAAATAAACTTCTAAAGGAGGGATGTGGAAATCCTGTTACATGCATATTCAGCTGAATAGCACAAAGGCAAGATGTTACACTTATATTTAGATTGATATTCTTGGTTTTTCAGGCATACCTGGCACATGTTTTGCCTTTGCATATTTAGCATACAGTGCATACCTGTAGTTGACTTTTGGAACATTTAAAAAGCATGATGCAGCACTTTTAAAAACATTAAGTGAAAAAGTGCACTTTTTTTTTTTTGTCAAATCCATTGTTTATGGCAAGTGATGACTATTGTTATGTGATCTCATTTAAAGTTTGAAAAGGTAATTTTAGAAAACTTGCCCAAGTGTGATACAGTACAACACAATTCTGAATTAGTGTTTAGTTAAACAGAAAAGTTAGTAAACTTCCCAAAATCTGTTGACACTGTGGGGGTGGAGCCCTGACCTGGTAGACTCATGTACTGTACAGTGAAGAAAAAGTAATTACAGTGTTGTGTGGAAATGTTGGATTGAAATGAAATTTCTATTTCAGGCAACTGTAATAAATTACCACTATGGCTAGAAAGTGGGCAACTTTAAGCTATATACACAACTCCACCACTTCCTGAACTTAAGCCAGCTCCTTTTTTCTGTCTTTCATTACTGGACAAACTGATTAATTCAGATGTGCCTGACCTCAGTATCCACGACAGTGGCCACATTTTTAACACATGTTTGCATTATGTTATAAGCCCAGAAAACAAAACAAAAGAAACAAAGAAAAATCCATGCAACTGTTGCATTGTTATGTAAGCAGCGTACTGTGTTTGTGGCTTACTGTGCTGCTGTAACGTGCACAGAAACATGTGACGGCTCAGAGTTTACTTACCAAATGAAACAACAAATGTCCACTCTGCCCTTTATAAAACTTCTCTGTCGCTGTTTTTTTTATCACAAGAACAGACTAAGTATTTCTGTTCATTTGTGTAGTGCCATCTTTTCACTCAATAGATTGTTAAAAAAAAATTACATCTTCAGGTTTTAAAAATGAGAAGGGATGTTATGCTAACATCCTAAGCTATGCTATGTGTTTATGCCAACCAGACTACCTTTGGGATAGATTGCTGTTTGATATTATTTTCCTGCAGTGGCTGATAAAGATGTTTATTTTGTTACCATCGGGAGCAGATGATGGAATGTTTTTGCGCATTTTGATACACACTTGCTGCTTCCGCTTCCTGCGCCGACAACAGTGGCAGCAAGCCCGTCTAGCATCTATCCATCACTAGTTGACCTTCATCTCATCTTAACATCTGAGGTTTAAAGCCTGCCCTCTCAGGAAAATGGGGAGTGACAAAATGGCAACTACAGGTTGTATAACATTAGCCATTTGTAGAGGTGCAAAGTTTTCCAATGAAATGAAAAATATCAACCGGACATTTCATAAATACACATGTTTTTATTTTATTATATCAATTTTAATATATTTTCTTGTTCCTTTAGACTTTTACCTTCACATGAGGCCTCCTGCTGTTACTGATGCTGAGGCCTGCTGCTAATGCAGAGCTGGTGTGGGTGGTAATACTGCTACACACACACACACACACACACACACACTCACAGATATTCTTGTACTTCTATCTTTATGAGGGCATTCATTGACATAATGCATTCCCTCGCCCCTTACCCTAACACTAACCACCACAACTGATTGCCTAAACCTAAACCTAACCCTTGCCCTAACCCTAACCAAAACCTAATTGTAACCTAATCTCTAAAACAAATCTTGACCCTCAAAAAAAGGGTTTTCTTAGGTTTTTTTTGTGAGGACCGGCCAAAATGTCCTCACTTTGCTGGTTAAAAGTGCAAAATGGTTCTCACAATGTAGCAAATACAGGAACACACACCCGCGCACACATCCTCCTGGGAGGGTTCATATGGCAATAATTACACTCTTTCCACAGCTATAGGAAGTGGGGTGGCTGCAGGTGGGAATGGAAGAGAGATTCTCAGCAGGAAGCGGGAACAGTGTGCTGAAGGGAGCTCAAAATCAGCCACCGCCAGGCCTAATTACAGAGTGAAAATGAATAATGGTAAATCAGTGCTCTGTTGGTCGAAAATACGCAGCCCTCTTTGCCCAGTCACTCCATTTCTGAGACAGATCCCCCACAATGCTTGCTGCTCAGAAATGACAATTGGAGAATGATGGATGGCCTGTCACGGACCACACTGAGATTGTTGCTGCACGAGTATTTGACATATGAACTATGTCAGTACATTAATGTGTTCCATATAAGGAATATATGAGTTTCAAAATGTCACAAATTGTGACAACTGTGTGTTTGTCCGAAAATTGATGATTTATTTCTAAGCATTTGCTGTTTCTATACGGAGCATGCTCTTTATCACTGGTAAATGTTTTAGACTATGAAGGTTTGAAAAAAATATTATGGAGTAATCCCTTAACGATTTCCTTGTAGTATATCACCACTAATTACCAAAGAAATTTATCAAACCCCCACAAAGTTTCATGTCTATGCACCACCTTAGAATTACTTTATATTGTCTAAACATTTCTTATTTCTCCTGGTTGTATTAATTTAGCAATCAGAAGGAACTGGAACGTTTTCCCCTTTTAATTGTATTGGCATCATGAAGGAGAGATGAAGCTCTGACGGGAATTTGAGGAGCTGTCCAGATGCTGAAAGAGCATGTTGTTGATAATAAGCTGGTTTCTATGGACTGGTGTGATTTTAGAATCTTGGAGCACGTAATCCAAATGTTTTATTGAAAATTTATTTTTGACATCGATTCAGTGCATGTCAGGTTATTTGATAAAAATAAAAAAACAGAACAAAACAAAACCTCGTGTAGGCATCTTTAATGGTTGTTTCACTTGACTCATTTTAAAACACTTTCTGAAATAGCAAAAGATACGGTTTTCTGTCTCTGTCGGGGAGTATTCTCTGTTACAGGCCTTTCAGTACAAATTTGGAGCAAAATAACTATCCGTCCGCCATAGATCAACAGACTGAAACCATCTTTGGAGTGGGTCACAGCTCCGCTTGTAGGCTACAGTTGGAGAATGCGGACGGGAGGGGTGGAGTTCACTGCATTTACTTTTCAAAGCTCCTCTGGCTCAGGCAGAAGAAGCTCCTTCTTTGTCCGAAAGACAGCGAAGTTGGCGTGGATGCTTCTTGGCATGTGATCCCACTGTGGTTAAATCTGTCGCCTCGCTGGTGAAACTTTCCATGCGGTTGCCCGTCGAACGGACAGTATCTGGCAGGTTTGTGTGGACCGTGTTCGCTTCTGCTCGCTCGTTCGCTGCGCTCCACTTCTCCACCCTCGGCTGCCCAGGTTCAGAGGGACTCACGCGGCCAGTGAAGCTGGCCCGGGTCTCCCACAGGCATGGAGGGGGACGTTATGGAAAAGGTGGAGGCCACGGCGACGGTCTGTGACTTCGACCCCATCAGCGGGAGCATCCCTGCCACCAAAGTGGAGATCACAGTTTCCTGCAGGTGAGCCCACACTGGTGCTGGTGGTGCTGTGTTTGCGTCAGCGTTTGGAAAGCTCCGCGCGCTCTGGTTACGTTTTACTGAGAGAGGTGATCAAACTGGAGATTATGGGCAAGGAGTTGAATGCAAAAAAAATAAATAAATAAAAACAAAAATAATGGTGAAACAACAACCGAAACTGCGCATTTAATAAAAACGATGGAAAAAGAGCATCGTTTAATTATTATTATTATTTTTATGAATAAGAGAACTTTACACGGCAGTGCGGTACACAGTCGTCACCCTTAACATGCCCAGGCGCACCAGGCATCTTAAAAAATCTGAATTAAAACTTGATATATGTAAAAAAAAATGTGAAGTAGAAAAACAGGGATCCTTCAGCATTGCAGTTCGGTAAAAAGTTCTGCCCATTCACACAGTGAATCACCCGAACACAAATTTGTCCCTCTGAACTTTTACGCTTTTATTTGAGCATCCCATTAATCGCTCAGGTTTGCTCTTAGGTGTCTATTTCATTCACTGTCAGGTTGGTTATTACGCTGTGTGTTGCTTTTGCGCGCGTCACGTCGCGTGCCACAGGAGATATCGACCGCCGTTGACGCGAGGTTTCCCCCTGAGGCAGCGCGTCAGGCGCGAAGCTGCTTTCCAGGCTCCGAAAACGACTCCAGTTTTTGACATAGATGTAGAAATAAACACAGAACATCTTTCCCCTAAAACCACGAGATAAAGTCCACTAAATTTACTTAAAGAGCCGTGGGAGAAATATGCCACGAAGATCGGAGGACCCTCAGTTAGATAGGGTGGGGCAGCGCTGGCTGCAGGTAGAAACTGGATGGACTACAGAATAGTGCTTTGGAATATCATCGATTTCAGTCTTGAAATACATGATGTACAATTATGATATATGTTTCACATTAAATGCAGTGTGCGATATTTCACCCAGTCTACTGTGTTGTGCTCTTTGTGACTCTTGGTCTACACAGTCTTAGAGCAACGTAAATGAGGCAAGAAAAACACCAAAGCTAAAGCATCATGCCTACAGTTTTGACTTGATCTACCTTTATTTCTAAGATGTTTTACTCTTATCTGTATTAATCACCTGAACTGGTAAAAGGAAATAAACTGATTTGTAACCCGTATGGTTTCAAATTGCACAAACACAGTGAAGCTCCCATTTTGCTGATCTTATAATACATTTTGAATATTAATTAGTCACATTGTGGAACTGCACACTTAACCTTTTTGAGGTGGACAGGTTTGGGGATGATGCAGCTGTCGGTGAATACTTATCTGAGGAGAGTGAGCAGGAGGATATGTACATACATACATACGTACACACACACACACACACACACACACCGCACATATATATATATATGTGTGTGATCAAACTATATATGTGTGTGTGTGTGTGTGTGTTCTGTTGTAAAATACAATAACCTTTAAAATGTGGGGAAATTGAATCTGAGGGAAAATTGTGTTTAAGTCTGACTTAGGAGTTTCATGTTGTGCATATGTGCATCTTTTTTTTTTTATCCATTTTAGGTCATTTGTTATGAGTCGCAGCTGGAGTTCTGTTGTTACGCAGTGTTGCCCCCCCCCCCCCTCAGACCTTTATACTCTAAGCCAGGATCTGCATCGATGCCCCCAGGCTCTGTTGATCTGCAGCTCCCTTGTCTGTCATTAATTTCTGTCCAAACACAAAGCTGCTCCTGGACACAGTGTGATAGAGGGAAAAAGTAATTCTTGCTTTCACTGACTCTTGAAACATTGTCTGCTTTAAATTCTGACTTGAAGTCTTGTCTGTTCTTCTTTGTGACTTGTGGAGATTGCTCCGGTCTGACCTCTTACGGCTGCTTCAAAGATCAAGATCTGGGCAGACAGCTGAAAAGCAGACCACATGAAGTACACAGCCATGCATGCAGCTACTCTATCAACTTATCAGAGTATGTCGTCAGTCTTTCTAATAGAGGCATACAGAAACAATGGGTATTATGAGGGGAAAGAGGCATAGGCTCCACAACCCTGTGTAATTGATTTAGTAAGCCTGAAAGCTCTGAGATTGCAGTGCACATGGAATTGAACTGTGCTGTTCAGCCCTACAGGCATTCTCATAACCCTCTGCCAATATTGCAGCAAGCCCCCTGATGAACTGGAAGAACTGAAGCAGACAGACGCTTATCAAAACAAGTGCATATCACTGATGGCACATTGTTGCCCGTCTACGACTGATTGATTTTGCTCACAGGTCAACCAGTGAGCCGCAGCTCCACTGGCTGCTTCTAAGCTGGAAGGGTTACACCACAGCTCACTGATAAGATGGCTCTTCACACTCAAGTGGCCTCTTTTCTTGCATCTGACTCTTCAAACACATTCCAGTGAATCCAGTTCAGTGGGTGAGGACCAGTGGTCCCCTGGCGTTTTATAGGCTTGACCCTCCATCTTCAGTAGAACTAATGAATGTGTTAGTTATTTAATATTTAAGCAGTTCTGCTGAATGTTTTAGCAGGTTTCTATGCAGTTTGTGACATCATGCTTTAATTATGAGCAAAGTCGTAAAATGTAAATCTTGCTGGATTGCAGTAAGTGCCCTTTCTATATCTCAGCTTACCAGACAGTCTCAGAGTTCCCATGTACAATGGCTTTAGGAAAACTGGGGCTTTAGCTCTGCTGCTCCACTGTGAAGCACCCTTTTAGCCATGAATGGTGGAAAAAATGTGCACACAGACAAAAATCACAGACCCTTGAGGCTTGACATGCAGAGCTTCCTTGAAAGAAGAGATTTTTTTCACTCTTTCTCTGTGGGTTGTGACAGTAAAAACAGAGATACAGATTGTTAGTAATGATTGTAAATATATTTTTTTACAGTGACCAGAACAGGAGGAGAGTCATACTAACAAGTTTGCCAATCCGGGTGAAAGTTCAGCAGCCTTATCTGAATATCTGGAGGATGTGACGGGGCTGATGTATCTTGAACATGACACTTTTGCATCTCATTTCTCACACAATCAGAGAAGAAGTAGCAAAGTAGTTTATTAAAAAGCCTGAGGATGTTGTATCTTTGGGAGTAGCAACATGACATACACTGTAGTCAAACAAAACCACAGACACAAGAACACAGCCTGAATCTGTATTTCAATGCCATTCAAAAACAGATGGGTAAAAACAAAAACAAAAAAACAGATAAAGTATTTTATTTTTCCTCATGCTAAAACACACTGCAGGTTAACTGTTAAAAGTGACCGCAGCTGAGGAATCTCCCCTACCTCCCTTCCTCTGTTTTCAGCCTCCCACTTGATAGCTTGAACATGAAACTTTATCAGCCCCCACTGCCTGCATGTGGTCCATCTCCTTCTGGTCTCTGCGGTGGTGCTCTCCGTAACCATTCAATTTCTGCCCTAAATTGCTTAGAGTGGCATTGTATCGAATCACTGCATTCCATACATGGGGGATCTTACTCAACCAGACCAGACTGCTTCCAAGGGATTCATTACCTGGTGAAACACACAAGGGGTCACACGATTGCTGGCTTCCTGATACAAATAGGTCATTGATTGCTGTTCCCCGGTGTCAAATGAAAACTTGTGGCATCTTGATCAGGTCTCCTCTTGAAGCAATCATTGCAGCCAAGGAGGAGGCATAATGAAATTATCAGGACCATTTGGATGTGTGCCATCACTGCTTGATCTGAGTGAAACAACTGGCTAAACTGGTAGTTGGGATTTAACATGTGTAAGCAATGTTTTGTTTATTTGAATGTGTTGCTATGGCTTTTTCTTCTAGATGTTGTGTTAATCGCTAATAGAGTTTATGCTCTCATTCAGTTTGGTAACCATTTCAGTCAAACCCTGTGACCTGTTTTTTTCTGGTTGAAACTTCCTTTTGTTTTGCCCTGGCAGGCAGCAAGTTTGAGATGAACTAGTTTTCATTGTGCAAGAACATGAAATATTAATAAAAGACCTCTCTGAGAAAGAGAGACATTTCAATTTGCAGATTGACCTGGGGCAAGCTTTCAGTTCTTATCTTATAGGATCACTTGTGTTTGTGAATGATGTGCCATATCTGTTTTTGGAATCAAGGCTTAGAAACACAAGGGTGCCAAGAAGAGAAAAAAAAAAAACTATTTAAAAAATTTTTTTTTTCATGTTATGGTTTGAAAAAGGCTCGTCTCACAGGTCACCAAAGCCTATAATTACAGAGAGATCTATGGCTGTAAAATGAGTTTAGATCCTAGAGTGAAGTGTAGCAGTAACAAATCAAAGTAGGCCCCCGTGACTCGGAACAATCAAGGTCCATTAGTCTCCATTTTCAGAAAAAACTCAGGGATCTGCTGAAAATGTTAGAAGATGGACGTGTCGAGGGATATTTGATTGAACCTCACAGTCTGTCTGAGAATTGGTGGCAGATTTGTAGAGAGTGGCAGACTGCTCGCTGAAGTTTCACCACACAGTTGCATATGTTGAGGGTCTTTTACTTGTTGACAAACTTAGCTGCAGGGAAGAACAAACCACTCATTGTCAGTGTTCAGAGTGTTCTGTTTGATACATTAGAGTGGACATGTTACAGAGCAGCCAAAGGGACATTTCTGTGTCCCTGTGCTATTTTGCTGTTTATAGACATCAGTTTTGACTACAACTTGTTTTCCCTGTAGGGAATCACAGCATGTGCTTCACAAACTGTAAGTGATTATTATAGTGATGCAACATGTTGGATTTTTTGGCTAGCATGTTATCATTTGGTCATTTTTATCAAGTTCTCGCATACTTTCCCCATTATTTAAAACGTAAAATATCTCCCAAGTCTCCTGTTGCATCTGCACACAGATGCAGACATGAAACCCTTGTATTTCAGACATACTTATTTTAGAAAAATAAAGCAATAAAGAAAAAGCTGAAACCATACAAGACATGCCACAGCCACATTAGACGGTCATGGGCAGGTAGGTTTTACCCCTGGCTGATGAGATGTTGGAATGATATTTTATCTTGGGTAATTGTTTCAAATGAAACCTGAATCAAGGGATTCACAACATTAGAATTTTGCTGGCATCCCACCTGCTGATATTCCATTTTAAAGAAATTTCAGCTCATACAGATGATGTGCTAATATCAGTGTGTTCCTCTTAAGGAGTTATCCGCTGAATTGCATGTTTTTCTGATGTAGGTGGTCTTTATGTTTATTAGGTGCCTTAAACGGACAATTTATTTGGTTGGGTTTTGGAGCTGAAGAAATGTGCATTTGCCTGAAACCTCCAGGACACTGCATCTCCGTTGGATGGCAAGCATAACACCCAGTTGTCACTCAATACAATCACACACTCAATTATGTGTAAAGCCCCAATGCACTTTAAACAGGCGACTAAGCTTAAAAATATCAACCCCTGTAAAGTTGTCTTAAGCAGGAAAAATATTCTTTGAGATCAGTATAAATTTCTGCACCATTAGTTACAGTATTTATTTTTTCTGCAAACCTAGACAACACAGAGCCTTGTGGACACCGTCTTTCTTTTTCTTTATCCTGTTTTTATTTTGGTAGTTGAAAAGTGACCATTTAAGGATACACAGTTTAAGGCATTTCCAGTCGATTTTGGTTTGACTTTTGCAGCCTTGAGTTGTGTCAAGGAAGATTAAAATGGGAGCAAAAAAAAAGGCATAAAAAGCCTGAAAAACACCCTAAAGTAAAGCAAAACAAATATTGTTTAAAAGCAATCAATCTATAACACAGAGTTTACAAAACATTTTAATGTACCTTGAAGCACCTTTAAACCTGTGTCACGAACTGTTGCACAGATTTTATTTGGCTATTCAGCAGAGAAGAATGCGATAGATGCAACTGTACAAGTTGATTCACAGAAAGACTAACTTTTAAATCATCATTTTTTGATCAGTATAAAAATGTCTTCAAGAAACTGCAACTCCAACTCTCATTTTACGAAACTAAGCCAACATAGTGCTTCCATTAGATTATTGGGAAGCAGCATGGTACATTACAAAGTCTGTCAGTTTTCTGTGCATGCTTATGTGTGCCTTAGAGTGGCCTTCCCTCAACAGTATGTCTTTGTCAGTTTACGCTAATTCAGCCTTGACTAGATCTTAATCTATTGATTTGTAGCCAGAAATGCAATTTTTTTCAGTTTATTCAGCTTTTGGATATGAAGTGAATGGAAGAGTACCATCTAAAGCCATTTGTGAAATTGTCAGGAAGAGCTGTTTTTCTAATCTAAAGCATCACATAATCTATGCTGAAAGTTGGAGGGATTTGGTGGTGGTACTACGCACATCACTGTTGACCCAGTTTTAACTTCTGCCCCTGTTTGTGATGTTTTATAGTAACTTTGCTTTAGAAATACAACTTTTGAATTCATTTGCTGTTTGGAAGTATTGAAGCACTAAAAACAACATTAAAGTTGGGGATTAAAATGATCTTGGGTAAGGTTAAACATCAGGATTTGTGTTAAAACAGACTGTGGAAATGTACTAAGAACTCACCATATTTACATTCCTCTTACCACCTCGATGATACACACAAAACCTTTAAAAGATACAACACTAACTTTCAGTTGAAATAGTTTGTACTGTTCTGCTGGCACTTGTGTCCATCTGCACACATACAAATACAAAGTTTCTTGTTCTGTAACTATTTCTTGTTTGGTTGTGAGACCAGGCTTGCTAATGACAGCTTACCATCACTTGTTTCCACACTAGTGCTCTCAACCTGCGCTAACAGCAGTTATTAAGACAATTTGTTTGCATGCTTTATTGTGATGATCCCTGTTGAGATTGACCCTTCTCTCCTCACTCCACATTTGACTGAATCCACGCAGACTTTATTTTATCTCCCTTAGTTTAATGATCTGTTGCTCTCATTTCAAAGCCAAAATATGTATGAGCTTAGGAATGCTTTACTGCGCTTGATTTGGTTTCTAGTGTACAATTTAAAGTCTTCCAAAACTATGTCACCAGTCAGTAAAATGCATTGATAGTGTGCGTCTTCAAAGGTATTTACAGCTTGGGACTTTTCAGATGGAACAGAGAAATGAAGGGAAATTGCTTTGAATTTACACTAGACTGAGTGCAGAGTGCTGTGCCAGGCTTATAACAGCCTTATAGAACTGGTGTGTATTTTTTCCAGAGCTTCTTGCAAACCCCCCTTAAAAAACAACCTTTTTTTCTGCACAAACCAGAAGCTGTCACAGTGTGCAATTAGCTTTGATATTATTCCCTAGTCAGACATTAGTTACACACCAAAAGCCAGTCCGAAACAAGGAGGCACAGCATGTGTGCATACTCATTTCTTATATCCGCAGAAGAGCAGGTTTATGACTGAGATTCTGTCACTGCCCACGAGATGGCTGTCAAGGGAGTGCTGTGCTGCAGGTATCGTCAACCTGAAGAGAGCCCAGGTTGAAACTGAATAATTAAACAGATGGAGCAGAAGAAGAAGACACCTGGTGCCATCACAAAGAGAGTCATGGATCTCTTACTAATCAGATGGCCATATTATGCTTTGAATGGGATAAAAGACATTTTTTTGAGATACAGACAAAAGCAACAATACTCTGCACCACCAAGTCTTACCATCCAGTAATAAAAACATCCAATAAAGCAGATCATTTCCAATAATAAAACACAGAAATTCATCAGATTTTATCTGCGGATGCTTTGACAGCATAACATATTGTACTATGTTGCAAAAATGCCCCTGAAGATGAACATTTCTGTCTAAATAATGGGATTCCTCCTATCTGTATTGAGTTTGATAAACCCAGCAGCTTTGTAAGCCTCTTCTGCTTGGTTTCATGAGCTTTTGACCCCCAAGAACTGCCTAAGGATGCATAAGACAAAAAGAAGACCTACTGACCCTTCGAAGCGTGAGTGGAAAGACGTTGTCTGTCCTCAGTCAAAGGAGAAAGAGCCATAGGGCAAAAGAGGAACTCAAGTGCCAGAGTAGCCCTCAAAATGCAAACCATCTTTCACTTTCTCCCCTCGGCCATCTCCATTGTCTCTAATGTAATATAAAGACTTTTCTTTCTTTAACGGGTCAGACACTTGTCTTTCAATTTTGCATTTGTGGTGCCCTTTTAGAATACAGTATGGCTTCAGGTCATTGGGAAGTTAGATGGAAGACTATTTAAAACCACTCTAGCCTGGTGATGCTATTTCTGCAGGGTGGCAATAATAACTTTGACAACTCTAAAGCCCCGTTTCCACCAGCGGGTCTGGGTCGGGTCGGGCCGGATCGGTCCACGTTTTTTTGCGTCCCCACAGATAAAAACTGGGACGGGTACCCTTATATCCGACCCGACCCGGCCTACTTTTTTGGCACCCTTCGGTAGGGGTACTGATCTAACCGATCCGGACCAAAGAGGTGGAGCTAATACACAGCAATCAGCTGATTCATTGAAAAATCCGCCACTTCCCGCGTGACCCAGCGTAAAAACAAAGCCGGGGTGACTCCTTTCTGTTTCTGTCACGTGTGGCGCCGGTGTTTTGGTTAAACGGCGTTACACGGCGATGATGTCACACAAAGCGCTGTCCAGCTAATTCTCCGCCTCCAGAATAAGGGTACAGGTTGCTGTGGGGACGCAGCGTGAAATCAACACATCCGTACCCAAACCCACCCGATCCGGCCTGGCCCGGCCCGACCCGACCTGACCCAGACCCGCGGGTGGAAACGAGGCTTAAGAATGTGGGAAAATGACGGGACTGCTGACATGAAGGTGCTGTGGGCTGGGAATCGACATTTCTTAGTTTGATAGTTAATCACAAGGACCAAGCTTTATATTTAGCTTAAAAATCGAGGCAAATGAGAAATAGTCTCCTGAATATATTATTTTCCAGCATTATTCAAATTTGATGTGTAGAAAAACATTTACTTCTGTATATTTGTAAAGTGTGCGCTTCATTAAGTGTAACTTAATTTTTTTTTTCCTATACTGAGTTTGCAGATTTATCTAAGAATACAGATATCTTTTGATTTTACAAAATCTTCTGGTGCTACTTTAATTAGTTTGTAATTAAAGTATGCATAATCAGTGACAATGTTTTACAAAACTGCTGAAAAAAAACAAACACTTTGTCTGGAAATGACTTGACAGATTAGAAAACTTTTTTTCTTCTCAAGTAAAAGCTCTACATGATAATGATGATAAAGTCCACTCCTGACTGCCTCACTAACTGTACAATAGTAAATGGTAAACTTAATAGACAAGGTTAATGCATTTTAGTGAAGGTGGTGAGATCAAGAAAAATTGGAAAAATGTTGTTTGTTTTTCCATTTATGTATTTGATATATGAGCAGTTTGGTCTGAAAAGAGATGTGTTACACAAAATTTGGTAGAAATGAAAAGTTACTACCTAATGTAGTACAGTTGCTAACTGTAGCAATGCTTTTTTTTCCTGCATCAACTTCCTGGGTAATGAACTTGTCTTATCCCAGATGGGCTATCACTGAGGAAGGAGATAACTTTTGAAATATACAGTGTTACTTTAATGAAAATATGGATTAATGAGATGGTGCAGTAGCACGTGTGTACTCTGGCCATGTGCACAGTAAGAAAGTGGATTAATTTGTATTGATGCAGAAATCTGATTGTGCATCATAACTTTGTGGGATAAAGATGTGCAAGAACCAACTGAGACTCAACATGTAACGTAGTGCCAAATGGAAACAGGATGTCGCTGTCCTCATCTCCAAGTGATCCACTCTCTGCACTGAAGATGGACAAGATAATTGTTGGAAGGATATGGATGCCAGACAGAAACAGGTGGCTACAAAGAGGCACTTAGTCATGGATGGTTTTGTTTTCTACAATGATAATAGCACTGACAATTTTCCAACTGTTGTCAGGTCAGCCTGAGGCTAATACCCAATGATGCTGCATCTGTTATCCCGTCTTGTATGTCTGTTTTATGTGTAGGAATGCAGAAATGCACGTATATGAATATTGTCATATTGGTTGGATTCAGTCTAAAAATCTCATCTATATTCATTGAAATCCTGCTTTTCCCTTAAGGGATGAGAATTATTCTCAACTATGTTGCAGTTATTTATAGAGGCAGCTCACAATGAGAGACCAGGGAGAAGACATATTTATATGTTTTGTGTTACATTGCTATATTGATGAGATCATTGCAACCAACAGAAAAATGTCTCTGATCCAAAATATTGATAAGGTGATTGATGGCTACTTGTTACATCTTGTGAATTGAAATGAGAAAATTTGAAAAGAAATGACCCAAGTAATTGTGAAATCTCTCAGAATTTCCCTTCATCTCCCATAGCAACCCTCTGGCAGAAGCTAAAAATAAATATAGCTGGAATAATGCTAAAATAGTCAATGATCCAATCAGTATGTGGGTACTTGAAAAAGTGACCTGGGACTTGCCTGGTTGTTTTTTACGGTTTTTACACATTTCCAGGTGGAGCTTGTGTAGAAAGGAGGTGCAGGTGAGGCATGTTAAGGTGTATTTGTTATAAAAGGCTTCCAAGCATGACATATTCATTAAGACAGCTATCAACTGTATGCCTGGGACAATCAACAGTTGTCTTATCACACTTAATTGAGATTATTTTGATGCCTTTATTCACCATTATGGCAACAAAATGAAATTGACAGAAATGTTATATTTCCACATTGTTTTAAACTGTTGACTTACTGGCTGATACCATTACTTTGCCCCTCTTGCATGGACATATCGCTTTCGATTATGTTCTTTTTTATTCATTTCCACTGAATTGCAATTATTTACAAGAATTTCACCTATTTTCGTCTGACTTGTTAGATCATTAGTTGCATTATTCATAACTGCAACATAAATGTTACCAGATTAATTCAAATTATTGCAATTGTATGTGTGGCATTTAACCCCTTGATGGTTGTTGTCACAAATTTACAACAAACCAATTCTTGCCTTTGTTTATTTAGTTAGTTTAATTAAAACTATTTACTTTTGTTTGCTCATATTTTAGTTATTTATTTACATATGATTTATTCATCATTCATCTTTATTTATTATTTGTTTAATTTATTTCAGATTTAATTGTAGGTTAAAGATTTTATTTTTATTCCAGTCCTTTTTTTTTCATTGTTTTCCCTGTTTTTATTCAGTTATTATATGATTGTAAATTAATTTAAGTGTTACAGCGTTACTCATCAGCCTTTATTTCATAATCATAACAACCCTACAACTAGCGCAAGAGCCATAACTAACATAGATAAAACTTTTGTTGTGTTCAATTTCTGTTACAAGATAAAGGTGCTGTCTATTCTATACCTTAATGTTTTATTAAAAAAGGTTTCATATCTAAGATCTGAAAAACTAAAACACATTGAGTTTTTTTTTTCAAGGCTCTCTCTTGGCTTTTGTAAAGGATAAGGGGGCTTTCAGAATTTCAGAATCCTCCATTTCTCTTTTATTCATAGCACCAAAGGTTGTCCATTTTAGTCTTGCATGTTGTCACTTGCTGAATTCAAGAACTACTCTTTAGGAGGAAGTTTGGAAATAAAGAGGCGGTTTAAGGGTTTAACCCTCATAGCTCCTTCAGAAAAAGTTATGTTAAGCTTCTTAAGGGCACAGACTGGCCAATGTCAGTTAATGGCCTGTAAATATGATCTAAAAATGAAAAGCTGCCATTTTCTTTCATGGCTGTCATCACAGACGTCTGGCCTAACCATCAGTAGCAAAAAGAGTTTCAAAATTTTAACCCTTTAAATTCCACTTTGCATACATGGTGCTCCAACTTCCAAAAATTGAATATGAGGTTAAACTAAATGTGATTAATGCAAAAAAAAAAAAAAAATTGTGCAAGATTATAAGAGCCCTGAAGTATTTAAAAAAGGTATAAAAATGTTTTTGATGCATCTTTACTTTTTGTGTTACAGTGTTTTTTATTTTATTTTAAAAAAGTTACGTTAAGCTTCTTTAGGGCATGGACTGGCCAATGGCCTGTAAATATTATCTAAAAATTAAAAGTTGCATTTTTTTTTCATGGCTGTCGTCACTGACTTCTAACCATCAATACCAAAAAAATCTATGAGTTTCAAAATTTTAACCCTTTAAATTCCAGTTTGTACACACAATGTTCCCACTGCCTAAAACTGAAAAGTGGGTTAAAATAAATAAAAAAATAGCCTGTAGGTGGCAGGCCATTATTAGGTGTACAGAGCAGACCGAAGCAGAGATTAGGCAACCACAATTAAAAAAGCTCAATGAGAAGTTGTTTCAAGATAAAATACAAAAAAAAAAAAAAAAAAAAAAAATGTGGGAAAATTCCAGTTTGAACTGGAATGGGAGTGCATTACAGAGAGGGAACTAAATTCCCTTGCAAAAGACTGACCTAAATAATTAGCATGTGATCTGACGGATCAAAATGCTTGGAAAAAAAACCAACAAACAAAAAAACCCACCAAAATTAAAAATTTGAGACCCTTTCATGTTCAAATAACCTCACACGGAAGAAGAAAAAAGATTGTTCATTTCATTAGATGTGTTAAGCATTTTTGAGTTTTTGAAGGTCACTCATTTGCTGAAATAACATTGAAGTCTATGGGTTTTTTCATCACTAAGATAAAAAGCATGGCCCCTTTTGAGTAAATGGTCTTATGTCATGGAAAACAGTTCAACAGTACATCATTGAAGTGTAGAGCAAGTGTGTGAGGCGAAAAAAATTTATCCTAAGAATTTATTCTGAAATGGCATTTGATTACAGAAAGGTCCTTTTCAATGCAAGTCAATGTGGCACAGATTGGCACTAAGGAGTAAATGAGGTGTATTTTAGTTAGAGACCTTAGAAAAAGAGTTAGACAACCCATTTTCCAGAATATCATGAGTCAAGCCAAAATACACACCTGGACCAAGTTTTATGCTATTTGCATTAGTAGAAAAAAAAAAAGTAACAACATAAAAGGTCACTTGCTACCCCTTTAGAAAGCTTAAAAAGCTATGAGGGTTAAGCTATGGACGACCTTCAATCGGTGAATGTGTTATTGAAGTACATGGAGAATTGCGTGTGTAACTGCAATATACTGTATGTCCATTTTCTTTAAAACTCAATAGGATCTGCTCTAGGTGAATGTTTCTTCCATGGCCACAGAGATAAACCAATAAGTCAAATTGAAACATTAGGGCTGGGTGATATGGACCAAATATTATATTCCAAATATATTTGTTTTAGATGACGATATACGAAATATACCAGTATTTTTTACCCTAATTTGTCTGAATGTTTCATTTTATATCAAACACTTGTTTTTTAGTATGGAAACATGTTTAGCTTAAAGGTATAGCTCCACTTCAGTGATGGAATTGACAAAACACTGGTTAGAAATGTTAAATCGAAATAATTAAAGATAGTTGGCCGGCCGTTTATTATTTCTTTGTGAGGATTGTCTTCCAGACAGATAGATTAAATAATCAGGTGACACCTTTGTAGTCAGTCGAGGTGCAGCCGGGTCATTACGAAAAAATAATACAAAAACATTTGTACAACTGATGCCGTTATACAACAGTATAAATATAATATATCTCTCATGTAAACATCATATCGCAATATCATACTGGTATCGCCCAGCCCTAATCACAGTTGCATTAAGCAGAGGTGCAGTGGTGCCTCGAGAGGTGGGTTTGAATAATCTTCATATGTTAGAGTTGACGCTAGCTACAGAGTGATATGCAATGGGTGCTTTGAGATATTGAGATTTTCTAAAATGGGCTGGTTGTATTTGTACCTTGTCACATATTTCCTCTTGCTATACTAGAGGAAGTATCATGAAATTAGTGCCTCTAATGCATGAGCTTAATTAACCCATCCAGTCAAGGCAACTGCAGTAGTGGAGGCCAATAAGCAGCTCACATTTTTGCCTAACTGAATGAAAATAAAAACTGGATTGCAGTACAGTGAACGTGCATCCATCTAGTTTCTATTCCTGCTTACTCAAATTCAGGGTTGCAGGGAGTCAGCCTATCCCAGCTGCCATCAGGAGACACAGGGCACACCCTAGCCAGGCTGACATTATTGAATGTACTGTAATGCACATGTAAGAGGCTATTTAGAAGGAGGTGTACTCCAACATTGGCTGACAAATAAGTGGGTATTCTCCGGCTGCCGGCATAAAACTAGCTGCTACTGGTGTTAAACACACCTTGACCTCTATGGCTTCCATTTAAACAGTCCAATAACTTTGTAATGCAGTTTATTGCTTTTTGCCCAGAAGTCAGATTGACAACTTTGCTCTGCTGTATACTCTGATTGAGTAGATAGAATATGAACCGTTATGCATTTTATTTTGCAAATATCAAGAGAACAGTATGAACAGCTATTTAGATAATAATAATGAAAAACAACAACAACACAAAACAAAAAAAAAAAACCTGCTCATCTGATCATACATGGTTGTTCAGAAAGTTAAATTTCCATGGTACATATGTAATAGAGCTGGGGCATCTACTGACTCTTACTTCGATTACTGACACTCTTATTGTTGTTTGATTAGTGAAATTGCTGAAAATGGACAAAAAAAAGGGTGCGTTAAGCTTTCCCCAAAGTTGAAAATGTAGCCTTAAGTTTAAGTCTTCCTGTGGTTTAATTTAAGGATTTCTCAGCACATTACAGTAAATGATGTAGTGATGCAGCTCTGCAAAGCTTTATTTCCATTGTGCAGAATATCTCACTTTATTTTAATACTGAATCATTTTGTGTTATTTTTCTTTGCTGTGCTGCCACTGTTTCTTTTGTAAATACCCTGTCTGGAAAAATGAGTTTCAGCCATCTGACCTGCAGTCATGACTGTGTTCATCATGTCAGAGCTGCTGCTTGGTTCTGTGCTTTATTTGTGGCTTGTGGAAATGTTTTTAAGATAGCAAACAGCAGATATAACAGCATATTGTATAAATACATGGAAAGATGCAATGAAGCAACATACAAAAAGCTTAGTTTTACAGCAGTCCTATTAAACTACACCATGCAAAAAAGGCTGTCAAGTTTGCTTGTCTTTCTAAAACTGCAGTTTGGTTGGCAGATTGTAATAAAATTTGTTAGGGGGCTTTGTCATAGACTGAAGACCAACTGTAAAAATCTAATTTAGGTGTGCAACTGCTTCTCATGTGCGCTTGTCTTTCTTTTAGCATAAGTAAATAGCTTTGGTATGCAATGCACATCTTCCTCTGTGTCCTCTGTGTCCTTTCTTGCTTTAATGTGCTTATTGTACAGCTCACTTGGAAATGAAATTTCCAATGTAATATGGTTTTTGTGAAGCTGTGTGGTTATGAATTATCTTGCACTTACACCCTAGCTTTTTGCATATAGCATTTTGTGATTAAACTACACATAAAAGGGGGAGTAGTTACATTTGTTCAAAGGTGGATCCACATTTTTATGTCACAGCCATAGATTTGTTACACACATTTTTAAGAATGAGGTCTTGATATCTGTTGTTTTCCTCTCTTACAGGAATCTATTGGACAGAGACACTTTCTCCAAATCTGACCCATGTAAGTTTTCAGTTTTTGCAATCGCAGTTGTTCCTGCAGGAGACTTATTGAAACCTTCTGTCTTTTTACAATTCTTTACTTTTTATTTTTGCTGAGCATAACTTTGATTCAGTTTACTCTGCTATTTCAAAGTGTTCCTTCAATAACTGCATATCATTTGCACAATAATGTGACAACCTTTCCTCACTGGGAGCTAAAGTACCATAATGCATTCAGGGTATGAACGCCAGCACTTGAATACAAATGGCTATTTTTTGGTAAGACACATTGGGAATTGCCATAAAGGCATTTTTTATATTCCCTACAGAACAGAAAATGGAGGAGACTATTTAAATAATGGGTAGGACGTTCAAGGCCTTGTGGTAAATAAACCACGGGAAAAATAACATGCTCATCCTCTTTTGTGCATGCTTGAAGCAGAACAGTGAGATATGTGACAGGTCGCATCACCTTCACCACACCTGCCACAGCTTAATTTCATGCCACAAAATTAAATAGGATTCAGGAGAATCCCTCATTTAGAGCATTGTGTTGTTGATATCATGGGTGCCTTTCTTTGAGGTTTGGTTTTTGCACATAGGTGTCATTTCTAGGATTGTTCCGCTTGCCACTTCATTCGGCTGTCAGGGTGTGGCATCATAATTAGTCTGCAGAGGAGGAATAAAACATACATTATTTATCGGTGTAAGATTCTTTATTGAGATTGTTTAGTGACAATGTGTCCCTCTGCTCTCCCTCTCTCTTTCTCTTTACCCCCGTTCCTCACCGCTTCACATCTCAGTGGTTGTGTTATATACCCAGGGCGTGGAATCCAAACAATGGAGAGAGGTAAGAGATCACAGCCATTCCCTCTGCGAACACAACTCAATCAGCCTTTTCTTCATGACAGCCTGGTCTCTGTTTACAACCACCCCTACCCTCTTCCTCCCCTTCTCTCTCTCTCTCTCTCTCTCTCTCTCTGTCTCGCCCTGTTTTTCTCTCTCTCAATCTTTCTCAAGGTAAATGCTGTGTGTCAATCATTTGCAAATGATTGACCCTGTGAAGTATGGTGTGCTGGTCAGCACTGCTTTAGCTGTGACTGATTGACTGATTAAGATGGCAGTTTCATGTATCTATAAAGATTTCCCCTCAGCATCTTCTCAGTCCCTCTGGCTGTTGGAAATGTGGCTTTAATTAGACCAGAGAGGCTATTAAAGCTGGCAGAAGTTGAAGCAAAACAGAGTCTTTCTGTAATCATTATGTGTGGTTGTGATCAAAATAGATGGAAATACCAAAAAATAGCATCATAAATGATATGCCTTATTAGCATCCTTGTTTTTTTTCTTTTGCTTTGGTCTTACAGAGTTTAACTGTTCTTTGTTGCTGTTGGTATGCACTGTATACTCTGTGTATATATTGTATTGTGCTGTATTGTACATACTCGTGTTGCACAGACATACTATGGGTATCAACTAAACAGCTTGTTGAGTGATATCAGCCAGTGTTAAAAATGGATAACATTGACTGAAAGCAGTAGCTAACATTTTTTTTTAGCGTGTCCTGGTTGTACTGCTTAGACTTTGCTCTGAAACAGCCAAAAAATAATTTACATTTAATTGAGTAGGACACAGAAAAATTCTGCACTGAAAAGTGATTGAGTTGATAATGTTTTTTCTGGCCAAAAAGACATTGTTTTTAGTTGTTTATTTTTCTAATCAAAGGACCTTTTGATGTAAGGTTTCTAGGAGGTTTTTTTCTCTAATACATTTTTTAATTAATGAATTTGTGTTTAAACAAAGAAAATATGCCAATGTGCTGATATACTACAAAACAGTTGAACTTAAAAAATAGAAGTAAGTTAAAGTTTTTTTTGGTATTAAATGGAAAATACACAATCAAAACAAGCATAATTGCATATGAACTATCGGTTAGATTTTTATTTTTATTATATATTTGTGTGAACCCAGAACCTAAAAAAATAAGTGCATCTGCATTCATACCCACATAATCTTTGGTGAGCTAGAACCATGCTTGCTGAGGCTGTAGAGACTTTGGTGGTGGTTGTGCACAGTGAGGTGACAAAAGACTGACATGGAGCAGCAAACACTCAAAAGATACAGCTGTGTTTGGATGATAAAGGCCACAAAATTCTACTCAACCAGAATTAAAAGCCAGTAAGAAGAGTTGTTTTAAGCTGCATTTTAAAATGATGAAAGCTGCTCTTCAAATTAGGGAATGCTGGCTATAAAAAAAAGTAGGCAGATTGACATCAGTGGTTTAGACGGCACCTCAAAAATGACAACCTAAATGTCAGCAATGCATTGATGTGCATGTCCCTGTCAAACAAATAAATCCATTCTTTCATTCATTCATTTATTCAACGAACAGCAGTGTAAAAAGAAGGTTATCACAAAACTTTATGCTTCATGCAGTCATTTAGTTTGAAAACAATATTCAGGTTTGAAAGAGACACTGCTACATGTAATATTCTAATCAAATTACTAAATATTGATATGATGTAAGTAGTGTATGTGCTGGTCTGTTAATTAGTTATATTGCACTTAACACCTGCAGCTGTGGACAATGCATGTAACTTTTAGCCTGTCGTGACCAACAGATCAAATGCTCCCTGACTGATCTCAGCTACAGAATATCACACGACTGTTTGCATCCATCTTTATCACTTGGGTATATTGTTCAAAAGTTTAGAACAAGGAGAATTTATGACACAGTGATCACAGACTAACAAAAAAAAAGAAGAAGCAAAAAGCAAGCGCTTTATGTTAAAATTGAGGAAAAATTGGGTTGGAACAACAGCAGGGATCTCCTCAGAGAAGAAAATACCAGGTACGATTCAGTTCACAGAGCTCTTGACAGAGTATGACCACAGAGGCACAGGGAAGATTGACATGGCATAAACCATTCATAAATACATAAACCCAAAGCATACCTGCCTGTTGACAGAATATTTTCTGCTAAATGAATGGCCTGCACAGAGCTCTGACCTAAATCTCACACAGCACATCAGGATGTCATGGAGAGGGAAATGACTGCCTGGTAATACTGCAGTATAGACGGACTAAACGTTCACTCAAGCTGAGGAATGGCAAACTAAATACTAAAACATCAAGCTTGACAAGTCTGCTCACTTGTTACGCTATAAAATTCATACATTTTTAAATTCTGGGGAAATGTTTCCTCAAACTACACTCACTGAAATTAGAAATGTGCTACTCTTTTCTTTTTTTTTCCCTACTAACATAACCATTTTAAAAATGGTTTAAATTATCTGCCATTCTCTTCAGGGAATCATGCTTTTAAAATAAAGACAGGCACAAAGGTAGCATAAAGGCAGAAATAGAGTCACAAAAAGAGTCACAAGGGGTCCACACAGACTACAAAAAGGCTATATGAACACCACCTATCTGACATCAAAAAGATGTTGGGCCTGCATCTTTGTAGCCGACTATCAGAGTTGCTGCTCAGGTGGGTAAAAAATCTTGCTTACCAGTTCCTTAAAACACCTTAGCAGCCACATAGTTGATTCAAAAATCCTACTTTCACATGACAAAGCATCACACTTATGTGAGACCACCTTGTGAGGAACATCATTACCATAATCTATGGGATAACCAAGACGCTATCAGGGGTTGTGTTCAAGTAGCAGTAAATCTAAATAATTTATAAATAGATTAAGCAAATATAGATGGCATCTAAAAACTGAATGCATACAATCATGAGCTCAGTTTCATACTTTGCATGAAACTCAGAGACATATTTGTCTCTGAGTTTGTCAGAGACAAAGCTGACAAACCATAAACAGGAACTTTGATTCTCACTCTGGACATTCACATGGCCTCATCAGTGTACAACAGATCATATTATACCCCCAAAACCCCAGAAAAGTGAAATTTGATGTCATGGCCCCTTTAAAAAAGTGAACAACTGACCATAAATTCCACAAATGTAATTCCTCCGCTTAGGTATTAAAATATTGTTTTAATCTATGGCTTGGACTAAGAAATAAACAGGTCATGATCCAAAAGAGGCTTTCCAAGTCGGTTCAGTTCATTCCTAGCATAAGAACTTTGAACTGTAAGAATGGTTCAAACTTTTGGATCTTTCACAGCACAATTGTACAGATTTAAAAAATGAGGAAAAAATGAAGCACAATAGCATTTTGGAAGTGGAGGTGAATTAAATTTTCTACAACCCTCCCATGATGAAAGACTGGCACCCAATAAACCGTTTTTGTGGTCTCTGCCAAAATGGAGTTCGCAAGACCTGCAACAATCTAGAAGGATGACGATGAAGAGGGTTGTACCACTGCTCACAAGCAGGGCTTCATTAAAGCAATATCACACAAGAGGGAGTAATGTTGTACTGTTGTACATGAGGTGGCACGACCTGATTACAGCCGTGACAATATTACAGCTACACAACATCACGACCTTGAGTGTCATATTACTTTTGTCACAACAGTTTAACAGCAATTAAAATAGCAAATGCTAAAGAAAGGGAACAAAATATATTATTCAAGTATATTACCATCCTCTGCCAACAAAAGCAGTCCCCTTCATTCATCGTAAGCTTAGCTGTAGCCATAGCAACTCAGCTAACACAGCAGGCTCGCCCATGCGCTACCTGGACATTTTTGTTGGTTGTTAAGCCAGGTATGGGGTGAAAGTGTAGGTTTAGCTGATTGTTACTTGACAAATACTGCAGCTGATCAGATTGTGTGTGGCTCCGTCGAGTCCTGCTGTCCATGATTGCTTCTACTAGCTTTCAATGAGCCCTCGGAAGCAGCGCTGCAGTGTGTGCAGGATCAACTGACCCTCATGTATAACATTGGGATGTTATGTTGTTCTGTCCGTCCCAGCTCTCCTATTCTGTTTCAAATACCCCATGAAACACATTATTTGCCTGTACAAATGCTGCGTTCTGCATGATGCTCCATGACTGGCCAATAGGACGCTTGTTACTGCAGCATACTAGCTTAGCTGTTTGATGCGGAGTAATACATTCACAGTGCACAAACCATGATGTTATACTCCACTATTGTCACATTTTGATTGACAGATTGCTTCAAATTGATTGGCCAGAACCAACTGTTGTACAGTAAATAATCACATACCCTTTATTCATATCGCAACAAGCCACCTGCCAGTACATCAGCACAGACAGACGGGCATATGCTGGTTTCCAAACCAGTTAATGTTAAGTTTAAAGCCTCGTAGTTAATTTTCAGTAAGCACTGTACGGTGTGTATCTCAGCAGTTGTTTGGTGAAGAGCTAGTGAAGAGCAGTGTCAGACCAAACCTAACTAGAACAAATGTCTTACAAAAGCATCAACCTTGTTGCAGACTAAATACTGGAAGTCCTTTGAAAGAAAAAAATAAAAAAAATTGGAGAAGCAAACAGTACTTAAGCTTAATCTTTTAAAGGAGGACGCTAACCTTGGCTTCCCAAAAATTGCAAGACCATTATTCTGGTAACAACTGTGTGCTGTAGCAAGCATGGTGACATTCTGTGCCTTAGCCAAAACATTGTTTTACTGACTTACTGTACGTGCAAGTGTGGACAGGCATCAAGCACCAAGCTCAAGAGAGAAGAGCCTCCTACACCTGTCACCACTGGTTACAGTGCCCCACCTCAAGCTGAAGGGCTGTGGGTGCAGCCCAAATGCCCCTCCTTGAAACAGATACAGAGCTGCGTTTTCAGGGCAGATGACAGCTGGCTAAGCAGCAGAGTCAAGCTGTGCAACATTGATAAAGCTAAGCATCTTTTTAGTCCCTCTGTCTAATGTGTTTTGGTTGTCCTGGGAGGAGATATGGCTGGTTGAAGTACCTTTCACTGTGCCACCAACCGTCTGTATATAATCCAATTACACTTTTTATGGGCCAAACTCTCCCACTGGCTCCTTGTCATTCATATTCCTCATCTACAGGAAAATGTTTTAATAACTCCAATGGAAATATTGTGCTTTCTATTCCAGTTCCAGATCCTTTGACACACGTCCTTGTAACAAATTTATTTAGTCCAATTATAAAAACACGATAGGAGCTCATCACCTTGTTACCGTGTGACTTTAAAATCTTCATTTCCAACTTGCTCATCTGTAATTACTTTGAAAGCAAGACAGCTTTCCTCTGCCTACCACTTTCACTTGACTGAGCAGCTGACACAATAAAATCTCACTGAATTCAAGCAAAGCCTGGCCTTTCCACTTCAAACTCCTAGACGGTAATCTCTTTGCCAAGATAGATTTTCTGAAGCACAGGCTCAAAATGTTATCTGGCCGGTCTTATCTGAGAGGAGGAAGTGCACATCGGCAGCGCTCAGACATCTTTAGATTTTTTCCTTCCTTCCCATGAGAGTTAATTGTAACGCTTTGCAAAGTTGACTTTACATCTTGGTCCTGTACTTGCCATGGTAGGGATACTGAGAGGGAGATCTATTATTTCCACGCACGACTGATCAGTGCTGTGGTTCTGACTGTACTGGGACAAAAGTGAATATGCTATAGCCCCTTCGCTGTCACACTCAGGGTCTATCAATGAAATGGTCTCCTGTTCTCTCGGTAGAAATATCGCCTCCTTGGCATCAGCTGTAACAGAGCTCTCACACGCCCTCAATGGGACGCACAAGAAGGGATGCAGTGCCACAGTCTTTTATGACTTTAGACACACTTTCTTATATTCAGTAACAAGATTAACTTCAGTAAACCCAAACTCTATAATCTAGCCTTACTGTCTTTTTGCTATAGGCATCCATCAGTGCAAACTGTTTCTGCTGCTGTTGTTATTTGTATGCTTCCCTTTTAAGCCTCACTTTGAGTTTTACCCCTGTTGGATGCAATCACAGAAGTGTAAGCTTGTAACCCTGCTGTTCCATATCCTCATTAAGCCCTAACACTGCTATTATTAATTCACTGTGTCAGTTTATGGTAACTTTTTAACTCAAGATGCTTTATTTATGCAGCATAACATCAGTTCTCTGAGTATGAATTATTCATTTTGGATACAATTAATGTGTGTGTGCTTGTGCGGGAGGTTGCAACACTATCTGTTGGATTTTTTTTCTCGCCCATCAACCTTAATACAGAGTTTTCCTCTTCAGTTCCAGCATTATGTTTTAGTGCTGATGGTTTCATATTTT
This sequence comes from Atherinomorus stipes, assembly GCA_023101725.1. Classification (NCBI taxonomy): domain Eukaryota; kingdom Metazoa; phylum Chordata; class Actinopteri; order Atheriniformes; family Atherinidae; genus Atherinomorus; species Atherinomorus stipes. The sequence goes on along the minus strand of JALJCO010001275.1, from coordinate 818,834 downwards.
CTTCTTAACGCCAACTGAAAGAAGTTTACATTTATTTATTTGCTCCATGGTTTTAAGGAAGAAATATCTGTCTTTTTTTCCTTTTTCACATCTTTTCAAAGTTCTCTTGCTGTTTTCAAGTGGTGACAGTTGTATGAATGTGGAATTGATAAATTTAATTTGTGTAACTGGAATCAATAAACTACCTTCTAACTCAGCCACAGCACAAAGAGTAAACATTGTGAAGTGACACTGTGCAGTCATTGACTTCTCTTAATTAAATAGGATCTAATGAGAGCCCATGACTACAGCTGTAGGGGGCAAATAAGGTGTGTGTGTGTGTGTGTGTGTGTGGAGGGGGGGGGGGTACTCTACTTGAGGGAGAGCATAAAATGTGAAGACTCAAAGCTCTTTGCTCACATCTTCCTTGCCTATGTTTTCTTTCCCATTCTCTTTTGGTTGTGATCCAGTTTGGGAGAACAGAGGTGATAGACAACACACTGAACCCAGACTTTGTCAGGAAGTACATCCTGGACTACTTCTTTGAGGAGAAGCAGAACCTGCGCTTTGACGTGTGAGTTATTCTGTTTATCTGGCTCTATGAGTACAGGTTCACAAGGTGTGTTTGTGTTTTAGATCTGCTGGCCTCCAGTTCAGTCTCCTTTTCACTGTGAGGTTAACCTTTTTTTTTTTAAAAAAAAAAAAACGTGCTCATCACCCTCCCTTGTCCCCTTTCTATAGCGTTGCCCCCCTTTTCCCTGTCTCTCAATTTCTCCTCCTTGTCAGCAGCTCAGCTCTCTCCTGAGGAATTATTCATCAGTGCAATGTCTCAGTAGTCATTTATTTAAAAGGAGATTGGTATAAGCATTATAAATATTTCATATAAAGTTTTTATCTATCGTCTCCCTGCTGCAAAGTAAAGCAAAGACCCCCATCCCCTCTCTGCCCTGCCTTTTTCCTCTTGAAAAGGCCAGACTGATGACTGGGTCAGGAAGGCGCAGCTTCATTTCCAGATCTCTGAGGACCGGTTCAGGATAATTCTTTTCACCACACCTCTTCCTTAAGAAGAGGAGATAGGCCTCCAAAATCCATACCCCTCTAGCATGAAGTCCCTGGTGGACTTAAGGGGTGTATTCAGGACTGAGCGGAGGTCTCTGAGGATTTTAGGCGCTTAATGAATTCATTTGACATGCTTTCATGATACAGGATTGGAAGACTGGGAAAAGAGAGAGTGCACCCTCTCACAATTAATGTTACTCATTTACATCTCTGTTTTATCACAGAGTCGGGAGCTTGGGTATACTCAGGTTTAATTACTTTCACATTAAGTTCGACTAGCAGATGCTCAAAACTTTCTTTTCATTGATGGGTTGTTTCAGTATGTCTCCCCTGGCTCAGTATGGAAATTACATCCATAAACTGTAGAATGGTTGTCAAATTATTGCTTATGTGTTTTTTTTTGGGTGGCTCCCATTTGCCCCTTCAATGGCCCAGGTGTGTTAATAGCAGGCCTTATCCTTTAGCCAGTATTTTCTGTGTTACTCATACCTGAACTTCTAAGGTTTGTGGTTTGTTTGCGATTTCAGATACGATATTGATTCTAAAAGTCCAGATCTGGCCAAACATGTGAGTAAAGACCTTTTTTTTTTGGATGAGGGGCTCGACTTTACATTAAACCTTTGAATTATCAGTGCATGTCTCTGATATTTAGGTTCTATGCAAACCAAGCATTGCAGCATTCCTATGCTCAACTATATTTTGAGATAATGAATCAACTGCTCCATACAACCCTTCATAATACCCATCTCCACCAGAGGAATGAAAATCAAAGTTTCACTTGCATCTGGAATACCCTCATTACTAATAAAATGAGAAGTGAAGCATTATGCATCATTATGAAAGCTGTTCAGTGCATTTCCCTGTGTACTATGTTAGCATAGTTTTTCCAAACAATATGTGTTTGTTTCAAAATGACAGCTTTTTCTGCATAATGTGTTGACTCAAAGCACTGTGCTTAGCTGTAGATCATTCAAGAAAACCTCTGATCTCAGTGAATGCATGCAGTGTTGTCCTATATGCTGAAAGCTTTGATGAATAAACACACACATTACAGAAAAGAAGAGTATATTTGACAGATTTGGTTTGCATATTCCTGAAATTTTCATAATTAAATCTGCTTTTGTCACGTTGACTCTGATTGTTGTATGTTTGCATGGTGTTTTTGGGCTCTGTAAACTGTTTCCTGCACCACTATGTCTGCATTCATCCCCATTCTTCTCTTGTTCTTTTTTACTGTCTTTAGTCTCTGTCCTTCCTCTGAGACTCTGTCACCATGTCGATCCCTCTCTGCCCGTTTGCTCTTTCACATACCCACTTTTGCTCTTTTTTTTCTTGCACTTGGGTGATGACAGTCTGGTATTTGAGTCATGTGTCTTTTGTTCCATGATATGCTCTGTTGTGTCACTGCTGCTGCCTGGTCTTTCTCTCTCTTCCTCCTTCTTCTCCTCCACCCTGGAAGCCCACCGACTTTAACGTACGTGTCTGCCTCAGACGTAATAATATATAACTGTACAATGTATACAATGATGCTTAACTCCTCACCGACTCTCCTTGTTACTCCCTGTAATCCACTTGAATGCCCCTGTCCCACTTTTTGCCCTCCTCCTTATGGCAGGACTTCCTGGGACAGGTCTTCTGTACACTGGGGGAGATTGTGGGTTCACCTGCCAGCCGCTTGGAGAAACCTCTAGTGTAAGTGACCATTGTACTCTTCTGCTGACCCTCCATTTTTGCTATTTTGAGCTGTGTAACAAGTATAGGAACCACTATGAAGGTGGTTTTAGATACATCACATCAACCAGAAAAATTGAACAATTTAAAGTTTGGAAACTCAAGCTTCCTGATGTTATCAGACAATAATAATTGAGCTCACACACTCCAGCAGAGATGAGATTACATCTTCTTTTTGGGACCATCTGTATTGTACATTACAGTGCAAGATTAGACCTATGTGCTTAGATGGAAATTGGTAATTGAACATGACCGCGGGCTTCCTCTGTACTATCATTAGGGAAATGATCTAACACAGAGAGTGGATTGAAGTCAGCATGAGACACAGCACTATCAGCTACACGTAGATATGAATTGGAAGAAATGAAGCATTGAATCCACAGAGCTTTGTGTGGCTCACTCAGTTCTGTGTCTTCTTGAATGTGGAAACGATGGAGTTCTCACATACTCCCCAAGCCAGATTCCTCCTGCTAGGTGGGAGTTTGTGAGAATGCCGTGGTTTTGGTGCCGACCATGAACTCTGCCAGGGACTGGTGGGCCGGATTACAGAGCTCAGTGCCCTTCAGTGCTGAATAAGAGGATGAGGAGGATCAAGAGACAGTGCTCACCAGTATGCTGTATACGAAGCTTCACACTCCACTTCAGAGGCAGGGAGGAGGATCAGCATTCCCAAGCAGACATGATGGAAAAAGTGTTCCACAGCTTTAACAGGGCACCTTGATCCCAGCTGAGTTAGTGATGATGATAGTGTGTGGGTGTCGTTTCACACCGTAGTATACAAATATTCAGCTGTGTTGTTAGTAACTGCCCTAACAGCTTTGACATTTTAGAGTTTAGCAAACAGTTTAATTCGGTCCCTTTTGAATAGCAAAAGAGTATCCAGCCTTAATGGAGGTTTGCTCACATCCTGTGACAGACTGTAGACCAGGAGTTGTTTAATGGCTTTGAGCTCAATTTCCTTGTCATGCATCCTGAAGTGACGGTGCCTCTCTGGACTGCAGCTTTGAGGAAAGGCACTTGCAGGGACTGAGAAAATTTGTTAGTCATGCCTACACAAGCCCTCCAAAGGCACACTGCACCGAATGACCTGCTTAAGAGGCGCATCAGTACCCCTTTCCCTATTGTCCACACTTCATCTTTCTTTTATTCTTCTTCCATCTATTCACCAGATTCTTTTTTCCGGCTTGACCCCTTTTCTCTTCTTTGTGGCCTTATTTCTTCATATTCCACACCTCTTTCTTCATCTTGCATGCTCTCAGTTATAGTTGCACAATTTATTGTTTTAGTATAAAAATTATATGCAAGGAGGGAAACGCAGAAGTATGCATGCAGCACCACATACGGTAAATTAATTAAAACATATTGATTGAAAAGTAAAATTGAAAATGGTTCTCATTGCACACAATTAGTCAATGATTGGAGTCTTTCAGACATAGCATAATTTACTGAACACTGTGGCTTAAAGGGACTAGAGGCAGAAATTACGAAAGAATAAACAAGCATCTCCAGTTTTTTTAATACTTATGGGTGACGAAGGGTAAAACACCAAAAAGAACGAGCCCACCCACGTCTCTCTCCGTTGCCTTGAACAGGCCGTGTGTTGCATAAAGCGCTGCAATTCGGTGGCCGAATTTCCAGCGCTGCCCTCCGGATGTGACGTCAAATGACTGCATCCGCATCCCCGACAGTTTCGATACAGGAAGAAGACGGTCGCGGTAAATTCAAACACTGTAAGCGATAGTTATGGATTCTTCTGCTGTCAGCAAACGATCCAGATCAACTGAAAGACACTAAAAAGTGGAACTACAAAGAAAAAGTGTTGAAAACAACATTATAGCTTCAATTTGTGCACACTCCTGTGACGGCTTGGCTTGTGGCTGCAGTTACCTAAAGCACCAGTCGCGCCAGTCGCAAGCTTTATTTCTTAATCTTCCCTCTAGTCCCTTTAACTCTTATTTTACTGTTTAGCACCAGAAATGGTTATTTTTCTGATTTCTGAAAATACAGACATATTTAAAATTGTCTAATTGTAGGCTGTAATGAATTTAAGCTGTACATTTAGTTCAAACTTATTCATTTTCCTTGGATTATTGTAGAATTAAATACATTTTTTCAATTTGAATACAAGCCAAAGCTGTGTGTGTAGCATCACAATACTGTACTTGCTTCCATTCTGAGCAAATTTCCACAGACCTGTTTGTCTTTGGGATAAAGATAGGTCATTATTCATTATAAGGAACATTTACCAGTTAAGGAATATGAGCTACAATACACTGGATTGATACAATGGTATAAATCCTTCTCTTTATACAGCTTTATTATTAATGAATTGTAAATATCAAAAATATTTAAAGAAAAATACAAAAGGTTAGATGACTGATTCAGGTGAATGGTACTTTTTTTAAAAAGAGAAACAGACTTTTAAGAGTGGCATCCTAGTTCTTATGAGTCTGAATCTGTGTATAGCCAGCAGGAAAGAACCATGATACAGTAATAGTTGTTGTAGTAAAGGTAACATAGAAATAACACTCATTTAACATATTGGCATTAACTTTTTTGTCTTTAAGGTGATTCACACCACACACACACAGCATATGAATTCAGCACATTAGCATGTTAAACCCATTAGCTCACTGTGACTGTGTCCTCCTGCTGTACGCTTCAAGCTGGAAATGAAGAAATTTTCAATGACTATTGTGGGTGGGTTGGCTACACCCATGAGAGCCCAGCAAGGGGAGAGGGAAGTGTTTTTGAAAATATATAAAATAGTGTTTGAGAAAAAGCATGCATGCCAAATATGTAGAATAAATTGAGAGGCGTACCTCACATCAAAGGCTCAACTTTCCAACCTGTGGGGAAAAGAAGTCATTATCAAAAGGGCTAATCTTGTGTTTCACTTGTTTCTGCTGTACTGAATTCATAGTGATTGAAAAGGAAAAAGTAAAGTTTTTCTTCACTTGGTTGGTGCAAAAAGCAACTTTTTGTTAATTAAGATGTGAATTTGGAGGAAACATTTTCCTTTTTAGTTATACAGAAATGCTCTCTAAAGGCAGGGTAGGGGATCCTAGAAAAACGGTTCGAGCAAGTTACATTTTAAGTGATACACACCCTGAAACCATGCCTCTTTAGCGCAGGAGTGTGCGCACCGACAAGCAAAGATAACCGATAACAGCCGAGTGGATAGCTTGTTAGCCTAAACAGCCGAGGAACCACGTTGTGTGTTAAGTGTTAATTTGCTCACCTCCAACTCCTTCTGCTGTCTAAAACATCCACACTGCAAATGTCAACACCTCCATGACTTGATCCACATCTGTTTTTTTTTTCTCTTTTCGGTGCATTTTAAGTTGTATTGTAGATGGTTTTTAAAGCCACAAAATCAATAACATTTGGTAGTTTTGGTCACTTTTGTTCCTGCACTGCCTTTTCCTCGACCGTTTGTCTTTAGCTAGGATAGTGCTTTGAATTCTTCATTGTTTTTCTCCAAAGGTCCCTCATTAGTCTTGTGGTATGGTGGCTCACTTTGTCTCACAAGGAAAGGTCACTGCTACTAGATTGCTGTTGCTGTGGGAAGGAGTAAGACAGTCAAAGCCAAAGTCATAAAACTAGTTATATTAATTATATCAATGATGAATCCTGAGTGTGGAGAGGCTTTGTAAATCAATTTAATATGATGGTTAATAGGCCATTGTGTCCATCACTTGGTCATTGTATTCTAAATGGTAGAACTTGAAGAGTGTCTATCAACATAACTTAACACAGTCTGCACCACTGCAAAACCTTTCCAAACTTCAAAGTCAAAGCCAGGCAGAAAATACATTAAACGAGCCAAAAGGTGGATCTTAGAAATTATAAAATAGATTTAAATAATTAAGCAAATATAGTTTTTATTTGACTGTCACAAAGTGCATATTACACTGTTGGAAGCAACTGGAGCTCCAGTTAGTTCCAAACTGGATCTGACATGTGTGAAAAGGCTTTGACAACAATAATCAATGATGAGTTTTCAAGGTTAGCTTCGACTGACACATTATCTGATGTGCATGCTAAATGATAGGCACTCATAAGCACACGCTGAATGATGAACAGTAAATGAGGTGATAACCATATTTGGAAAATGACTCTTGTTATTGATGTTACTGAATGAACAGAACTTTCATTGACGAATGTTTGTGCCAAAACAAGTCAAAATGTAAGACATTTAAAAAACTTTTGTAGTATCATAGCCAGGTTTTAAGTTGAATATTAAACAAAGCAGTAACAGTGCAATGTGATACAAAGCAGCACAACAGTTTTTTTTAAACTATAACTTGAGACTTAAACTGTTTTATAAGACTGAGACAGAGGTGTTATGTTCATATTAATGACCCTGACGGCAGTTTCTGATGTATTAACAAACTTGAACAAAATTGAAGGTCTTATTTGCATCATGAAACAATGATCAGTTTGCAACACTTTCCAGTTTTGTCAGTATGGAGTTGCTCTTTTAATTTTACTTCAGTTTGATCTTTCTGTTGCTCACAGACCTCAGTGAACAAAGGAAAAAAAAAACTTGACTAAAGAAGACACATGAATGATTTGTGTTGTTCAACGGCCATAAGGAAATCTAAAGATACAAATTTAGAGAGCCAAAAATACAAGTGTGATACAGTAAATATGACACATTCTACTGTTACTATGATGGCCAAGCTTTCTGAATTTGGAGACTAGTATGCAGTTGACTATATAAATACTTTTATATATTCTGGATATAAAAGAATATATATCAGCCCTCTGGCTTGTACACCGTTTTCTTCCACACTTCTTCCTTCCACTTAACTGTCCATTAATGTGTTTTGAAACAGCACTCAGAGAAAAACCAGTTTCTTTTGCTATCACTTTTTGTGTCTTTCCCATCTTGTGCAGGGAGTCAATGATGGTTTTCTGCACAACTGTCAGATCAGCAGTCTTCCCCATATTGTGAATTCTTCTAAACCAAGACAGGGACTTTTTTAAAGGCTTGGGGCACTTATGGAGGTGTTTTGGATTACTTACCTGTTTAGAATGTGACACTCTGAGCCTACAATACTGGAGCTTTTCACAGTATTCTAATTTTTTGAGTTTTAGAATTTGAGGTTTTCTACCCCCCCCCCCCAAGCTGCAAGTCCTAATCAGCAACATCCAAAGAAATAAAAGCTTGAAATATATTGATTCACATATTATTTGTCTAAACAATACGTAAATTGCACCTTTTAAGTTGAATTACAGAAATACATTAACTTTTTCAGGATATTTTAATTTTTAGGGTAGTACCTGTGTGTATATATATACATATCTCTTTCTATATATGTATATATAGAGAGATATATATACGTAAAATCACAATATTCTATTATAATCTGTTACTGCAGAGTAAATGTTGAAATAAATATAGATACCTTGCCTTTAATAGTGGGTTATTAAATCACACAGATCTTGTATTTTTCTTTCTCTGTTGCAGCACCAGCTATTCTAGTTTGCTAGCTGCAACTATAAATTTTATAAAGCCACATTGCTTGGTTTAATTATGCTAATAATCACTCATTTTCACTCAAATGCTGATTCTAGTTTTTGTACTGAGCAAACCTTTTGTTTTATTACACTAAGCTAATCTTGGCCTAAGAATGAATGTTTGGTAAACGGCTGTTAGTAGATATCTAGTCACGTCATTAGTAGCTCAAGTTTGCCTATGCAAGAGCTGAAAAACAGTCAACTAGTCCTCACTTTATTGCTCTCTTGTGCTTGATTGACCTTCATGTATACTTTGAAGACATCAAAAGTTTGAAGGCCTGTGCACCAGCACCATGTGCAGATGCTGTGTAACCTGCTTTGAGTGGGAGTTTAGGGAGGGTCTGTTGCAGCCTTGGTCTGGCAAGGTGATACAGTTTCTATTATGACCTTCTTATACAGCTTGATAAAAAAAAAAAAAAAAAAAAAAAAAACAGTAATCAAGTGAAAACCCATTGTAAAATATGAACAATGTCATGCTACCAATGCTTACTAGCTACTCACCTCAAGTTTACTTGGGAAAAACGGAAGCAAAGGGCATCACTCATCTCATTTCTACTTCAGTTCTTCTAAAGTTGTCGGTTGATGTGGTTGACTGACTGAATCGGGGCTTTGCAGCAGCACTTAATCTGAGATTAAATGATCTGTCGATTTAAATAATGAGTGGGAGTGAAAAGAGTTCTTTTTTTTTGTTGTTGCTGAAACTAAAGATCCTTAATCTGAGCACTCTTGATAATGTAAATGAAGAGGTGGAAGCAGGAACTGTGTTTTCTTAACTTTTAGCCCCATGTTTGTTTGCGCTACTGTAGTTAACTGGGAGGTGAAGTGTTTTAGACAGCTTACAGTAATCAGCATCATCTGCCTCAGGACATCCTACACAATTAGAGCATTCTCCTGCCTCCCCAAATACCAATTTGGGCTCCAAGGCTGTGCACTAATGCGGGTCCCTCTGTAATAATGTGGAAAACCTGAACCAAGCTGAGTGAGCGAGAATGCTTTGCTTGCCTGATAATAGGGATTTATTAGGCACAATTTTGGTTATGTAAATAACAAAAATACTCAGTAGACTGTTTGTAAAACTGATTTTCAGGCACATTAAGTTGTCTTGTTACTGTACCTTTTTATAACCGAGGTGGCCAAGTTCAGTCCTTGAGAGCCACAATCCTGCAGATGTATTCCTTCTCCAACCCACATGAATTAGAATTAGATTACATGTCATTACTTCTGCAAAAACTTGATGCTCTGAGGGATTTCCTCTTACAAAAACACATTTCTGTCACTTCCATGTTTCTCTGATTGGTTCTCTTTGGTTCACTTTATTCCTGTTAGTCCTGCCTCTCTTCTTGCATTGTATCAGTCTCCAAAGGAAGGATTCCAGACTGATTTGCCGTGTATCTCATACATGCTAATGCTGAATATGTTATGTCTTTAGGCACATTCGGACAGAGAGGTTCTAAGAACGCAGTTCGTATAACTACGCGTCCCGAATTTAGTTATAAGAATTACCCTGCGCCTTCAGTTTGCGTTCGCACATGAGGGAGGACCTTGTCAGGGACCATGTGTGACACAATCGGTGTGACAATGACAAATTTATGCCCCAGCAGATCTAATACAAAACAAGTTTCTCATCTCTTTTATTCGAAGCTATTATAAAAGCTAACTTACCAGCTGTCCCTCAGCCCCCCGTTGGAAAGCTGCCCTACTAACATCTTGTTTACATTTTGTTGAAGTATGCCCAGACACTTAAGTGAACGGACTGGGGTTCATTCACTAAAGTGGCGCAGATTGCACTGACACAATTTGCAACTGTATTTGAGTTTCTCATCTCTTTTTTTCAAAGCTATTAAAAAAGCTAAATTACCAGCTTTCCCTTGTTTACCTTTTGTTGAAGTGCGCCCGGAACTTTAGTGGACGGTCTGTCCATCCGAATGGTCCGGGCGGCAGCCACAGATTCTCCTGCCACACTTTGCAGCTGTGTTTGTATTATGAAATTAGTATGAAAATAATGCTTTTGGACATTTCAAAATAGTTATCGATTCGGGACGTGTACCATTGTGAGCGATTTAATAATGAATTGGTGCACTCCTATTGTAATAGATCTAGTTGTTATTACGATCTCGGTAAACAGGTAAACAGCTGTGAGACTTTTTAAATATGGCGGTGCTGGAAGAAGCGGAGCTCATGCAAGGGGCGCGGCTTGCCAGTTATACCAATCACCACACCTACGTATTTCAGTTCCTATGGAACCCTGAAAAGACCCTGCCTTGGAGTAGGAGCTAAAAATGTTATAGGAACTGAGGTCTGAGGTCCCTAGTTTTTATATGTCCGAATGCGCAAAAAAAACGGCCTGGTTCCCGAAAAGGTTATAGGAACTCCAAAGGTTCCTACAGTCCGAAAAGCGCCTTTTGCTCTTCAAATCATTTTTAATGTAGCATTATAACAGCCTACAAATACTTCTTAAAAAAAGAAAAAAGAAAATGACGTGTTCCCTTAAACGTGTCATAACCTGCCGTTTTACATATACAATCCTTCTTAAATTATCTTCAAATGAATTTTTAATTCTAGTTGGGTGGGACGAAAATTTAATGAGCTCATTTTAACCTCTTTTTATCCCCAACTATTTTTTGTCGCGAGAATACGTACGAGAGTTAGACCTGTCTGTAAGTGCGTTCACGAGGCAAACGTCAAAGCCAAAACAAAGTTTTATCAGGACAGAGCAGGTGAAGGAAAATGATGTCCCAACAGAGAAAAATGTGATTAAAACGTAACAGTGCGGTTGATAGAGAGGATCCGCGGAGTAAAAGGGCTGGACTCTGATGAATATAAGGAGCGGACGTCTGACATGAAGTTAACCAAACAGTGTTAGCTTCTGTAGCTACATTAGCAGCTTGTCCGCTCGTCAATCACCGTTTACTGGTCTCTTACACAAAAGATAATAAGTTACACAAGCAGCAACACTTACCGACTGCACATCCTCACTGATAAATATAATCCACTGCTCCCTGGTAGTGCTGTCCCTCCTGTTAAAGCATTGAAAACTGCTGAATTTCTGCCGAGGCAACTCAGCATGGCAATCTCCCCCCTCCTCCTCCTCCTCCTTGTCGCAGGTGTCCTTTCTGACAAAGCTGGTCTACTCCGTGGCAGGTAATCAGCTGCCTTCAGGTGGTGCTAAAGACGCTAGCTTAGCAGCTCGCTAGCAGCCTCTCTAGTTTACGTCATAACAGCTGATCATAACGACTCCACGGCAGGTAATCAGCTGCTTTTAGGTGGCGCTAAAGAGGCTAGCTTAGCAGCTAGCAGCCTCTCTCGTTCACGTCATTCGGAGAAAGAAATCCAATTCGCGTACTGTGGAGAGCGCGTGCTTGTGGCCGATTCTGGTGAGAAGAGAGCGCCCGCACTCAAACACGAAGTTACTTTCACTTTCCGGAGTTTCTGGCACGTTATAACTGAGGTCCTGTTCCAATACACATGTTTTAACGTGAAAAAGTGGGATTTCCGGGTGATGACTCCTTTTAAGCTCTGCAGAGGCCTGGTAATGAGCAATTCATGTGTTTGAGAAGGGATATTCAAAAGTTGCCCTCAAGGACTGGACTTGGCTGCACATCCAGTCTTCAGGAGCTACTGTCCTGGAACTTTTAGAGTAGCCCTTCTCCAACATACCTGAATCAAATTAACAGCTCCTTACCAGGCCTCTGCAGAGCTGAATGACATGCACATGAGGTAATTCAGCCATTTGATTCAGGTGTGTTGGAGAAGGGGTACTCTAAAAGTTCCAGGACAGTAGCTCTTGAAGACTGGATGTGCAGCCAAGTCCAGTCCTTGAGGGCAACTTTTGAATATACCTTCTCCAACACACCTGAATCAAATGAATTGCTCGTTACCAGGCCTCTGCAGAGTTTAAAAACTTTTTTTTTTTTTAAACAGAAGTATGGGCTGCTATAAGGAGAAGGGGTGCTCTAAAACTTGCAGGATAGTATCTCTAGAGGACTGGATGTGTGCACCCCTGTTTATAACACTGACATCATAGAAAATCAGAAAATCTATTTGTTTTTGTGAATTGAAACAGCTCATTTAATACACACCAGAGTTTTTAAAAGTATTGGTTTTCAAAGTTCTGTGTATAATAAGGCAAAAGATTTTCATCTTCACACTAATAACGATATTAGGAGCAAGAACAGACAAGGACAAGGAGGACTTTCACCCTGCAAGTAAGCGTAGCTAATTTGTTTTGCACTCGTGAGCTGAAAATATTTGTTTCTGTCATGACCAGATGTTTTATCTACTGGAAAGGTCAGAGAGCAACCTGAGAATGCAGTGAATTAGAGCTCTGCTGGTCCACTTGAAAACTGCTGTTGCTGATCTTTATAGCAGCTGAAAACAATCTGGCCAGGGCGACATAGTGCAACATGAATTAATTTCCCTGTACCCAGCACGGGGGTGGTGGAGGGGAGATTAGAGTTCCTGTTGCTTCATAAGGGATACGTGATAAGGGAAAAGTAAATCAGTTTGTTGATGTCACACACCTGCAGTGGGTGAGTGGGCTAAAATGCAGTTCACCTCGTAAGTGGAACAATAATGAGAACTGAGCATCTCTTTTGGCCTCTGATTGAGAGAGATGTGTTCTTGCCAGGGGGGAGTTGAAAAGGGCTTGATATGCAGTGAAAGGGCTTTTCTTCTTGGCAGGGGAGAACACAGAGGTTGGAGTGAACTCACGGTTGTGGCTTTAGCAGTTTTTGCATTTAGATGGGAAAATGTCCCTCTGATTGACATCTAATCTTCTCCTTCACTGTCAAAATAAGTGATTTCTAGCTTGCAGGTGGCTGATGAAACCCTTGTTTATTTAGAATCCCAAGAAATCAAATACTATTATAGTAATTAAAGCTGTGCTGAAATTTATGTAATCAAAATGTCAACATCAGTCTCACTGCGTCAGAGCATGCACCTAAAATGAAATACATTTGTAATTTAGTAGGTGATTATATTTAATGTCTATAAACATGCACACTACTTTTGTTGACTGCTGCTGTCATAGTGATCATTAGCTATCCATCAGTAGCACCTAGTTAACAACTCTCAATGGCTCACACAGTGGCTTTCATTAATGATCATGTTGGTATTGGCGGCATGTTGGTGACGCAAGTGAACAGGTCCTGCCTGGCAGCTTGTCTCCATCTGTAGGTATAAACACCTTCTCTGCTTGTGTTTTTGTATCCATATAACATTTTTCTTCACTTCATTTTCTTGCCATGTTTACCTTTGTGCTTAGTTTAACAAAAACTCAGAGCTTCACACAGTTTGCCTTTAGCCCCCTTTTTGAAACACTAGCTGCAATACCAGTGTGGGGCAGCTCTCTTTCTCTCACCGAGGTCTTCCAGATGTATTGTGGTGTCATTTAGAATTAGCTTTCATCCCCCTTTTCTTTCTGTTTTTTTTTTCTTCTAATCCTGGTGAGGTGAGGGATTATGAATGCTTATCAGCGTATGTAGATCAGGGGGATTAGTGGTATAATCTCATTTGAACCTACATAGAGTTTTGGCAACCGTTTTTAATTCTGTCAGCTATGATCGGCCCACTGCCCCAAACGTTTACAGTGGCACAAAGCCAGATTATCTGTCTACCTTCTTTTCTGTTGCTCTTTGACTCAACTCAGGCCAGTAAGATTTTTCAATTCATTGTAATCCCCTCGTCATCCAGACATATTTATTAGATTCACTGACCTGGGCAGCCACTTATTTCTTTTGTCTAATAAAACCTTTTTGTTCCTTTCCCTCTAAAATAATATGTAATTCTGGTTTATCTCCACTTGAGTGTGAAATTGCAAAACATTGCTTTTATTTTTTTCTCATTTTTTGCATGATAACGCGCAGTCATTTCATCCTTTAGGAAAATAGGACCAACCCTGCAAAAACTGCAGTATGAAAAAAAGAATAAAAAATCTTTCTGTTGTGCTCTCACTTGTGTTGTTGAGAAGGTAACCTGCCCTCGCTCCTGTATGCTTGGCACGTTCATGCGTTGTTAAATATCAAGACCATTCCTCATCCTAATGACCTAATGTGAACTGCATCAACAATAGCTTCTCTCCCTTTTTGGACTTTAATCTCACCCACTTCCATCCACCTCAGCTCCCCTCTGACAGGTAATGAAGAACACAGGCTCAGTGAATCACAATTTCACAACAGCAACTACCTCTAGATTGGAAATTATGGAAGCCATACATTGCCTCTGAATATTTCTAATGTAATATGCCATGCACTATAATCTTTTATGCTTGTTCTTTGGAGGGGTAAATGACTGGAGTGTGCTCTCCCGTGGCAAAAACAGAGAACCACTGTTCTCATTGCTATTCAGCAGAATAGCAGAATCAAAATCGCTAGCCAAGTAATTGTAGTGATGCTGAAATATGCTGCTTGATCTCTCTCCATTCAGTTGATCAAACAGGGGATCTGTCAAGGCAGCTGTGGCTAACTCTGGTTCAGTGTGAGCAAGGAGAATGGCAGCAGTTCTTCCCCACACTTCTTTCTCAGTTAAGGAAGCCACTTCGCTCCAAGGTCCCGTTTCAGTTATGTCTTGACTTGTTTGTTAGCTTCATGAAGCCTTGTTTGATCATTAGGGTTTCTCTTGAGGAGAGGTAATGGCAAACACGATGCTAATCTGACAGAAAATGAAAGACCTGCTTTCAGGCAACATCAGTACACATTGAATTGGTCATGACCATATGGCTTGGTGTCTTGTGGGTGCCAGCAGAAGCTTGTAAGTGACAGTATGAATTATAAAGCCAAGTGACTGGTGTTAAGAATTCCAGCTCTATAGCGTATAGGCACAGTCAAAACTTGAAAATGTAGAGTGCATTTATGTACAAATTGTGTGTCCACCTTTATGAAAGGAACAAAAATAAATAAATAAATAAATAAACTTACCTTTAGTGCTATGACTCAGGGAGACTTTTTTTTTGTTTTATATTACTTTAATCATTCACTGAAAGTAGCTACAGAAGCTATGGTAGATAGTGAGCGGGAACTAGTGTCAGCAGGCCTCTGAAAATTTTTTTGTCATATCAAAGCTTGTCTCAACAATTTTCACCGAACTCTGAATTTAAACATCTTTACTGATGTTCCTATTAACTGAATACTTACAATATAGGGCACTTTAGCATGTGCCACCCCACATCCAAGGTACATCATCAAACACAACCCTTATTAACAAAAAAGACAGCAAACTGATGTTAAATAAAGAAAGGAGATAAAAATTAAGATAAATAGATAACTTATATTAGCTGAAAACTAAATAAATGAGAATGCCCAAACATTAAGGGTGTCAATTTTTCCTGCTGCTTAGCTGAAAATTGCTCAACTGTGCTACATCATGAATGAGCCTAATACTGTGTGACTTGAGTCATTAAAATATTAAAATGCCACAGCTGAATAAATCTCCTCAGTTCCTCTCAGGCACTGTAAACATAGTGCCAGTACAGGAAAAAGGACCCCTCCCTGGTACATTTCAAACAATTTCATCATCAGTGTTTTTCCACTGAGAAAATGTCTGCAAATGGAAGCTGAGAGAATTTGGCCTCTTAATGCAGGACACTTTATATTACCTACACTCAAATTTCAGTAAAAAAAAAAGGTGTACAGTAAAAGGGGAGGCATGCATCTTACAGCCTATATGTACCATAACAGGCAGGAACAGTATTTATGCCACTCTTTAAAAATAGATAAAACGAAAAGAAAAAAATGCCATGTTCAATAATAACTAATAACTAATCTAAAAGATCATTGACTTTTTTTTACCTGCCCTCTTATCAGTAGCATTGATTAGAGCAGAGTGGGCTTGATATTTCACTAATCGCAGGATCTTATAGCCTAGGTTGATCGGAATATAAGCCTTGCTATGACCTCAGGAGATAAATTGGTCCGAGGAGTTCACAGGGTTTATGGTGAACATTTTACTAGCTCTTCAACGCACTAACAAATTACAAAGCGGCAGCTTGGAGTAAAACATCAATAATCCAAGGAGAGTTAATTCACCTTGAGACTAATCTCCCTGGACCTTGAAGACAGACCCTGAAAAGTAAGTGTGCCTGCCATCTGAAGACAAATACTTCATTTTACCTTTTACCTCATTAAATACAGCAGTTATAGTTAAATGCTCTCGTTAGTAGACGTGTTTTGAAGTATTAATCAGGTTTGATACCAAGGGGTCTACATTTGCTTTTCTGTAGCATTGCTCTACATGTATTACAGGCCTGAGAAACACCTTAGACTGTTGGACTTGAAAAGAATGCAAATGTTTCCTACACAGGCAGGGAAGAGGGACCACACTCTATCTCTTAATGGGTCTCCTGGCAAAATGAAAGTGGCTAGAAGTTCAGTTATTGCAGGTTTGTGCTTCATATTGACTTTGTTAATAATGAAAGCGTCAGACTGCCTTAGGTTCGGTAGAGAATCCAGTATTAATGACAGTCAGATCAGCTGTCACAGCTTGATGAGGATCTGCAGTAAGTTTGACCTTCTAATGATTGAACTCCAGCTAAGGCCACAGCAGGACACACATGTAATTTCCTCCTTTATTCGAAAAGATGACAGGAGTGTCAGCAGCTGGAGTGCTACTTTGTGATTGGAAAATTGATATTCATCTTTCTCTGTTTAGGCTGGAATGGGCTCTGCCTACTTTTCACAGCGACAGTGAGGATAAGATATAACTTTATTTTTCCTCCATATGAAATATTCATGTTACAGCAGCAGGCAGTCAAAAATAATATCAGTAAAGCAAAAGATGGGATGAAAGTACACGTAACAAATGTTCAGATAAACATTAAATAAGATATTACAAATACTATCAACAAAGGTCAGACACAATATGATATGTATACTGTATATGTAGCAGCAGTAGTG
Source organism: Atherinomorus stipes (assembly GCA_023101725.1). Classification (NCBI taxonomy): domain Eukaryota; kingdom Metazoa; phylum Chordata; class Actinopteri; order Atheriniformes; family Atherinidae; genus Atherinomorus; species Atherinomorus stipes. Next base: position 801,651 of record JALJCO010001275.1, on the reverse strand, counting down.
ACCTTTATTTAAAACCAGGTAAGTCAGTTGAGAACCAGTTCTCATTTACAATGACAACCTGGCTAAGAGGCAGCAAAGTAAATAACACCAGACAATAAATAATAAAAACAAATACAAAATTACAATTCAAAAGTACAAGAAGTACGGTAAGAGAAAAATGTGTCTATCTATCTATCTATCTATCTATCTATCTATCTATCTATCTATCTATCTATCTATCTATCTATCTATCTATCTATCTATATATATATATATATATATATATATATATATACACACACACAGTGGGTACAGAAAGTATTTAGACCCATTTAAACTTTTTACTCTTTGTTTCATTGCAGCCATTTGCTAAAATAAAAAAAGCTCATTTATTTTCTCATTATTGTAAACTCAGCACCCCATCTTGACAGAAAAAACCAGAAGTGTAGACATTTTTGCAAATTTATCAAAAATGAAAAACTGAAATATCACATGGTCATAAGTACTCAGATCCTTTGCAGTGACACTCATATTTAACTCACATGCTGTCCATTTCTTCTGAGCCTCCTTGAGATAGTTCTACTCCTTCACTGGAGTCCAGCTGTGCTTAATTGAACTGATTGGACTTGATTAGGAAAAGCACACACCTGTCTATATAAGACCTTACAGCTCACAGTGCACGTCAGAGCAAACCAGAATCATGAGGTTGAAGGAACTGTCCAAGGAGCTCAGAGACAGAATTGTGGCAAGGCACAGATCTGGACATGGTTACAAAAGAATTTCTGCAGCACTAAAGTTTCCTAAGAGGACCGTGGCCTCCATAGTCCTTAAATGGAAGAAGTTTGGGACGACCAGAACTCTTCCTAGACTCGACCGTCCAGCCAAACTGAGCAATTGTGGGAGAAGAGCCTTGGTGAGAGAGGTAAAGAAGAACCCAAAGATCACTGTGGCTGAGCTCCAGAGATGCAGTTGGGAGATGGAAGAAAGTTCCACAAAGTCAACTATCACTGCAGCCTCCACCAGTCGGGGCTTTATGGCAGAGTGGCCCAATGGAAGCCTCTCCTCAGTGCAAGAGACTATGAGAAACAAGATTCTCTGGTCTGATGAGACCAAGACTGAACTTTTCAGAGTTAATTCTAAGCGGTATGTGTGGAGAAAACCAGGCACTGTTCATCAACTGCTGAATACGATCCCAACAGTGAAACACGGTGGTGGCAGCATCATGCTATGGGGGTGTTTTTCAGCTGCAGGGACAGGACAACTGGTTGCAACTGAAGGAAAGATGAATGCGGCCAAGTACAGAGAAATCCTGGAAGAAAACCTCTTCCAGAGTGCTCAGGACCTCAGACTGGGCTGAAGGTTCACCTTCCAACAAGACAATGACCCTCAGCACAGTTAAACTAACAAAGGAGTGGCTTCGGAACAACTCTGTGACCATTCTTCCTGGCCAAGCCAGAGCTCTTTCCTAAACCCAATTGATCATCTCTGGAGAGACCTGAAAATGGCTGTCCACCACCGTTCACCATCCAACCTGACAGAACTGGAGAGGATCTACAAGGAAGAACGCAGAAGATCTCAAATCCAGATGTGAAAAAATTGGTGGATCATTCCCAAGAAGACTCAAAAGGGTGCTTCTACTCTGTACTAAGCAAAGGGTCTGAGTACTTATGACCATGTGATGTTTCAGGTTTTCTTTTTTTTAAAAAAATAAATTTGCAAAAATGTCTACATTTCTGTTTTTTCTGTCAAGATGGGGTGCTGAGTGTACAATAATGAGAAATAAAGTGAACTTTTTGATTTTGGCAAATGGCTGCAATGAAACAAAGTGTGAAAAGTTTATATGGGTCTGAATACTTTCTGTACCCACTGTGTGTATACATATATATATATATATATATATATATAAAAAAATACTGTATATTTGTTCTGTAAATACACTACACATATGGTGTGTGGGTGTTAATAAGGAGAGGAAGAAATATTGTGCTGAGATGGTGGGAATTATAGTGTGGACCAGAGAAAACTTAAGTGATTTATTGCAGCAGTGGGTTATTTGTGCTACAGTTGAAAAGTCTGACTGCTGTAGATTGTTGGTTATTCTCCTTCTGTCTCTGTGGTGAACCAGTCTGCAGCTGAAGGACCTGTTCAGAGGCCCTACTGTCTTATTGTGGGTGTGAGAGACATTCTACACAATTGATGCTACCTTGGTTATCATCCCTTCTCTCCCACCAGTGGAATTCCAATGGAGTTTAGAGAGCAGTCCAGGACAGAGTTGACCTTGCTGACCAGCTTTTTAAATGTCTTTTTCTTGGCTTTCTCTGCCCATCTACCACTCTTCAGATCAGAGTGTAAAGGATTGACACTATCACAATGTCATAGAATATCTTTAGCAGTGACCTGCACACTTCAAAGAATCCCAACCGTCTTATCAAGTAGAAACTACTTTGGCATTTCTTCTGCAGCATGTGATGAACAAGTACAGGTACTGTATTACTGAGGTGAACACCCAGGTACTTGCACTCCCCAGTCATCTCAGTATCCAGTGGATGTTTAGAGGTGTGGAATGATTTCCTATGGAAGTCTAGCGCCATCTCCCATCTGTCTTGTTTTGCTGGTGGTAATGCATGGTGGATGAGTGTGCACCAGTACTGAAATTGGTGAGAGTCTATCTACGGAAATCTAATTTTGTACCACTTTAAAAAAGAAAAAAAAAAGCAAGAAAACAGCCAAACATTTGGAGCACTACTCATTGTTAGAAAATGCCAGAGGATTGACAGAGACATAAAAATATGATGGAAACAAAGATAATCTCACGTCTGCTGCAATATGTCTCGTTCATTGAATAAGATCAGTGGTCAATAAATCTGGAGAGGTTGATCAGACATCTTCTGTGTTGCAGGAGTTTAAGCCCATGTTGATCTGAAGAAAGAGAAAGGATGTGTTCATAATAATTTTTTTTATTTAATTCAGTTAAAGCAGAAAAATAAATGACATCAGAATTCTTAAGCTGTTAGATTTAAATTGCATGGCCAATCTACATGGGCTTTTTGGTGGAAAAACTATATCTTTGAAAGGAAAAAAAAAGAGTTATTCTGTGAACCTCAGATAAATTGTAACCATAAATCTTAGAAAACCTCAGGAAAAATCGTAATCTTTTTCTTCTCTCATACAGAAAGAAAGAAAAACTCCTTATTTTAAGTAACCCCCCCCCCCCTCCACACACACACACACACACACACACACCCTCCCCCCAGCTTACTATCAAGATGTTGATTAGAAAAAAATATACATCAGCTGCTGAAAAATTTTAGGAAGAAGACTGTGCTGCTCATTGGGGCAACTTGTGGGTATTGTAAAGTACATTGCATTCCCTCTTAGTGCGAAGCTACAAACATTTATAGTCATCCAGTGGGCCACTGTGACAGTTTTTATTGCAAAAGTGAATGATGTCTGTTTGTTTTTACAGTGGCATACCTGGGAAGACATGTGGAACCATTATCCTGTCTGCTGAGGAGCTGGGAAACTGCAGAGTAAGTCCAAAAAGTTTCACTCAGGTTACTTCTTAAATTTGTTTACACAATAAACATTAAGCAGTGTTCACTGATCTGATTTTAACTATCCCATTCAAACAATGGTACATCATTCTAATTGAACATAACTGGTGCAAAATGCATGTTGAACAATACTCACAAGACTGCTGAAGTGAATTGGGATGTTTAATATCTTTGCCATCAGTGAGATATATTGTCTCATAAATGCCCCCATTAAATGAGCAGGATACACAGTGTTACTATGCAAATGTGTTTGTCATTTGGAAATTGTGTACATAGTGAATATTCTATGAAGTTGAATGGCTATTTAATGAGACCATCTTCATTCTCATCACTAAATCAGGCATTTGCCTCAATGTGTGGTGTGTTAATCCATGAGTTTGCATTAATAACCTGTGTCCACTAATGCTCATTGGCTTTCTTTCCACACAGCTAAATGAAGATAGTAAATAATCACATAAGAGCTGCCAGTGAAAGACCAGTGAGCAGCAAGACTTACTGGCATCTCAACACCATTTGCACAGAAAGCCATCAAGCTTCTGTTTACACGTTTATGTTGTTGTAAGATGTGTAATGATCTGATGATTCAAGGCTTTGTTACCTCTAGTTCTTCTCTGTTCGTTAAAATCACATGGTAAGACAGGGATTATGTCTAAATCATGTTTTCCCCACGGTTTTTCTTAATATGCATACATTAATACATACATACTACTATACATATATATAAAAAAAGTTCATTTTAATTCTCATTAATGTACACTCAGCACCCCATCTTGACAGAAAAAACGAGAAATGTAGAAATTTTTGCAAATTTATTAAAGAAAAACTGAAATATCACATGGTCTGAGTGTACATTAATGAGAAGTAACGTGAAATAAAATTAACTTTTTTGATTTTGGCAAATGGCTGCAATGAAAAATGAAAAAGTGAAAAGTTTAAAAGGGTCTGAATACTTTCCGTACTAACTGTATATATAAAGAGTCTCCCGTTAGGTTGATGCAGAGTCGCTGTGCTGATAATGGATCTGCTATGATAACCATAAATGAGTCTGCCCTGCTGGCCTAAAGTCTCAGTGCTCACAGTCATTAAAGTGCTGCTGTGAGTCATCAGGTGCATTGCATCTACTATGATAGGAGTTAGCAACATCAGTGCAAAGCACCTCTTCAAGACACAATTCAGTAATATATATGCAAATGATTATCACTGGTACAAATGACTGTTTCCTTTCTTCCACAGTCTACTAGAGCTATGAGGACATGACAAGTCACTTTAGTCCTGCTCTGGTCATTCAGATTTTAATCCTGACTGGCAATACCCATTTGTCTTGAGAATAAAACCAACAAATAAAGGAATAGATAGATTAGTTGATGGCTGCAAAAGACACTGCTGTCAACACAAGTCCTATATCTGTGAATTATACTGCTACCATCTGTGTGGATCGTTATTCTTTTATTCACCTGTGACCAATAAATAGAGGCAACTGAGTAGCTGCTTTGCCTCAGGTAAACACTGCAACTCCTGCTTGGGGACAAGGAGACCAGCAGAGCGGGAATCGACGGGGGAAGCTCTGCAGGGTTGGCTCTCACCTTCGGGGTGGATTTGCCAGGTATCATTAGACAGAGCAGCAGCCTCTGCATGGATCAAAGGCTTCCTCCTGGCTGTCGTTATCTCTGGCACATATGACGGTGGCTGGCTCATATTCAGATCTTCCTCCCCGTCTTCCTACAGCTATGATTTGAATCTAAGTAAACTCTTTGCATATGACAGCTGTAACCCAAAGAGCCCATCTGCATATCGACTAAAAAGAGCAAGTGCGCAATCAAGTCAAATTAAGACAGGTTTATTTCTAGAGCCTACAAATAACAAACCTGTTCCAAAGAGCTGTATCTGTACATCATGTATTCGACTATATCCTTAGAACTCCAAAGTTCATCACTGGATTCAGTTAATATCAGTAAATTGTTATTTTTTTCATTTTGTGAATTGTAAAAACTGATTCTTACATTGATGAAAATCCTTCCCTTCAGGCTTTCAGTCATAATAGGCAACTGCAGGAATGAATGAAGTGATGCATGAAGCATCTATAGGAGCTGTGTTGATGTCTGGCTCATATAATCCTCTTGCACATGATTCATTTTGGGAATCATTACAGTCTGGGATCCTGAGGATGTCAGAAAAGCTTATGTAACATAAAATCAGGTATTGTCTGCTTTGCTTTGTGTTCCTTTGAAAGAGCAGTCCCACTTTGTGAAAGTGACTGTGTGCACTGCTCTGCCACTTATCCCATGCATCTTGGTAGAGCAGAGAAAGGATGCAGACTGCATGCAGTATTCCCTTGCTGTTGCTGAATCTCAGTAGCTGAAATGAATGTTCAGCCTTTTCCCCACTTAATGAGAGAACACTGCACAGCACCAAAGTGGGTTTGTGTTATCTGTGCCTAATGAAGGCTTAAGGCACCGTGTTCCCTTTAATTGTGAAGGCTGTGTCAGGAATCTGCAGGATGGTCATAACATGGCTCAAAGGAGTTTTAATAAGTGACATAGGCTTCAATCATGATGTGTTATTTGGTGAAATAGAGCAAGTAGGAGCTTGGAAAACTACATGTGCTTGTAAAAAAGGGTCAACTTGGCACATCTTGCATACAAAAAGCACAGTGGGTTGCGCTCTAACCTTTTCAAACGAAAAAAATTTCAATAACAAATTTCCATGAACATGTTGCCTGTTCCTATTGGAAAACCAGATGATAACCAAAAGTTTCATTTGGAAATGAAAGTAGATAAAAAGCTGTCACCATTGACTGTTAATTAGAGCTTTGCGCTCTTTCTGTTTTAACATTTCTATGGCGTTGATTGAAAACCCCCCAAAACAGAACAGGCAAAACAAAGCTCTGATTGCAAATAAAAAGATAACTAAGTTAGCTAATTTTTCTGGAGAGTGTTCCATGTGTTTTATATATATACTGTTATGATCCCAGAGGGGAAATGTTATCGTGTTATCGTGGGAAGTGTTATCGTGTTATGTGGATGATCGTCTATCTCTCAGGAACTGGCTCAAAATAAAACAAGTCTGTTGCTCCAAATCTGTGTCCAAGCCATAAAGTGATGTGATGGGGGTTAGTGAGAGGTAGGTCACAGCCAGGGCGTGCCACATTGATGTGGGTCAAAGCAATCGATAGAGACCCTGCTCATCACATTGCTGATTCAGATCAAATAGCTACACTTCAAAACCTAAAAGCCAAGGGACCCGCAGGGTAAAAACAGCTCCTCTGTTGCAGAGAAAGGCTTCAAATGTCTCTTTTTGTTGCTTTATCTCATTTTTAAAAATATAATGAAAACCTTGACTTGCATATGCAGCATGTTTCAAGGCTAAAAAGTTGTGTAAATGGCTCATACAGTGCTAAGATCAGGACTTGGTTGGTTATGAAAAAAGCTTTAAAGATTTAAACTATTATCTGTCCAGTGTATCTGCTGCATAGCCTTTTTTCATGAAATCCAGACAAATAGCTTGACCACAGGAGGTTGTTTGAAATCAAGTGCATTAAGGGCTACAGAGATTGTCGTTGATACAGCAGTGTGCATTGAAATCCTGCCGAAATGAGTATAATTATAATAATACTATTCTTTATATTGTATCATTAGCTGGACTTGGAATCTCTACGTCCTTTTTGTACACAAACCCTAATTCTGATGCTGCCTGTCTGGGTTTTTAGAGTCCATTTCTGTGCCTGTGTGTTGTGCCACACATTGTAACTATTATATTCAGTGCAAATAAGGTATTTTCAATACCGGCAACTAAAGAAACAGTAATGAATGCATTTGTAGATTTTTGAAGCTAGAGCTCAGTGGTTGGTTTTAGCTTTTATTAGGGTTCAGTCAGTATTTTATTTATTTATTTTGGTTCTTCAGTGCTCCCATATCTTGGGACATAAAATGCATGAACAAAGAACAGGAGGCATAGCAAAGGTAGAAGCATGGAGACTTTTCATCTTTATTTTTCACTGATGTTTTATTTCTTTTTCAGGATTACACCACCATGCAGTTCTGTGCCAACAAATTGGATAAAAAGGACTTCTTTGGAAAGTCAGACCCCTTCATGGTCTTCTATAGAAGTAATGAGGATGGCACGTGAGTTTGTCAAATGGCTCTTTTTATCAGTGGGCTTCTAAGTGTGTTTAAAGCCAGGTTGGTATGTGCAAAGATCCAAGAGGAAGGGAACCAAGATCGAGAGGATTAGATTAAGACCCTTTAAGCTTGACTGCCTGCAGATACATCTATGCTAACATGGTGCCAAAGCAAAGCAAAGCAAAGCTGCTGTGGGAAGATTTATTTTATTTTATTTTATTTTATTTTTTTTTACTGGGTTTTGCTGTTGTACTGTAGATGCACGTTTAAGGATTTCAAATTCTTGCTTTTCTGCTCCAGGTTCACCATCTGTCACAAGACAGAAGTTGTAAAGAACACTTTGAACCCTGTATGGCAGCCCCTCTCCATTCCAGTCAGAGCACTCTGCAATGGAGACTATGACAGGTAGGTTGAAAGACAAGTAACTCTCTTGAATAAAGACAACTGGATAATTACTTTTGCAGTAAAAATCAAGCCAAAAACTTTGTACATTTTTTTGGATTGAATTATTCATCAAATCAAGGTGAAAAAAAAAGGTATTGTAATTTTATCTGATTTTCAAACCAATAATTATTACAGGTTTGTCTTTGACAACATGCTGCCTTTCCTAGCCGTCCATTGATTTCCCAAAAACTGCAATGGCCTTTCCTCGTATTTCAAGAATCTGATTGGCATCTTTCATTTTTATCTGACTGACTCTGTTCAGAGAAAAAGGCCTCAAGACAGACGGGAAGCTTTTTGGCAGGAAATTTAGAAATATGGAGATAAACAAAGATAACATGGAGCAGAGAGAGTGGCCATTCTGCACATCCTATAGATGTTGACAGTTGGTTGGAATAAAGCGAGGAGCCCTACAAAGTATATGTGTGTGCATGGAGCCCGTGGACCCGGCCAGTCATGAGAGAAAGCACGTTAAACCTTGCCCTCCCCACAACGCCGGGTGTCAGCAAGGTTCCTCGCTGCGATCCTGTCTCTGCTCACCTGCCCAGAGAAGCTAATTGGGTCAGACAGATGGAGCAGAAGCATGAAAGACACCTGATTCCCTTTGAGGATTTTGATGGCAAGTGAAATTCACAGAATTTTGGAGTCATACCACTTTTTTCTTTCTTAAAAAAAAAAAAAAAAATATATATATATATATATATATATATATCGAGTATGCTGTGCGGTTTTTTTGACAAACTATTTCCAAGTACAGCTACAGCAATCTTAAATTCTCTTCAAAATGAATTGTTCTTTAATGATAAGAAAGTGGATTTGTAATGTATCGATTTGCAGAAATTATTAACAGTTTCTCATTTTGCATACAAGCAGATTTGCTGATGCTTCAGCTTTTCTACTTCACATTTCCTTCTTGTACTGTACACGTTTTGTATAATTCTACAGCAAAAATGATGAAGAGGAGGAAAACAATAACCCTCTTGCTTTCTTGTTGCAATCACATCTTTCAGTCTTGTATAAATCTGCTAAAACTCTTGTAATCATCTGATTTAATTCTTGTTAAGAAAGTGAAATTACTCCCATTTTCAATCAAGCAAGTGCCATTAAGGTAGAATTGAGTTGAATACTGAGAACAAACTTAAGGATAAGTTGTAGAGCTGTATCTAAGCCTACTTACTTTTAAATGTTAACTCACTACTCGTCGACTATAGTACCAAAAAACATTAGTTTTGTTTTAGTCAAAATGGTAGCTAAGGTTTGATTGCTCCATCACTTTGATTCTGAATAGTTAGTTGTATATTATGGCGCTTCAGTAATTAGAGGGAAACAGTTGTTTTCAGTGGCGATACACAACTGAATTTTATCTTAATTTCTTTGTGCACCACATATTTTCCACATGTTCATATGGTAGGTCCAGACAGATTGAGATCAAGTCGGGAGAGCAGGGCAGCCTTTCAACATCGTGACTCCTCCTCGACCCACTGGTCCATGATTGACAGCAGCTGATGGGATGGTGGTTTCAAGACATTTTCTCTCCTGTCAAGAAGACAAAAGATTGCACTTTCTTTTTTCTTGTGACTTCTTTCAGGCCAATTATTTGCTCTTTTCTACAATTTCACTCATTTCTGGGGCTTTCCACCCCCCCTGAATGCAGGGGTATGCAACTCCGGTTCTCAAGGGCTGGCATCTTGTAGATACTGTATTTACAGTAGGAGTTTCCCTGAAGACTTGAACAGAGGTTAATATTAAGCTCTGCAAAAGACTGTGCAAGACTAGTTTGCTGTGTGTGAGCTGTGTGTTTTCGTGAGTGAGAATTTTCAGGTGGACTTGTACTGTATGCACTCGCTTGCATTACTAACTTCTATTTTCTCTTACAACAGAAACAAAGAATAAGTAAATGAGAGCACTAAGATTGGGAACTAAGTTGTGTTAAAATACAGCGTTTCAGAGTGCAGAAAGTAGCAGAGGAGAAAATAGATTTAAAAAGGGGGCTGGAACAAAGCAGAACGCAACGCTGCAAAGCACATGATGTAATCTAAAGATGTTTTTTTTAAGCTTGCTGTAGCCACATAATGTTTGTAATAATTTGCAACACGAAGCACAAACTTAGCACAAGCGAGGAGGAGAAAACAGTAGAATATAGAACTGTTGTCATTTTCTCTTTCTGTGGAGATGGCTGACTTCACATGTTCTTTTTATGGTTGTCATGGCACAGCATGCTTTACAAATGTTTCTTGAAACAGCTGAGTTTTAATAGTAACTGATCTTTAAAAAATCTGATGCTGTTTGAACCATTTATCGATTATGACTGGGCATGGCTCCCGGCTTGCAGAGCAGTACATTTCTAACATTGCTAAATGTGACAGGAGGCGAAACAAATGAACAACATTAACATTCTGATACTTCCAATTGCATGAAACCCTGTCTGGTTCAGTGTCCTTACTGAAAATCACTCTCTGGTTCAAGCATGTACAGATAAATTACCCCCGTATTGGACCTGGTCATTGCATAGTGGAGCAGAAATAGAGTTAGGCAGTGTCATCTGCAGGTAGTGAAGATATGGGCAACATCAGATTAGCATATTTATAGATCCCCTTTCAGGGGATTAATAACTCCTGGAGCAGGGCTTTAAATCTATTTATTCACTGAAACTGGGATTGTTTTGTTAATAATGACTTTTTAGTGTCTAGTTTGAAAGACGTAATAAATATGCTGCCTTTATTCAGTGTCAGAAATGTGTTTGTGTTGTTTACATTCAAAGCACAGAGCAGGCTCTCTTTGACTGATATAATTTAGTTTTCACAATTAATGGGCTTTCATAGCTTGTATTGTCTTGCATGATAATTTCAGAAATGCATTTTCCCTTCAAAGACAGCGCAACTGCAGCTCAAGGTGCTCACAAAAACAGTCTTCTTCTGTTTTGATGAATTTACAGGACCATAAAGGCAGAAGTATATGACTGGGACAGGGATGGGAGGTAATGGTGCTCACAGCACACTCATCATTGTAGACTGATTAAAAAGTAATTTATGGAGCTTTGCCATGTCTTCTTTTTTAATCAGCTTATAGTTTGAAATATTAAACTATTCTACCAACACATTCACAATTTTACTGCCTGATTGGGATAGATAAATTAATTTTACACATCATAATCATTAGAGTACAGTTATGTTACAGAAGGTGTGATGTAAGTTCTCCAGTCATGTTGATTCTCCACTTCTTTAGGTTTACTATTTCTGAATACATTTTCTGATGATTTCTGCCTCCCTCCAACAGCCATGATTTCATTGGGGAATTCACAACCAGCTACAAAGACCTTTGTAGGGGTCCAAGCCAGGTGAATGTGTATGAGGTGAGTGGAGATTCAATACTGTCACAGTGTTGTCTCTGAACAGAGGGCCTCCATGTTTCGCTTTTTAAATTTACTACTGTAAAATCTGCGTTATTACATGGTTTTCGCTTTATGAGTAAACCTTAGGGCACAAGGGAAACTTGACATTTTTATCAACTGTAAAGGACTGATGCATCCATTAGTTCAGCTGTGCATTTTTGTGCATTCATACTGTGTTGTGCAAGCAAATAGTCACACACTGGAAGAGGTAATGTGCTCACTGTTTTGCAGATATTATTCTGAAAACTTCGGGTCTGTATCTTGGTGCCAGCTTGAGAAAGTTTTTTTCAATTTACACTAAGTACAAATCTGGATGCCTTTTGTCTCAGCAAGATCTTGTTAAATAACAGGAAACTTTTTAGGTCTTGCTTGTTTAAGCCCAAGATGCTAGCTGGTCATCTATAACGGCTACTGTATAGCATCATCTGGCTGCCTTCTCTTTACCTGTCAGTTAGACTCTGATAGGTGAAGTGGTGCAGCAGACCAGCTGAGGAATGGTGCCTCTGTGGCATGAATACTAATAGACAAGCAGCAGATCTGCAACTGATTCAAGTCGTGTGTAATATTTGGAGGGTCACATCAGGTATTGTTGTTTTCTCCCCATTTAAAGACTTGCCATATTAAATCATTCATGGAGGTGGCCAAAGAAAAGAAAAGTTAGTTGGGAAAAGATGATGCGATGGGTTAAAAGAGAGAGAGGGGTGACATGCAAAGTTGCCTTACCAAACTGCTGGTGTAAGGCATTGTCATTACCTTTCACCCCATCCAACTTCACTTTTTAGTAGAAAAAAGAAACATTAGTTTCCGCATACCCTTTTCCTCAGGTCAAAGAGCTTGAATCACTATCCGGATGTGTACGAAAAACACACAAAGCTTCCTATTCACTACTGACAAAATAAAAAGACTGAATGGATAACAGGCTGCAAAGTTCAGCTTTCTATACACTCAGCCTGACACACACAAAGCTTATGAACATTAGCCCTCTGAGTTGAGATGACAGCACACTAATGGTAGCAGAGGTTGCTGTATTTGCATGTGATGTTTTTGTGACATGATGTGAACTTAAACCATAACTTAGTGGCAGCCACAGACCTATGAGGCGTCGTCTTTGTAGGAAAAGTGGACAAGAAGCTTTAAACCACAAAGGCTGAATGGAAGAGCAGAGGGAAGAGAAGAAAAGAGAGTGGGATACCTTTAACTTTATAATACAGCAGTTTCCTGCAGGCTGATCCTTTATGTCTTTGCTGAGACGTGTAGAGTGAGCAGCAGGGACATTTGACCTTGCCTACTGTTGTATGCAACTTTTTGGCTGCAAGCTTTAAATGTAACTTTCAATCAAAGTAGAAAATGCTGTAACCACTTAGCTTGCTCTGCTTATCAACTGTTTGTGCATTTTGTGTATATTTGTGCCCACATTTCACCTTAATGTCCGCCTGTGGATTTGCACACAATGTGATTTATTTCACAGTTAGTTATAATGTTGTTTATTATGAGGGTGGAATATGGGACAAATGTTCATCATCCCCAAGGATAGCAGTGGGCATGTAGGATATAGAGTAGGTGCTTATAGAAATCCTCCTGAATAATCTGTGTCTTGCTGCAAGGCATGATCAATGGTATCTCTTTCACACCTACTGCTGTTATTGGGTTCATTCCCTATGCTCCATTACCCTTACAGACATGGAATAGGAGGACAAAGATGTTTTATTACTTGCCTAGGGCTGGAAAGAGAGAATTGTGCTAAAAGTTTACATTGTCATTATCCTTATCTGCTTTCATACAAGGTGGTGAATGCCAAGAAGAAACTAAAGAAAAAGAGATACATCAACTCTGGGACAGTGAGTATGAAATCTAAGATATGTAAGAGCAAATCTCTTGGTGCTCTCACACTCATGCCCCCTTTACTTTTATATTCATCAGGAAGTTTCCAGTAAGTGGATTGTACAAGGCAGTTCAGCTCTGTTAATGTTTTTCTTTCCACTCCCAGTCTGAGAGCCTGTGATTCAGAGAGTAAATTTAAGTGGATGGGAAAACATTGTCAGGACCTTGGAGGTGATGAATATCAAAGTCTGTATAAATGCATTAACGGATCCTTGTCTGTGTCCTTTTAATTAAGTATTAATGGATGTTTATAAATGAGTCACGGCTTTGTTACATCTCTCTCTGAATGCTGTGGCTCTGTAATTAAAATCTATTATCCATTGTGCTGAGCATCCGTCAGTCCACAGCCATGTTGATGTCTAGTGATCTGATACTAATTTGCTTCACGAGGCCTCTATGTGGTTAAGTAATTTTGTGGGTGGTTAACTCTGAGGATAAGGTTAATGTAGATTTTAGATTTTATTTCATTCAAATTCTAAAGCATGAGTTAATCTGTTTGTCCCTACACCCTCCCTCTATTCCCTTCCCCACAGGTGTCCTTGTTGTCATTCAGTGTAGAGTCTGAGCACACCTTCCTGGATTACATCAAGGGAGGGTGAGTGTAATGATCCCTCCTTACTGTTAATATAGCCTTTGACATTAGACTTCCTTTAAGTTGCCCATCACTCCAAAAATATGTTTAATTTATTGTTACTTGAACAAAGAAGAGGAGTGAAAATAACTATAAAAATGCTTATACCAGTAATTAAGCTTCCTTTTGGCAAAATCATGTCAGACACAAATCACTGTCCCATGGAGCATTTTTATATGTGTCCTAAAACAAAAGTCTGAGCAGAAACTTTGATCACTTTTAGCTCACAAACACAGTGCAATAAACAAGCTGCTGCGACATTATGGCTAATAAAAGTTTCTCAGAGGAAAAAAAAAGGTCTAACAAGAGAAGCGGCATGAAAATTCAATAACAGAAGAGGTCCCTCCTTTCATAACCACACACTTACTGTAAAGGATATATTTAACAACAAAGCTGCACCCATGTTGTCTGCTATGTGCTTTTGATCTTTTTAGGGGGGGGGGGGGGGGGGGGCATTACATAGCGGCATTACATAGCTTCTGGCATTACATTTTCAGAAAATTTGTGGGATCATATTGTGGAAATTACAACATACAGAAATTTTACTTGTGTTCTTTTCAACAACTGAGCTCCAATTAAACTCTACTTGACATTGAAAACAGACGTAAACTAACATTTAATGTAATTAAACATGAATTTGGTGGATGTGATGCTGCTGTCACCTTATGTTGTCTACTGTACATGACTGTTAAATGTGACAATATTCTCATTTAAAGGGACTAGAGGGAAGATTAAGAAATGAAACTTGCGACTGGCGCTTCAGTAAACTGCAGCCACGAGCCAATGTTGTTTACTACGCTTTTTCTTTGTAGTTCCACTTTTTAGTGGTCTTTCAGTTGATCTGGATTGTTTGCTGACGGCAGAAGAATCCATAACTATCGCTTACAGTGTTTGAATTTACCGCGACCGTCTTCTTCCTGTATCAAAACTGTCGGGGATGCGGATGCAGGGTCATTTGACGTCACTTCTGCAGGGCAGCGCGGTAAATTCGGCGACCGATTTGCAGCGCCTTATGCAACACACGGCCTGTTCAAGGCAAAGGAGAAAGACGTGGGTGGGCTCGTTCTTTTTGGTATTTAGCACTTTATCACCCATTATCATTAAAAAAAATGGACATGGATGTTTGTTTGTTTTTTAGATTCCTGCCTCTAGTCCCTTTAATAGTTATAACATTGACTCTTGTTTAACATGGAGATATTTTTAGCCTTCACCCATTTGATTTAAACTAGCATTATTTGTCCTTTACAGCCATGTAAGAAGTAGAACGGATGGAAACCCTCTGGTCCCTGTTGAGACTGAATGTTTAACTTTAAAGAGGTTTCAAGCTCCCTGCCACATAAAAAAACAGCCTGTATAAAACATCATTGCCTCATATTTTATTGGGTCTCTTTGCTGCATGTAGTTCTTGCTATATATATACAGTATATATATATATATATATATATATATATATATATATATATATAACTGAGCCACTCACTGGCTAACTGAAATATCCTCAATCTTTCCCTCAGTATATTACAGTACATCTTGTTACAGTACAAGAGGAGATTTGGATTTTATTTTTTGGCTGGTAAACAGTATCACAGTAGACCAGGTGTACAATAAAGGCTAACTGCACTTTTGTTGGATGTCATTTGATTTATTTGCCCCTCCTCTAAGGCAGGAATTGTGAACCTGTACCCAAGTTTAGATGACTCCTGCATGTGTCTGAATGTGCGCATTTTTGCCTGAAAGACTACAACTTCTGCCTCCATTTATCCATTTGCTACAATATGTCAAATTCATATTAATGTTTGGATTTTACAGCCGTGGAAAAAAAAAATGTTGCAAATATATAAAATGTTATCTAATCAACCTAAAATTTCATAACCCTGCTCCTACGCTGATTTGGACTCCCGGGAGTTTGTGTAACTCCTGTTTAAAACCTCTACGCTGAAGTATTTGTTATAAAGAAAAGAAAAAGAAGTGAATGACAACAGCCTTTACTAAAAATAGTCTTCACTCTACAATATGATATATTTTGAAAGACAAGTTCTTTAAAAAAAACTTAATAGCTGCAGAATCTTTGTGTGAAGTCTGCATATCTGGTTGCAGCTGGAAAAAAAAACTTTAAAAAACAACAATTTTCTTTACTATAACTGTTGTTTTCCAACTTATAAATGCATATCTAACTTTTGACCTCATTACAAGGATTAATTCTTATGCTGATACATCAGACTTTGGCTATTTAGTGGCCTTGGATTTATCCCATATAAATGAAGTGTGTTCCCAAAGGAGATGATTGTGTCCACAGCCCAAACGTCAGCACAAATGAATATGAATGACTATGATAAAATATGAAGTATGGAGTTCTGAGAGCTTAATTAAGGGCGGACAACCTGTCACATATGGAAATGTTTCTCAGTGGAGCAGCAGCTGCCCTGGTTTTAGTTCTCTGCTGCTTTGCTGCTGATGGCTGAGTGTCCCAGATCTGTCCTGTTGGTCTCTCTCCAGCTAACACAATTCAATAACTGTATTCGCACATACATACATGCTCAATTGTAAATTAATGACTCTATTTGTCATTAATTTACTGTAGAAATATTGTTTTAGTTTTAAGGTTCTAGTTATGGAAAATTTTGTTTGCTCATCCTCATGTTGGTGCGAGTTAACTATATGTTATATTTAAAAAAAATCCAGAAAAAGACATGCCCAAATTCCTATATATATATATACAGGAAAATATGATTTTTTTTTTTTTTTTTTAGTTCTCATCAGAAGATTTACTGCAGCGCTTTGGATCAGCTGGAGGCTGAGATATTACAAAACCTATAACACAATATATTACAAAATGTTATATATTGTAAATATATTCTAACTTTTCTCTGCTGTTAAAGTATTTTTTCAATTTTTTTTCATCATCTAGATTGCTTTCTGTAATAGTGCTGGAGACAGTTATTCCTAGTTCAAGATACTTCACAAGGTCATTAATCTGCATCTTATACCATATTGATTGAGAGATTGGTAATGGGTGAAATTATGCACAGTAAACCTCAATCCAGTAGTACAAACAAACCAGAGGTGGATTGTTAATCTAACCATTAAAAAAAATAAATAAAGCAAAATGGCTTAAAAAAAAAAGAAAAAAAAAGAAGATCTATTTCAAATTTGAAAAAAAAAGTGATACTCTACACATTTAGCTGTTTCATGTAGGGATGATGCAGAAACATTACCATGAATTTGTCTGAGGAGAGTGGGGCATTGTGTAGATAGGCATTTTATCTTTTTTATTTCAAGCATTTGCAGATGTTAAAAGGAAATTTGTTCCATTTTATGGTTGTTGCCACATAGCTGGGAGAGAGGGCAATGACAATGACAACTGCTTTAAAAGGAACCACACACACTACTGTTCTTAGAAAATATGAAATATCAGAAAAAAACTGTCTACAATCTGTGTACTTTTGTCACAGTTTTCCCATTTCTTTTCTTTGAGGAATGCTCTTAACAATGAAAGATCTTGTACATTTAGGACACACAGAGATTAAAAAATAAATAAATAAATAAATGTGACTGTTATGAGGGATGCAGAAAGAGTTAATATTTCTCTGTCTTGTTTAATTCCCTTTTTTACTGTAAGTCCAGACAGTCCTATTTTTGTTGACATGCTGTCCTTTGTTCTCTTTTTTGTGTCAAACTGCAGGTAAAGTAAATATCCTAAGTATGGGAGATATGATGCAACATTAACTCTTTTTTTTTGTCATGTGAATAAATTGCCTACACCTAAAACCTTCTTAGTAGCCTACAGAGGGATGCTGGTGTGGTGGAGGGGCTCAGAAGAAAAGCAGGCAGTGACCAGTGACTATGGCAGCTGTAGTAGTGGCAGCAAACATGCCGGAGGGAGGAAGTGTACAGCTTGAATAGACTGCCCAGATTGGAATGGTGTGTTTAATATGAAACATGAATGTTTGAAGCAGATCACATGGGGTGAAGCCGCAGCTTGATTTGTCTGCCTGAACTAACTTGCAGGTGTTGCTTCACTCCTAGCAGTGGAGGGACAAAACAGTGAGTATGTTGTTGATCCATTAAAGATCGACTGCATCCACTGTTACTCACAGACAAGACTCACACCTGAAGAAACTTTAGGAAAAGTAAAAAGCTAAATTGTGAATCCAGTGAGTAGCTTTGAAGCAACTGCCCTTTAACCTAAATACTGTACATAAACAAAGAATTTTGCAGTAATATTGAACTGAATTTGATTATACTATGTATGTCACAAAAGGAACAGAGATTGTTCCAATCAACAGTAGAAGCTAATTAAAAAATAAAGTTCACACTATAAACAAAAGTAGACAACAATAATATTTTTTTTTTTTTTCTTTTCTTTTCTTTTCTCTTTATTTTTATGTTAATAAGCTTCTGTATTGCAGTGGGAAGGAAAAGCCTCCTGAGCTCCTACTCAGTCCAGCTGAGCTGAAGGAGCCTCTGACTGTTTAACCACTACGCTGTGCAGAGGGTGTGCAGCGTCGTCCATTGTGTTGAGCTGCTTGAGCAAAATTCAAGTAAAATTCTGGTTCTGTTGCTCCAAAAGATTGTACTCTATACCACAGACTTGAAGATGATGATATTATGTAATGTAATATCTAAACAAGGATGGACCTAAACTTCATCAAATAATATTGTGCTTGTCCTTTCCTGAAGTGACGCCTGCATCATTGTTGCATTTTCTGTCTGTTGTTCAGCTGAACATCCAAGTAACTGTATTCCCCCGAGCACATCTACCTCGTCTGCCACAGTGCCATCAGTGTTTGGCTTATTCCTGGTCTGCACGAACGTGTGTGTGAAAGAATGAAGGTGACATGTGTAAAAGTGTGTTGAATAGTCAACAAGACTAGAAAATAGTTTTATAAAGACATTGCAGCATTTCAGTATTTCTGCTAAAAAACAAAACCTGACAACAACAAAAACCAAACTTTTCAGGTATACACCTGGTTGTACTCTTGTTTAAATGCGTTTGGCACGAAACCCTCTTATATGCTGTGGATTGCTTGGTTGTGATTTAACATCTGTGCTTGACGGGAGAAAAATATTACTTTTTTTCAACTCCTTCAAATAAAAAAAAAAAAAATAAAAAAAAACTCCTAAAAAAACAAACAAAATACAAATAAAAAAAAAAAAGTCTGGCAACAGAGAGAGGATGAGAAATATGAAAAGCAGCCTGGGCAGCAGGCTGTATGAAGCTAAGCGAAGCCCCAACTTTGATATTTTGTGTCTCTGTTATTGATTCTCTCCTTTTATGAATGTTTGCTTTACTGCTCCATCTCTAACAGATCAAAACTAGCATGATGCATTTTAGATTACTTTTTAAGTGGAGGGGAAAAAAGCAATTTCTTTTTCAAACCGATCATTGCGCCCTGACCGTTTTCTCACCCACTGAAGTGGTTTTTCATTAATTTTCATTAACCTTCAATTGGTGCAGAGATATAGTCAAATAGAGGTAATTACGAGTCCAAAAGCCAGATACTGCTTTGATTCAGAGAGGCTGATGAAAGATTTATAATCTTTTTAAATGAAATCTGAAATCATTATATTGGCGTGTAATGGCTCTATTGTGTGGAGAACACAATACGGTTCAGTGGCTTTATCTCAAAATATCCTATTGTCATGAAATGAGAGGAAGTCATACTTTAATTGTTTATTTAGTTGGTTAGTTTGTTAGTTAGTTTTTATTTGATCTAGACAAGCTTTGCAGTCTGTCATCACAATGACACTTTGACAGAATCACATAATTTCTTCCCTTCATCAGCTTTTATACCCACTGATTATCGAAATGTTGGGGTGTTTCTTTGCCATTGCTTTCTTTTCTCTTTTCTATAAAGGTTATTTTAGCGCAGAGACGATGGTGACGTTACATGATTTCACATATATGTGCTGGTGTGCCAAATTTTGTTGAAGCTGCTATTTTGTTCTGACAGGTGGCCGTTGTTAACCTGACTCCCGCCACCTGGTATTTGCAATACCATCTGGGGAGGGAGTTAACCCGATGTCATTTCAAATTAGTCTTTTTTTTCTAAAACTCTTGCATGTGATTGGATAGAAGATCTGTCCGTCATCTTGACTGACACGCTACTTCAGCCACTCACGTTGAACCG
This sequence comes from Atherinomorus stipes, assembly GCA_023101725.1. NCBI lineage: Eukaryota > Metazoa > Chordata > Actinopteri > Atheriniformes > Atherinidae > Atherinomorus > Atherinomorus stipes. The sequence continues at coordinate 781,525 of JALJCO010001275.1, read as the reverse complement.
AATGACGCAACCCGTGACGCAACTCAGAGCGACACCAGAGCCACCACGCATAGAGGATCGAGTTATCAAAACATGTTATCAAGCTCAAAAAGCTTCAGTCAAACAACATGGCGGCGGCGGCGACAGCTAGTACGAGCGGTGTACAGTCTGTGAACGACTTTTGTCGACTTTCTGTCGCCTGTGCTTCTACATCACATCCGGCCAAAACGCCGCCCATCCTTCAAAAGTCCCACCCGCGATTAGTGATTGGCTCCTATTATTCTCTAACCAGACGAAATCACCTATAACTGTCGCCTTACTCAGATGGAGTGCGTGAGGAAAGGGAACGCCCCCGCGTGTACTTGTTGAACGCACCCAGATGATGTAAATCAGGTTAGGCCGTTGTGGCTTTTGTTCATGTTAGAGTTTACATGGAGGCAGAGGCAGAACACGTCACTTTGAATTTAAGTATGATACAGCTGTGTTCACTTCTTTTTTCCAGGGAACCATAAAAATAGAAACGGCTCTGACAGTCGAGTTTTGCTTTTGCAGAACTCCATGACCTTTTTACAACTGAGTTTTCCTGCAGCTTCTGCTGGTTAATACAGATCCAAGTTTATAAGTGTTGAGGAACAGTGGGCTTATCTTCTTTTTATTTTTTGGGTGGCCAAAAACTCAGATATTCTTGTTTGAGATTTTTCCCAGGTTTTACTGCATTGCTGTTTAACAGGATTACATGACACTGGGAGGTGTTTCTGTCATTTTACTGGCATGGGTTTAAAAGGGGAAAGCAATTGGAACATGTCTTTGCAGAACACATTTAGACTTATTATGTTTCTTCTAGGCGTATTTATAAAGTGATAACTGTTTAGTAACATTGTCGTCTTTGCATTTCTGCAGCCTTTTGTACATCTGTTTGTATTTGAACTGAACTTTACTTTCCACTTTAAAACAATCTTTCATCAATTTTTTTAACTTGCATAATACCAGCAATATTTTTTATTACCAATACCGTTCATTTGTGTCATAAATAATCTTAAAACAGATTACTTTAATTAGATATTGCTCATGTATTTTAATGTATTTCTGTCAATGGAACTAATGCTCTTGTGTCTCATAGAGCTGAAGTCAGGTGATGTGGTGGGTGTCCGCTGTGTGGGCAGGAAACAAGATGCTACATATTAAGATGCTATTTGTCTCAAGAACTCATAATTGTGCAATTTGGTGTAAGTCTGACTGGAAGAGAAAATTAAAGACATTTTCATTAGTAGCATTTTTTTAAACTATTACAGTAATTGGAAGTGGGTTGTACTGTAGACTGGTTTTGGGGATGTAATTTTAGCAGGGAACAAGAGCGAGATTATATAAAATGAGACTATTAAAAGGTTAATGTCAGATGTACTGACTTCTATCCAATTATAGGAAATAATGATGGGACATTAACTTGTCATTTGTGCAAATACGCTTCTCACAAAAAGTTAAGGATACTTGGCTTTTTGGATGATGTCAGAATGAATCTACAATCCACTACAACCTTTCCAGGTGAACTGAATTAAACTTTCTCTAAACTTTTCAATGCACATGTACATTGTTCAATGGATAAATATTTCTTCTGCATCATTCTGTTCTCCAAAAACTGAAAGTTGAATATCCCTAACTTTTTGTGAGTAGTGTATATAAAAAAAAAAAAAAAAAAAAAACGAAAAAAGGGAAAATAGGATAATTATGTTTTTTCGAGGATTATAGATTTGAAGATAAGAATTCAAATTGCTTCTCCTAATAAGTCCCTGGTTGTTAGCAAATGGACTTACAAAACAGACACTACTGCAGCATCAGTTAACATTATTCCATATTGATTTCTTAGTCTGAAAGTAATTTGCTCAGCTCTTTAACAAATCCCGTTTTGCTTCACAAGTTAAAAAAAGAGAAATCAGCTGAACTCAGGCACAAATGCAAGTGTCTCAGGCACTTTAGATGTTTTTGAAAAAGCCTCAGACACACAGCAGCAAATATTGATCCTCTGAAAGATATGTGTGGTCATGGCCTGCTGGTTTCAATACTTCCTTAATAGAAAGTGGCACCACTGAGAATGCACAGACTTCTAAATTTGTGCAGAAAGGAAATAAAAATCCTCCCAACTCCAACTCTAACAAAGAATAAAAGAATAGCAAGTCAATATAGAAAAGGGTATGTTTTTGCAGAAAGCATGTTGTCCGTGCCCAAATAAAATGTACAGCCATGTAAATAAGACAAGTTTATTATTCTTCATTCAGTAGTTTACATGTTAACACACAATAGGATATTGGGTTGTCAATGACAGGGCTTAAACTTAGGTTAATGGAACCTTTAATCAACAACACACACACAAAAAAAACAAACAACAACAAAAAAAAACAGTTGGGAGGTTGTTCAGGCAAGTCACTGCTGATCAGTATCATTCAGCTCTGAAGCAGAGATGTCTCTAGAAAGGCACAGAGAGACAAAAACACAATAACTTAAACAATGAGAAGATACAAAGTTGGTATTAATGCTATAACTAAACATTATGAAAGCAGGACATGAGAACAGAAGCTACATGCGAGGCACTTGGTGCATCATGGGAGACCTCTAAGCAACCCTAGCCTATAGCAGTAAGGCCATCTCTCCCTTACTAAACCAGCAATAATTAAAAGCTCTATCAGAAAGAATTTTTTAACCAAGGTTATCTTGAAGAGGATAACTGTCTCCTAAATCCAAACAGCATTAGGAGCCTCTGCTGCTCCTACTTTTAGAAACTCGACAAAACATAAGCAAGTATGCAGTTTGAGTGAAATGAACTCTAGCTATTGTTTAATTATGAGGTCGTTACGATAGAGTAAAGCTTGGTTGTTGACTTTATGTGGAAGCAGAAAGATTTTAAATCCTGAAGAGAAAGTAATGCACGTGAAATCTGATCTCTAACAATTCTTGTCAATATGTTTTTCAGCACTGTTGGGACATTTAATAGAATCTGTATGAAAGAGCATATTAAAGAAGTAAAAAAAAAAAAAAAATTCACTAAGTTATACAGCAGTTTCACTGGTAGTGTGTGTACAGGAATGGAAATTAATGTTGTGCAGCCACATACTGTAAATTACCAAAAGGAAGCTCATAGAGTTGGAAAAGTATTGGTCCAAGTTCATAACTCTGTGGAACTCCATGACTTACTCAGGTGTGTGGAGAAGAATTGTGAGTTACCTAAACTGCAGCAAAACATGGTTTAAACCAATTCATTGCAATTACAAATGTGATTGCAAATGTGACTGTTATTTACATCAAACACAGCATTGACAAGTACAGGATAGACACATCTTTGTTAAATTCTTTAACTGGTGCTATGGTCAAGCCCTTTCAGTGTAAATGTTCACACTGATTCAAATTTATTTTTCAAAGGAATTTAAAATAAAGGGGAAATTGGATTACAGAATGAGACGGTAAAAGGTTATACAGTAGGTACCTCAGAAGCTGATGTAATCAGCCGTTTAAAATAAGGATAGATTAAATAGATTTGATATTCAAATGTTTATAAAGGGAAAACATCCTCAGTACTATGAATGTATTAATGGTATAATAGATAAATAAATAGAGTAATTTATTTTGTTATTAATAAATTTGAAATCAGCAGTGAATATTTCAGGATGAATCAGGGTCCATGTTCTTAGTCTGAATGAACTCGCCACCATGATTTCTTTTTTTTTTTTTTTTTTTTTTTTTAGCCAAGTAATAAAAAAAAAAAGCCACAGAAATCAGCAGAGACTTTAAAATCAAGACAGCATGCAATTTCTCTTTGTCAGCTGAGCAGTCCAGCTCAATGGTGATTAATGAGCGGAGGTCAGTCTCTGCTTCGAGAGGCCGCCATTATCTCTACTACTGGGCTTGGGAAATTTTCTGAATGGAGGTGGAATCAAGAAGTAGCAATCAGTGTTAATCACAACAAAAGGATACACTTTGATCTAAGCTCCCCTTCTCTTTCCCGATCATTTGTCTTTTTTGAGGAAACATGCAAATCCAACACAGACTTTACACCATGTTTAGTTTTTTTCAAGGTTCCTCTGATTATTATACCCATCAATAAAACCTGTCCAGTGTTCAGTTTTTTGTGTGAGTTAAAGGACAAATCTTTGTCAAAAATAAGTCCAATTGTTACTTCTATTTCTGTTTTGTGGCAGTGGTTGGAAATTGTTTTATTTGTACAGCAAAAGCCATGTTATGAAAAACAGTGAGAATGAGACATATTACGGTTGCTTCAATGGCCTCAAGCGTCTGTAAATGAACTCATTTAATAAACAGACATTATGAAAAACACATAATCAAATAACAGCTATAGAATTATTATCTTATTTACAGCTCTATTGCTACCATTGTCAAACCTTTACTTTATTCATCAGAATCAGAATCAGCTTTATTTGCCAAGTATGTTTGACCATATAAGGAATTTGACTCTGGATATTTCTCTCTCCTGTGGGGGTACATACAAAATATAAATATAAAAATCCAAGATAAAAACACAAGAATAGAAGATACAAAAAACAAAAGCAAAAATGTATTTACAACAGGAACGGGATATAAATATATGTACATGTAGTGCAAACAGTGCGATGGGCATTAATGACAGGTGTATTTATGGGCTAATAAGAGAGACAGCCTGGGGGAAGAACTGTTTTTGTGTCTGGTAGTCCTGGCAAACAGAGTTCTGTAACGCTGGCCAGACCGAAGCAGTTCAAACAGTTTGTGTGCAGGGTGTGAGGGGTCAGCAGCGATGCTTCCTGCCCGTTTACTAGACTGGTATAGGTCCTGGGTGGAGGGCAGGTCGGTCCCGATGATTTTTCCTGCAGACCTGATTGTCCGTTGCAGCCTGTTCCTGTCCTGTTTGGTGGCCGATTCATTCTGATGATCGAACTACTCACAGAAATGTCAAAAGTTGTTAATGAAGTACAGGTGAAATGATTGTGCTATCAGTTTTGCATGATGTGTTTATAGTCTTCTCACTCCGTTGTTAAATCCTGAAAGGCAGGTTTACTACCACATAAAAGAAGAGGGAAAAAAGATAACTTCAGACAGACTCATATAAAGGCAATTCTACTCAATCACGTCTTTTGACTCTCTGGAAGTATACTTTTTTACTGTTTCCTTTTATATTGCTGTGTCCTGTTGTGCTGCAACATTTGAGTATACACTGTAGTTACCATTATCATATTGCTCGCTTCTACCCCATGTTTTTCTCTCCTGTGTGGATGCGTATTATACAGACACTCGGGTTAAAATGAGGGAAATTAGACATAAAATCAGCCTCACACAGATTTATGTGGAGGTGTGTGGAAAGGATTATTTGTGCTTTAGAATGTAGCCAATCTGAAACAGTCAGTAAATTCTATTTAATTTATCTGATTTATTGGTTTAATCTTCAACTGGCAACATGTTGCTTTCTCTTTCTGAACAACTGGAAACTGTTGAGCAGGGCAGGTTTGCTCGAGTTTTAAATGTATGCTTCAGCAGTAATCAGTTGATATGCTTCCAAGTAAAAAAGTTATTTCAATTCTTAACAAAAATCCAATTAGGCAGTACCTAATCTTTCTGTTTAAAAACATTTTCTTCTAAAATCTTGTCTGAATCTTGCGCTGCATAATTGACCATGGCAGTGAACAAGCAGCTGTGACAGTAGATAATAAAGGTGAATAATGAACACTGTTTGGGGTGTACTTTTGTCACACCTCTTCTCAGATGAGAAATACAACAGAGAGCACACTGAAACCTGGGAGAGCCTCATTAAACTGCAGCTTTGAGTTTTCCTGCCTCTCTTCTGTTAACATTTTCCCTGTTCATCTATTTCAGAACTCAGATTCACTTCACAGTGGCCATTGATTTCACTGCATCAAACGGTGAGCATTTCAGCTACCATTACCCTGCTGGGCTTTCATTTGTTATCAGATGTATGACTGTCATTTTCCATGAATGAAAATAAGTGGAGTTTTCTCCTGCTTGTGATCTTCTCTTCTTTTTTTTCCACTGTTGAGTTGTGATGCATTTTCATTGAAAAATTCTTTTTTTTTTCTTTTTCTTTCTTTCTTTTAGACAAGAATAGACACATTTAATTTTGGACAAACGGCAAAAAATTACAACTGTAATCAATCATTGCAAAAACAAAAAAGATACTGTTTTTGAGTAAAAATTCAGCACAAATGGAGCATTAATTATTAGATTTTTATTTGTTGTTGTTTGTTTTTTAACATGTCCTTTCCAGCATTATAGCGAGCAGAATGATGGTCTGGCTGTTGTTTTGTGCCAAACTAATTTGCTTTGGCAAGAGGAGCTTTCTGGGTATAAGGCTCCTCTTGATATTTAAATATTATAATTTATTTATAGTTAGTAGTTTGTTAGCATTCATAATTAGTTAAGATGATGTGCCATATTCATGCACCACTATTCTCTTAAACCTCTGACTCACACACAGTAATGCACCACCCATTATTCTTGCATTCAGTCAGATATTATTGAGGTTAGTTTCACTGCTCAAAATCAAATAATCACGATTAAGGAAGATCATTGCAGTTCTAAAGAAACGCATCCACAGCAGTGATTATCTATCACTGCAATATTGCAGCTATTGATAAAATTGTTTATTGTGGAATGTTGCAAATTATGTAAGTGGTTTGATCGAGTCCCTCCTCTCAGTCCTTAGATTTTGCTGAGTTTCCTTTTATTCTCTGTTTCTCCTGTGGCAACTATAAGCTTGGTCCCAGTCTGGATCTTTGCATCACTGACTCTGACTTTTCTTTTCTCAAAAGGAAATCCATCGCAGTCTACTTCACTACACTACATGAACCCTTATCAGATGAATGCCTATGCCATGGCTCTGAAGGCTGTTGGGGAAATCATACAGGACTATGACAGTGATAAGATGTTTCCAGCCCTGGGATTTGGTGCTAAGCTGCCGCCTGATGGGAGGGTGTCCCATGAGTTTCCACTGGTGAGTAAACTATGGGATTATTTGAGACACTAGTTGTTATTCAGCCTAGAATTTTGTCATGAAATTAATGCAAATCCATGAGAGGATGCAATTGGTGCTTTCAGAGCAAACTTCTGACTGGTTAGGTTTGGGTAAGCATGTGGGTATGTGGAATATGGATGCCTGCATTTTGACATAAATGCTGCTACACCTCTAACATGCATAATTCAGAGGGAATTCCGTTTCCCCTTTATAGTGCAAATTAAGTTCCGTAAGGCTGAAGGATTCTTAAATCAATTTAGCTTCTCTCAGCCAGCTAATGTGCTCTGGCAGCTGTATAGTGCAGCCTAATGAGGACTGTGTCTACAGGGTAACGTCTGCGTCACTCCATGCTTCCATTAAAATGTGCAAATTAAGATTCATCTCACCATATAATTAAAGCCTCATTCTTTCATATTGTAGTCAAGTAAGTGGGCTTCAAAGTAAAGCTACAGTCTTGGGTGGAATATTTGCTGTACTGTCTATATTTGGTTTGAAATTCACCTGGTTGCCAAGGAAAATAACATCTCAAGCCTTTTTTTTTTTTTCCCTTTTTTTTTCCCCAATAATGTAGCTGAGCCTTGAACTCTGTACTGCAGTATATATTTTATAAAGCAGAGGACTCTGGGTTATTTAGGAATACGACCAGCTGCTGCATCAACTCTATTGTGTAAAGTTAACCTCTTGATAAACTAATATGGAACTGTCTAAATCATGCAGACAAAGGAGACCTGAGCTTAGTAAAGTGTACTGCAGAGGTATTAGTTTATTGAAGTGAAGCGACCACAGCACTGCAGGTTAAAAGAATATCAACACACATGTATTAGTTTTTGATTATTTACTATGGTAGGTAAATATTTCAGACGATCAGTGACAAAAAGGAGAAAGGGATATACTGTATCTTCATGCTTTTGAAGAAAATTGAATCTGCACTGTTCACAACCTAAAGCCAGAATTTGGTTTTGTAAACAGGAGTATCTTTTATCTTCAGTTTGACTTGTTACACGAAGAAGAAACAATCTTACAGTATATTATGAGTACATATCACATACTGATATTAGTGCTCTGCATTTGACCCACCGCTTGTTACATTTCACCTCTGTTCACTCTCTATGGACTTGAATTTAATTTAAACAATAACACTAAGCTCTTCACTTCATCCTCACTGAAGCGTGAAGAATGAGGGCGACACAATCAAGTCGTTCGATGTAAAATCAGATAGCGTTACTGATCAATAATAATGATAATGATAACCCACATACACAGCAAACACAAAGTTGGGGTTACTTAGGGACAGCTTTGGGAATCACCTTGGGTTATCCAGCCACAGCCTTTATTGAACACATACATGGAGTGACCTGAAAACAAAGTAACTATCCGAACTGACAGAACTTGAGAGGATCTGTGGGGAATAATGACAGAAAATCCCCAAATCCAGGTGTACTAAGCATGTTGCATCATTCCTATGAGAATTCAAGACTGTAATCCTACTAAAGTGCTTTGACTAAGTACTTAGTAAAGCTTCTCAATTATTTAAGTAAGTGCAATTTTTTCTGCCTTTCCTTTTAATTTGCAAACAACTTCTAAATTTTCTTTTCTTCCAGTTTAAATTGATGAGGAGCATATTGACCTAAACACTTAAAAGTTGGATCTACTAAGATAAAAAGTTGTGGGTAGTAATTTGTCCGCCCAAGTATTTTGTGTGTGGGGCTGACCCACGGTATGCGGGTGATTTACTGAGGGTGACTGCGTAAATGACGGCAGGCACAAATATGTTGCCGATGGCCTATATGAATAAGAGTTTTCATGTTTTGAGATTTGCAGCTTGGCAAATTTCAAGATAATAAAGCGCAAACGGAAATACGACCCTATGAAGATAGAGATATTAGTGGAAAAAGTAAGTCGAATATATTATAAAATGCAAATGATAAATATAGAATGGAAACTTGAAAAAGCTTCGGGGCGCAGACCTCCGCCAAGCAGCTCTCACAATGATGAAGAATCATTCCAAAAATTCCTGAATCCAGAAGGTGATCCAGATCGCCACCAAAATTTAATGGGTTCATCCTTGGACTGAGGCACACGGCCGGTAAAAATTTCAGGCCAATCTGTCCAGTACCTTTTCTGTAAAGTTGCTGACAGAGAGACAGACAGACAGACAAACAGACAAACAGACAGACCCCCCCCCCATTTAAGCCCAGGTCTATCAAAGGTTTTCGTGTATAAAAACATGTGCACATCATTGCACACTCAAAGAAATGTACAAACCGATTCACTAATGATGTTATCAAGGGTTACTGTATGTCTTTCAAAGGTGCAAAATAGGCCCTCCGTAGCCACAGTAGTCCGTATGCTGGACAAACCCTAAAAATATTTGCAGCTACTGTATGGCTTAATGATAACTAACACTGGCATTGATTGCATCTTTTTGTTTCCCCCGTTTTACCAACATCACAATATAACTTAGATTGTAGCAGCTGCACGGGATCACAGTGTGGTCCTCCAGACGTGGCTGCAGGAGCCGTTGGCATCTTGCCACAGATCACACAGCTTATATGTAATTGTCAGACCATTTTCAAGGCTGCGGATAGTTTTATTTGTTCCACAACCCAATGCGTTTGCGCCCGCTGACATTTGTGCAGTCACTCTTAGTAAATCACCTGCAAACTAGGGTTCAGCCCCATGCACACATGGGCAAATTACTACACACAAAAACTTGGATCTTGGTAGATCCGTCCCTCAGAGGCTAAAGTTTGCATAATGTTTCTATTGAATGAAGGGCTTGTCTCCAATGAGTTTAAGAAATGTAACTAAATTTATTACTGCATTGCTGTGAATTTGTTAGTTGTGTAAATGAGCAGTTGATTTGCTCATATCAAAAATGACAAATTCATGATTTTTCAGCTTTCATGAGTTGTTTTTGTTGCCACTAAGATGCTCAAAATCAATTATTACACATTGGAGTGACTGAAACGCTGTTCATAAAGATGTCAAGATTGATTCTTTGCTCAGATCTGATTGACAGTCTTGCATACTTTTTGCTGCAATGATTCACTTGTTTTTTTTGCCTTTTGTTTTTCAGAATGGCAACACTGAGAACCCGTACTGTAACGGCATGGAGGGAATTCTTGAAGCTTACCATCAAAGCCTTAAGACGGTTCAGCTGTATGGACCCACCAACTTTTCCCCTGTTGTTAATCATGTGGCAAGGTGCGAACACAAATCCCTTTCTCAGAGAATAAATGTGTGCACAGCCACCCTTCTCCTGGCAGTCAGTCCTTAAATAGTCTTCAGCAGGTGCCACATCATCAGAGGTATTAAGTCAGTGTGTTGTGCTTTCTCTATGTACTGAGCAGAGCTAATAAGGGAAAAGAAACAGTCAGCTGCTTGGCTGAGATGAATAGAAGCGGTAATCAGGCGTGTATGGTTCCAGACACTTTAGGGTGCAGTTATAAACATACGATGAAAGTGGGAAGCTTAGATGTTGTGACCTGTAGAGAAAATTCTGCATGTTCTGATAAATACTGATGAATCACACTCTTCAATAAAAGAGCTTCACTGTAAATGGAGCCATTAATGTAGAAAAGTCATGGTTTCATGGTGCGGAAAGCTAATTTAAAGGCTGAATCTGCAAACTGGACTATTGTGCATTAAATGCAGAGCGGAGGTGATTTGTTAAAATAGGTCATTTTATGGTTAAAGCAGTTGTGAACAGATGTACAGTGTTTAAGTCGTCACACAAACTCAGCATGATCTTAACTTGGCTTTGACTTAATTTGCATAACCCACGTTAAGGATCCTTCATTTTCTTGTGGTGGTTTGGCTTTCCTTATACTCATCTTGCAGCATGTTGAGAGAATCCTGCCGCTTCTGAAATGTAACAAACATACAGTAACGCGAGTAATACATAAAAATTTCACCTTTGGAATAAGTTTTTGTCAAGTTTTACATATTTCAAGTCCCAACGTGTTAAAACTTTAATTTTAAACCTACCTAACCCATTAAACTGTAAATTTGGACTTAACTTGTCACTTTAGAGGTTCACTTCCAAAACAAGTGACAAATTATGGACTGAGAAGAAATATGAGATATTCTAAGATACAAAGCTATAACAAAAGCCTCATTTCCACCAGCAGGTCTGGGTCGGGACTGGATGGTCTTTGCATGTAGCTTTAAAGACTTTAAACCATAAAGATCGAGGTGTTCTTAGATACTGGAAGTGGAGTTTGCAGCTCAAAATATATAGTTTCAGATGCCCCCCTCCCAACAAAAAAATGCACAGGAGCAAAATCCCTGACAGACCTGTTTACTTGATTTCAACAATAAGAATAATTGATAAAGATTTCAAAAGGATTTTATGCATCATAAATGTCCCAGTATGGTTGTGTAAGGTCTCAGTTTATAGTAAAAGTATCTTTTTACACTCTCTTCTTGCACAAAGGGTGTTGTATAACCATGGATGCAATGAAACGGTTATTCACAGAGGTGTTCCAGACAAGAAGATACACTGTGCTGTTCAGAAAAAGTGAATTAAACCATCCTACAACCAGAACATGCTTTTTTTTTTTTTATTATACTATTGTTTTCTTTACCTCTGAAAGATGTGTGATCAACCGCAATCAGAGGGTTATTGTTAAAGATCTGATGAATTCAGGACACCAGTTGATAATGATGAAATTTGGAAAGATGTTGAACACGTCCTTTATTGCTGATATACAAAAAGATTTTTTTTTTTTTAATTGTTAATACAGTGAAATGCTCATTTCATTCTTTAATCTGTGTAGAAATCACTCATAGAGAACTAAGTTTGGTGCAACAGTCTCCAGAGAGGGTGGCCTACATTACTGTATGGCAGTTGAGGAGGACAAATGCCTCTTTAATCTCTAAACAACGTTCATCGTTCTTGCTGCTGTCACTGAGGGGCACGCTCTTTGATTAAAATGTCGTCAAATTTATCATGCTGGAGGTGAGAGCAAGGGCTCACCTCTGACCTGTCCTTGGCTCTCACGATGATCCGCTTTGTTTTTTCTCTCCTCTGGCTCATCAAGTCTGGTCAAATCAGTGCGGGGCAATCAATAATGTTCTGAAAGAATAAGACTGCTGCACTTGCATAAACAGTTTAATAAATTATTCATAGACCAGCTAGCGATGGGCAGCTGAAACTAGGCCACACTCACTGTGGCGTCTCGATGGGTTTTTTAATAGCATCTGTATAGAGCTCCAAAATGTGAAGAGCTATACAGCACATCTTATACTGTATCTTTACATGTCTATATTAAGCTTTTGTGTCCCTCACTCTGTGGAGAAACATGTTTTTTTAATGATTTGTTTTTTTTTTTTTTTGACACACTGGTTACATCTGCACTGCTGTTAGATTCTTTGAGATTTTTTAAGCCAACCGTAAAGTTTTGTGTAGAACCAAGAAAATACAGTCTTTTTCTTTTTAGATTGTAACATATGTAAGCATGGACCATTGTACTGCAGCTCTGTGCTCATGATTTCTTTCACCCAGGTACGCAGCAGCAGTGCAGGATGGATCTCAATACTTTGTCCTACTCATCATCACTGATGGAGTAATATCGGACATGGCTCAGACCAAGGAGGCCATAGTGAATGTAAGTACTGCTCCAGCACTAGCTGGAGGTTGTTGACATCTCTTCCTTCCACACTGCTCTGCAGTGCATTGGTATTCTAGGTGCTTTTAGCTTACTGTGGCACTGCTCTTGGGCTTTCTGTTACTTTGAGGGTTTATAAGCCAAGTGGAAGCACCAGCTTTGAGGATTTATTGGATGTTTTCTGCTCCACTTGTATTACTATTTTGTACTTTGATGCTTTGCACATTTATTCAATATTTTCCCCACATCCAATGAAATCCCCAGCCTGAGAGGCACAACATGGATTGAGTCACTGGTCAACAAGTTCACTTTAATAGAGGTCACCTGTTTTATTTAGGATTTATTGTAAGTTTAATGCCTATTCAGTATTCTTTGATGTGTCTTGACAATGCTGCAGCTCCTGGGATGTGTATACAGTGGTAAGACTTGTACTGCAGAGTCATCATCCACCAAACAGACCCTAACAGCACCACAGCGCTCTGACCCCCAGCAGACTGGGTTTAAAGGGAATTTGCGACTGTTAATCAAAACATTCGAACAGCCACACCTTCCTTTTAAGATCTTGTCTGCTGCTCTGCTCCCTGCTCTGCCTGAAATTGCTGCCACCGGGACCAGGGTCCTTCCTGCTCTGCCTATAGAGCAAAAGCCTGGATGTCCTGCTTCACTTTGAGTTCATTTTTGCTCTGTAGAGACGAATTATAAACAAGAAGCTCTGTAGAGCTCAAACAGCCTCAAAACTAAATACAGCTTTTCCTTGATAATTTTACTTGAAGTGCCACACTTAATTTTATTATTTCAGATATTGATGTAAAGAAAACTTTCTGCACATTTAATCTGTGCAAAATGTCACTTTATTGTTGAGCTTTCGATCCTGGAAGACCTTCGTCAGAGCAAATAGAATACAACCATGAATGGGGAATAAAAACAGTTATTGGGAGTATAGTTTTTGAGTTTAAGACTGTGAGACATAGGCCTTCTCAAAATGCTTTAAAACAGTGGTTCCCAAGCTGGGGAGGCCAGCCCCCTAGGGGGGCCTAGCCAGGTTGAAAAGTATCGTTTTTGCACTTCTAACAAAACCTGGGCATATTTCTTTAAAGTAGTAATGAACAAAATGATGAAGACTCAACGAAAGGCATTGCTCATACTCATATCAAAATCTTCATTGAGGACCTGTAGCATTTCAGATATTAAAATGAAGCATTTTTTTCTGACCTGAAAGGCAAAATCATTCACTTGTTGGTATTAGATTATGTCTGCACTTGTCTGTTTGTGGTCTAAGTGGAAGAGTGGTCTGTTACGCCCGCAAACGGAATAATTCCAGCAAACATAATAAACCACAACCGTAATAAAAATATGCAGCTTTTAATGTAATAATCCTGCAAACGTAATACATTTCCCACAAATGTAATAGCCGGTCCCTACGACAAATGTAATAGCGATTTCCCACAAATGTAATAACTATTACGTTTGCAGTAATTTATGACGTTTGTGGGAAAGTGCATAACTTCCTGCAAATGTAATGATGCAATAAATAATGGTGTTGTGTTTGTTGTTTGATTGTTGCTGCCAGTTGTTTACAACTACCCCCCACCCGCAGGAGCGTGGCGTAACTCGCCATTTGATGTGACCTGACATTATATCCATGCTGACAAGAAATTGGTTATCCGCAGGTCTTGATGCTCAATTCAGATTTTTTTTTGTCAGATCCGATCTTTTTGGGTGTTCACAGTACATTTTATAAGTGTGGCCTCTCCACCAACTGCAATAAGAACAGCTCACGCATCTGAAGTGACACGCATGCTCAGTTGAACACAGATGACAGCACGCACGTAACAGTGTTCATGGAAACCAATGCAAACAAATATGGAAGTTACCGGCTCACGTTGAAAGCAATTTGTGGCGGCAGTCGGCAAAGGTATGAGCGGGTTTTGTGAAGATGGAGGAAGAGGAGAAAGGCATTTGTGATGACATCTCTGTGTGGAACAACTGCTGCAACATCTGTAGCTACAGAGGAGTGTGTGTGGATGCAGCATCAGAGCAGGATGGTGGATGAGGATGTTTCAGATCAGATGTTCTGAGGGAATCAGATCGCTCCACAGATGCCATGTCACCAAGCACTTCAGCCGTGGTAGAAATAAACTCAGATTGCAGTGATCAGCTGATTTTTGCACAGGGGGAGGGGGGGGGGTCATTATGCTAAAGAGAAGCGGTTTTATTTTAATGCTGCACATTTATCACCCACTGTTCTTCTTTACCGAATGCATTTCACACACACTTTTTCTCTTTTGGCCTCGTCCACAGTGGCGCACCTCTGCCGCGCGTGCACACCTCTGCCGCGCGTGCACACCCTCTCACTCACATTCATTCACTGAGCTGCCTGGACCACATAAAAGTTTGCCACAATACTTTCATCAGTTTCCAGGTTGATGTTCAATCAGAGCCAGAAAAATCTGATCTAACTCTTCAGTCCATTGTTTACATTCTGTGTCCGTCTCCTCTGGTGCAGAAATAAGCACGTCCCCCTCAGTCTCACTGAAGAGGTCGGATGGATGCGACATGCCCATACAGACCACGGTCGCTTAAGGGTCGCTTCTTTAACTGATTACTTGTCAAGGCGATGAGTTGTAACTATTTTCAGGGATGTCCAATCAATATGATTTGTATATTCAATCCTAAGTAAAATGTAGGCTAATTTCAATTTCATGCCCATTAGGCTACTCTGAATTATTTTAAAGTGGATTAAGGCAAAATAGTCTTCAGAAGTGGTACTCCTTGCCATTAACTGAACTGCCCCTGTAATTGTCAAAAGAAAAAAAAAATTAAACCGCAACAGTTTATTTAAGAGAGAGAGAGAGAGAGAGAGAGAGAGAGAGAGAGAGAGAGAGAGAGAGAGATGAAAATGACAAAGCTTTGCAGGGGTTCCAATTTTAAACAGGAAAAAAGAGAAAAGAAAAAAAAAGCTTTTTTTTGGGGGGGGGGGGGGTCAGTAGGAAACAACAGGCAGCAACAATCAAACAACAAACACAACACCATTATGTATTACATCATACATTTGCGGGAAGTTATGCACTTTCCCACAAACGTCATAAATTACTGCAAACGTAAAAGTTATTACATTTGTGGGAAATCGCTATTACATTTGTAGTAGGGAGCGGCTATTACATTTGTGGGAAATGTATTAAGTTTGCAGGATTATTACGTTAAAAGCTGCATATTTTTATCACGTTTGTGGTTTATTACGTTTGCGGGCGTAACAGTGGTCCAACCAGTAACTTCTATGAATATTTGACAGCTTGTGGGATTTTACAGGGTTTCCTTTGACAGAATGTATCTGCCAGTTCTTAATGAGGAAATAAAAAGTTTTACCTGTTTGGCAAACTTAAAAGCTTTGACTTATTTCATACAAGATGTACACTTATTTCATGACATTTTATTAATTACAATTTTTCTTTTGTTTTGGCAATGTTTATTGCACATCTACTTTACAATTATAAAATTAAATATGCAGTGTTAAGGGTGCTTTAACTTGTACTCACAAACTCTTGTTGTGGAGCCAAATTTTATGTAAATCCCCAAAAGAGTTTTTCAACGTTAGACACATTTTGATGTGATGACTTGTTGAGAGTTGAGTTTAACACTCAAAAAAAAAAGCACTGTCAAATTGCTCACAGGTTTGGGTTGGGTCACTACACTTCATTCAGAGATGAATACTTATATTTTAAAAGAACAGAAACACATAGCAGGTAAATGGGCTTTTGGCATGTGCAGTTAAGGTATCTTTTTTTTTTTTTTTTTTTAATCGAAAATACATTAGACTAATTACTTAGATCCCTATGTTTCTTGGTAAGTGGGTCAAATGTCCTAAATGTCCAAAATGTATCTTTAGTTTTTTAAAGATGAATGAAATGTTTATGTGAACTGATTATTCAGAGTCCTGCTGTGGTTCTGTGCAATGAGAACAAGAGGTACTGTATGAGTAAGTCAGATTGATGGAGTGAGGTCCCCTGAGGGACTTTACAGTACAGGCAAAGTAACAAATGGTGTAGACTGAATAATTCAGTTCTGAATGCAGAATCTGGTCTGGCATTTATGGGCACTGTGTATGCTTATGGGATCTGGTCTGCTGGAAAAAGAGCAAATCAAATATGTATTTCTTGTGCGACAGCACGAGAATGTGAGGAATGGGTCAAATGGAGGGAAAGATAAAATGGGAAAAGAGATGGGGGGGGGGGGATTGTGAAGTAAAAAGGACCATGAAGGATGTGGCCCTCCTTAGTCTATTTACTCCTATCTGTGACAGGCCTCTCCCCGCAGGAGTTTTTTTTTTTCTAGGAAAGCTGACCTACTTTTACCCTGGAAATGCATTTTTACCACAAGCACATATCATTCATTCATGCCAGAGCTTTCACACACTGCACATCAGTGATGTGGTCAACAGTCATGTAGGACAGAGGCCTCCACACACCACAATCTGTTCAGAAGATGATCCCTACTACATCCTCGCTTGTAGGTTTAATATTTATTAAGACCCAAGTTTAACAGAGAGGTCATAGGACTCCTATCTGCTGATAATGAGTGTTAGAAACTTTTCCGTGTGCAAACATCATGAGTTATTCACGGGAGACTGAGTGGTGGGTATAGGATTTCTATAAACTGCAAATGGATTTATTATGTTATCTGGTTTAATTTAAAGGTGTAGCATGAAATTCATGTCTCCCCTACTGTCTGAGAGCAATTACAAAAACTGCTGTTAAAGCATCACAATTGCATCCCAGTGATAAACTATTTGTCCTCATCGTTGTTGCTTTCTTTTCGACCTGAATCCCTCTGCTAAAGACAGTTTCTAATATGTTTATGATGTTTAAACTTTTCTTGAACTGTTTTTTCTTCCTTTCTCATAGCTGTTGAAGCTTAATTTTAGTCACACCTGTTTTTATTCTTTTTGCCTTTCTTTTTTTTTTTCCTTTTAAGCTTTGCCAAAGCAATTATCAGTGCTCTATGTAAAATAATGTGTATTCTGCATCAGCTTTGGAGGATCGCCACAAACCCCTAAAACTATGTTGTACTGTGAAGTACAGACATGAACAGGCTTAATGAGCACTGTTGGAAATAACTTGACATACCATGAATGTAACAGATGTGCTCTGTGCTCCAGTTTTAAATACCATGTTGTGCATTGTCACCACAGCCTACAAAGTGAGTACAGAGTAGTAGCAGTTATTTGTTTTTGTCTTTTCTGCCCTCCCCCCCACCCGGGAAATTACACAGCTATTTGGAACTATGTGTATTTGTGAAAGTAACCCCTTCAAACTCTGACGATTAGTTCTTCTTGCTCATGACAGGCAGCTAAACTCCCCATGTCCATCATCATTGTCGGAGTTGGCCAAGCTGAATTTGATGGTGAGAAAATAATAAATGAGATTATTTGTTGGGAAAATGTGTGGAAGCCAAGCTACTGTCTGTCGGCTTTTAAGAAAGCAGTTCAGAATTTCCACAAAACAATAACAACTTCAAGAGTTTTATGAATTGTCATTATGAACATATTATTGATCAACCTAAATTACCATGTTAATCATTTGGATATCATGGAATAATTTACATTTTTGGAGTTGAGAAGATGTTTTTCTCTGTGTAGCCATGGTTGAGCTGGATGGCGATGACGTCAGAATCTCTTCTCGGGGAAGTTGGCAGAGAGAGACATTGTACAGGTGATGCATATTTTTAATCCTGTTCCACTATCATGTCACAACATTACAGGAAGAAAAACAGCACATACACACACATACCAACCATGAAAACTAATATATTTTTCTTATGTACAGTACATCTTGTGTTAAATAATCAACTAAACACATTGACAAATCTATACAATATTTTTAAGACACAAACATCTTTAGTCAAGGGGAAAGATTTTAACAGCCTTTCCTCTTATCTTTGCATTTCCTCTTCTTAACGTATTTACGGCATAAATCATATCCTCCAAGACTTGGTTTGTGCTTTGCATTCAGAGACATGTCACAGATTCACAGCATTCTCATGCTGTCTCGTCACACACCTCACTTCCATCAAAATAGGACTGAAGAGTAATTGGTTGGGTGCTGGTTGATGCTTTAGATGACATTAATTGACTGGAAATTGACCACATATCTGATAACACCAATGGCTAGCTCTCCATATTTACTCTAAAACATGAGACGGTATTTCTCATGAAACATTTTCAAACACTCAAATAAACATTGCTCACAAAATGATCGATGCAATTTGGTTATGGAGTATAAAAACCCAGAGAAAAGAAGAAGTGAAGTTATATGAATGATAGTTATTTAATGCTTAGTCAAATAAAATAAGAACATATTGAAGGAGATAGCTACAACTTTTTCATCAAAACAATAATTTTCCAACAATAATACATCCAAAGAGCGTCTGGAGAGGTGCAGAATAAAATAATTAATTTTACCCCCAAATTTTCTATGGCATATAAATAACTGTTTTATTCATTTTTAAGGAGTCTAAAAAGTAAATAATTACATCTAATTAACGGCAATGTCAGGATTCTCTACATGTTGGCTTCAGAGTTACTAACTTAATTGCTATGTGTAGAAATAACATCTTCCTTGTCTCACATTTCTCAGATTCAAGTGGACACAAAACTAAGCAGGATGCAGATGCAGGTAGCAAAAGGGCTCAAAAGCCCCGTGGAGGTTGCCACTTTCCTCCTGGACATGAAAATTAAAGATTTGCTAATGCTAATGGGCTTAATGGACAACTCCACTACTTCCTGAACTCCTTTGCTCCAGCTCCTTTGCCTCCTGTCTCTCATTACTGGACAAACTGATTAATTCAGGTGTGTCTGGCCATTGTCCCTGTGGTTACTGAGGTCAGGCACACCTGGATTAATCGAATCGTCCAATAATGAACGAGTGGAGACAAAGGAGCTGGTTTAATGGTGGAGTTGTGCATAAAGCTCAACGGTTAGCTGGTTGCTAATGCTAATTGAGCAAGTGAGTGCAAGTGCACCACCTACTGGCAGAGGAGGAATTAAACTTGTAGCTATTATGTTTAAAATGTTATTGCTATTTGGAAGCGATATTGCATATATTTCTTAGCAGTTATTGTTTTATGAATTGGCTTGAATTTCCACAGTTATTTAGACCAGTGTGGATATTTTAATTGGAACACTGGAGATTGGCTTGAATTGGATTTTATCTGTAAAGATGGGGTGACTTTAACTTTGTTTGCTGAACAAATAAAATTGAATTTAATTTAATTGTATCAAATAAAATAAGATTAAATCGTATTGAATCGAATCGAGTTGAACTGAGCAATGACCTATAAAGATTTTCACAAGTTTTTTTCCAGCTTTAGTCAGGAATGTCTCGGGGAGAATCTTCATCCTTATCATTTTTACGTTTATTTAAGAAGAAAATAGATGTCTCATGTTTTAAATTTTCAGCTCACTGATGTTACATTGGTGTACACTTTAAAAGCAAAGCGCAGTATTCTATGTCTGTATCTGACAGTGGGGCATCATAATAAAGCTCACGTAATATTGACTTTTTGCAGGGAAATATTTGTGATCTCTGCAGTTATTCAGGAAATTATGTGACATAAATCCAAAGTAAATTGGAAAACTTGAAATGTTGCCAAGAATTCAATGTCATGCATTCTTTAAAGTTACAACAAAATAAACCATAATCATTAACTGTAAACAAAGTGCTGTCAGACAGTGAAGTCTTTATAACCACATGTGTTATTTCAAATGAGTGTATAATTTTTTTCTTGTGTCACAACAGTTTGTACCGTTTAGAGACTACATGGACCGCACAGGTAACCATGTGCTGAGCATGGCGCGGCTGGCAAAGGATGTACTTGCTGAGATCCCTGACCAGCTGATCTCCTACATGAAGAGCAGAGCCATTAAACCCAACCCTGTCCCTCCAGCTTACTCAACCTGTAACCAACCTGAAACCAACCCTGTCTGAGCCGCTCCACAGCGCAGGTCTGTCTTGAGTGCCAGAGGGAACCACTTACTGTTCTTTGAGGAGAATGAGGAAGTGCTTTCAGGGCCCATTTTCTAAATGAATATAACTCCAGTTAAACAAACAGGTAATAAGACTGTTTTGGTTTGAAGCAGTGAGACAATTGCAGAAGAAGCTGCTGATGATCAGGGAGCATTTTCTCTCTGAGTGCTTAAAGTTATAGGCACTGAGAGCTGACCGGTGTGTAACGAAAGGTTTTAGTTGTTCACTGTCATATTTGTCAAAGTGGTGATGTAATGGATAGCAAGTAAACCCTTAGAGAGGGCCTGTTTGAAGGCATACTATGTTAGGATGTGGCAGTGTGTATCATGTTTGTGATACCTTCTGGAATTGATGTGTTAAACTAGGAAATATTGTGTATATTAATTTATATATTTATTTATTGCAGAAATAATTTATTCCTTTTGAGGGGGTTTTAAAGGGTGGGGACTGAAGTCAAAATCATATATACTGTAGTTTTCCATCTTATATTTTGTGCCCAGTGTAAGAAAAACAATCCCCATTTCTACTTTGATAAAGAGTATGATATAAGAGCATGTGATGAAACCTAAGCAGCAGTTCATGGATCATTTTCACTCAATGAAAGTTTTTGATTACAAGCTGTAATGTAGATAATCGCCATGCAATTTTTTTCTGCACCATCTCTTCTATGTATTTCTAAGATTTATAGTAACAGAATGCACTAAACGCTGTCCAAATATAAGCACAAAGGTCGTAATATAAATGAGCTTAAAACCACTTCTTTAGAAAAATCCAACCTCAATGAAAACAATGGAAAGGACTGCACATTGTTTTCATTCAACATGGCTTTGACCTTGTCTTTCCCCATAATTTTAAACAGGAAGAAAGCTAATGAGATTTATTATACTAATATGTTGAAATCAACAGATATTTACCCTTCAAATAGCATAATTACATTAAAAATAAATGGTCATCTAAAGGACATTATGATATTCCCTGTTTTTTTGCAAGGAAGTGGAAGCAAGGACGCTGCCATAGCCTCGTGGTCATCATGTTCCTTTCTATTGTATTTGTTGTGGTTGCACTTCATCATTTTTTGTAAGGACCCTTCAGATATTTTTTCTGCTGATGTCAACCTTCACTTACTTTTCTCCTCCTTGAATTGATTTGTTTGTTTTCCCAGAGTGAAGATAATTGGGTTCAGAGTGCTTTTTATTTTCCATTTTATTTAGTTTTTAACTACTGAGCGCACAGAACTGAACAGTCACAAGTCTACCTTTATTTTCAGTCTTGGTCTTGTGTATTTTGTCTGTTGTGTCTAAATATATTTGTCTCTAATTAACATTGAAATTAATTTAACCTGATTTACAACAGCTTATACTTTCTACAGTAATTATTACCATCTAAATTCTTAAGACACAAGTACATCATATTGCTTTTACAATTAAATGCTTTCCAGTTGGTGATACACACACATTTATTCATGGCTTCTTCTTTTAGTGATTGTGCATAAATTTGTGTGCATACTACATAGTCTCTATATAAAGGCCATTATTTTCTGAACTCACTCTTTCACAGTCACTCAGTATCTCGATCCAAATGTGCCTATTGTATTGAAACATATCCAAATTCAGTTACCCAGGTGTCATTCTGCCTGCAGCAGCATCTCATGTGTAATATGTACATGCAGAAAACGTTGGAGATATTTCCAGATTAGGACTATTGCAGCTACAGCAGCTGATACACATCGTCTCTGCCAGTGGTCTGTACTTTTTATATTCACATCTCCTCACCAACAATCTTTGAAGTTGTGAAAGTTGACAGAGTCACCGAGCCTTGTATAATATTCGAAGTCAAGACTTGTTTACAATTCAACTGTGGCTATCACCTCAAGGAAAAAGTTAACACTCATGGGTTTTATTAAGAGATCATCCTGTTTTTATGTGTTTTGTTTGTGCATTGTTTTGTACTTAAATGGATTTTCACTGGATGACACTGGACAACCAATGTTTACACAGACATGTGCTGTTGGAGAGTATGAGTCTCTTTTGTGTTTGGAGCAAATGTGTTTATGTAACGATTTTTGTGAGCTGTTCGCTGTTCTTTGACTCTTGCTGCTGTAAGTGCTCTCAGAGAGAAGAAAGAGACTGATGAGTCTGCAGAAACTCAGACCAGAGGCAATGAACTCCTCTTGTCACAAGCCCAGAATCTTATTTGGCTTTTTTTCTTTTTTAAATTTTCATTACTGATGGCATTTCTCCCTCACAAGATAAAGCAAAGTTTAATCTGCTACCAAAGTCGCTGGTTCATCTGAACTGAAAGGAGGCTGTTTTTATTATATAGCACTCATAAATACCAGTATACCTCTACAGAAAGCCATTCAATCCAAAAGTAAATAATTAATATGCCCTAAATATATTTCATGCCATAAATTATTACCTTATATTTTGTTCACTTATCAGTGTATGATTCTGTTTTATTTAGAAAGTAGTATTTTCAAAGTTTACTTTTCCAAAATGAGCCTGGTTTTATTCATTTCTCATAATGTGGAAAAGTACATTTAGCAGGCATGAAGCTCATTGTTACACAGCTCATAATCTGAGTGTGACTGAGAAGTTAAGAAACACAAACGTGAAGTGGAGATGTTGCACTTTTCAAACACTTTTAATGTAATTAAGGCTCCAAATCAGCTGGAGTAGGATTAAATGGCTTTTTCTAGCCTCTTCTGAGATTATGACGAGCTTTTTAGTTTGTTTTTTGTCCCTGAAGCCTGTAACCTCTATGAGATCCCCACAGGGAAAAACTACCATGGACACATTAATGACACTTATGCAATTGTGAAACATGAAATGATAATGAATTATATTTTTCAGCAGCAGAATGATTTATTTTCTCCTGTGGAAATGACCCAATTTGTCACTCTGTTTGAATGGTCTTTGAGGCTGAACTCTAATTATGTATATAAGCCCCGTATGAAAAATATTCAGTGCCAATATGTGTTCAGTTGTTGAACCTCTTTAGACAATGTGCATGTTTGTGCCAAAGTGGCAGAAGGTTTGTTAGTCTGCCTTCATTTCATAGTGCATCTGCCACATATTTCATTGGATACATAGGATGTTTTTTGGAGATAACAGCCACTTCGAGCATGTTGCCACTCTGCTTTCTTTCCATTCTGTTCTGATGAGACACATACTGTATGGGTTCTTCTTGCCACTGCTCCTGTTTATCCCAGGTTGTTTACATACCTCTCTTGGTCTCCGACTTGCATGCTGAATAATTTCCAAACCAGGTGTTGGACACAATATTGTCATCATACTGTGGTTTGTGAAATGCTTTGTAATGGATTGCCTTAACTGAAGATTAATAAAATATTGACAACTTTGGCAGAATGCTTGGTGGGTTTTTACTGTGTCACTGTCAGGTATGGAAACTTACTGCAATAAATTTTTTGGGGAGAAGTTATGAGAATTGCTAACACATCAAGAGAGACTATATAATACGCCGCGGTGGAGTCTCAACGTCATCTACAAGTTCAAAATCCAGCTTTGTTTTTGATCTCCACCAGCCCTTTGATGGAGGTATCAGACTGTTTAACTGCTAATGCTCCCTTGAGTCATCTCTAACTTTGTGTTTCTGCTGTTCAGATCTGGGTAGGTACTGTAAAATGATTGAGCCAAGCTGCTGCATCAGATCTAATATACTGGAATAATTGGTTTTGTTTGCATTTTCTTAAGCTTTCGTAACCAGTCAAAATAATGCATTCAGTGTTTTGTTTTTGGTTACCACTCATGAATAACTGTGAATGCCTGCAGCTATACATCATAAAACTGCAGAGATCTCATCTGTTCAACTTCCTCTGTGAGTCTCTGCACAGAACATCAGAGGTTTGAAGTCAGTCTCAAGTTTAAATAGCTGTGACAACGTGTTTATATATAAATGATGTGAAGTAGAGGAGGGAGAAAAAGCTGCTGTGCCATTTTTTTTCTTTATCTTACAACTATGAGTAATAAAACTGGCATTACTGAATAAAGATTCACTAAATGAATAAACCATATGAGCCAAATCAGACATTTAAAAGGAACCATAATAGTGTGGACAATTATACAATAAAAGTAAAGCTCAATACAACTTGATTGGTGACTATAGATAATTATTTAGCCTTTATGAGATTGCATTCACACATTTGTTTGCATTAGTTAAAGGATTAGATATTTAGCTAGATTAAAAGATTAAAGTATTTAGCAGAAAAAGATGAATGCTTAGAGAGGGACAGCACATGGTAAATGTTCTGAAAGTCCAATACAATCTTCTTGGTTTTGGAAATATTTACCTGGAACTGAGCAAATTATTTGTGAAAAAAATAAAAGGTGTTTTGTGATACACGTATGTGGGTTTTGTCAGAAATTCTTTTTTAAAAAAATGTAAAAGGTGTAAAGTGCATATAAAATAGTTTCAGGACACCAACAACAGAAACTGCAATTCACATTTCTCTGTTTTTTTTTTTTTTTTTTCCCTAAGTTTGTTGTTGATTAAGTATTGATAGAAGCAAAGCCTTTTTTCCACACCCACTAATTGACTCTAATATGCAATTAAAAATGGTAACAGAGTATTATCTCCTTGGAACAAAGCGTCTAGGATCTGCTATTTTCAGAACAAGTTGAAAAACTCATTTTACCACTGGGGGAGTTGACTGTGTCAGATGTGACATGAACAAATTGTTGGACATTCATTTTAACCTACAATCACCCTTTAGGGTGTAATGCAGAGTGATGTCAGTCTCTTGCAGAGGAACTAAACTAACCTTTATCCATGCTTAATTAACAGATGACTCAAAAGATCCATTTATTCTTTCCAACTCTCTTTTGGGTTACATATTTAGTTATGCAAAGAAGCATCATTTTCTGCTGAGCTTTCTAATCCTAGTTTGGTCTGAGTGCAGGTGTATGACTGTATATGGTCATTATGCCTCCATCAGCTGTAATGATTTCATTTCCTTTTCGGTTTTTGCAGGTGTCCATATCTACTGATCCCATCATAATGTTCTGCTAAAACTTTACAGGGCATTATTCAAGACTGAGTTCTGTTATTTCCCTATTTCCCTGAAGTACAGCACCCTCCTGATTTTCTCTACATCCATCTACAATGTGATTTCTGCTTCTGCGGCTGCATAATTGCAGCTTTTAAGAGCTTTGCTGAAAACAGCTGCCTGCTGTGATAGACAATAAACCATCGAGCCAAAATAATGAGATGAAACTCTGTGTAAAACTGCAGAAGGCCAAAAAGGAGCAGGTGAGAAGTTAACTATAATTATAACTCTGTAAAATGGCATAATATATTCTGTTCTGACAGATTAGATAAAAGTAACAAATGTGTGAAAGAAATATTTTTTTTTGTCATAATGTGACCCAGAAACAGACCTCACAAAAAACGAATTATAACCCTTTAGGCCCCCTTATACATTAGTTAACCCTAAGATTGCATGAATGAGAATGCGGAAGAAAATTGAAGGAAGAAAACATGGGAAGCAAAGTAAATGTACAGAGTTTACTAATCTCTTTCATGAATTGAAGTGGATTAATGGGACAATGATGGAGTTTGGGAAACTGCACCATTTTGTGTTAATTATACAATTTGTTAGATTATTTCTATGAATATGACTGCAGCCGAGAGGAACTTTGAATTAAAAAAAAATCATAATTGCTCACTTCAACTCAGTTAAAACTCTAACATTACAACATTTGTTTTGAGTCATACCTTTTTGTAACAAATTTTTAAAAAGTACAATGAGGAAGTGATGATTTTCACGTACAACTGCTACTACATTTGCAGCATAGAACATGTAAAGTAGATCTCCAATTTTAGTGATGTATAAATATATCACTAGTAAAAAAAATATATATATATATATATATATATATATATATATATATATATGTATATATATATATGGAAGCTGGAAGATGTAATCCCTTCACTGGGCCTCTGCCCAGCTCATCATTCCTTGTAAATATCTAAAGAGTAGCATCCAGTCAACAGCACATCAACTTGGAGTGTGGAGAAGTAGCATGCTGAGTCTGAGCCTTTCTCAGATTTCTGGGTCTCTCATTCAATTCCTGACAATAGTTCTGTCCACCCTGTGATAAGGAAAAAAATAAATAGCATTTGTATTATTATTTTTTTACATTTTTATCAAAGGTCAGTGGTGATTTTAGACAGACTGGTGAGCAGAGTTTCATATGTCTTTGCTCCTTTCTCAGTGGGGTACATTTCTGAGCCTGTATCACTGAAGTTGCCCACCACACACACACATACACTCATTTCACCTTCAGGAAAACCGTCACCCTATTCTGGGAGAAAACAATAGTCTCAGATTTGTGGGCATTGATCTACACTCCAGCTGGACTGCACTCATCTGCAAACAGCTCAAGTCAGAGCTGTAGGCTCTTGCAGTGATGTCAGAATAGAAATATCCTGTTCCCCAAGCTGGATGCTTGCTTCACTGAGGGTAAACCTAGAAATCATGAGCATGAGTGGAGACAAAGCACAGCTTTGATGAAGGCCAGTGCTTTACATGCAACAAGCCTGACTTGGTGCCAAGAATGCAAATACAGCTCTCACTCCTATATGCAGGGGCCTTACAGCAGGGGCACTCTTGTCCAGTCTTTGGGAGCTACTATCCTGCAATGTTCATTCAGGAGTTTTGGAGAATAGATGCATCTAAAAGTTGATGAACAGAAGCTCTTGAGGATTGGACTTGGACACCCCTACTTTGCAGTATGCATAAACAACTAAATTCAACTGAATCAAGCCTGGGAGTGAGTCCCAAGATGATCCACTGTGCCATAGCTTTGACAGAACTTGCAGTGTTCTTTCTGTATCCAAAGCTCAACTGAGTCTGAACCTGATTCAGTTCTGGCATAAGATTTATCAAAAAAGCTGAGAAGTGTGATACTTGAAGACTGCCTCACACCTGCCAGTTAAAAGAGAGAGAGAGAGAAGTGAAAGGAGGGGGCGGGGGGACTACCCCAATTTTTCCAGAAAGCACGTTTATAGTCCATACAGTGTTTTGCAGATATATCCGCAGTCTTCAGGTCCAGTTTCATACATGCCTGGACCTTTGTTACAGCTGTTATGTTTTTTTCCTGTGAACGCTGCAGAATTTGTTCCACCTACTGTATATACTGTATTTCTTGTTTTTTTTAAAGTTTTTTTTTTCTGATGGCCAACCCTCTCTTTACATGGCCTTTCCAAATGTATGTAGAGTAAAAATGTGTGCTTCAGCAACCACATCTGTTTCTCTAAATCTTTGCCAGTTGGCAGTATCTCCTGAATACAGCTTTCTGGGTTTGGAAAGCCTCCATCTTCAAGCCAGTGGCCTCTCTCTACCTCTGATGTCCAACAGCAGTTCCTTTAAGTTTCTACACTTTGACTTACAGTAATTGGCCCTATCTTCTCTGGAATGTGGGAAAAATTCTTGTATCGTATTAAGCCGCAACAGTGCATCATTTACCCAGTGTTTCCCATAACACCCCAACTGCCTCCATTAGGTTAGTCTGACAGGCTTCACTCTGTCCCACCTGATCCAACGTGACTTTGTTGACAGCTTTTTGCTGATCTTGTCTAAGTCACTACTTATCATATTCCAGGGAAAAGAACCATCATTACATCCTCAGCCATAAAAATCTGCATTTTTCTTAATGGAATAAAACTGTCAAAATGGGATCAAATAATAAAAAAAATGCTGTTATGAGACTTGGTCGAATGCTTTGAGCAGTTTTTTTTCTCCTATACAATGGTTGATGTTTATGTGCACATCTGCTCCTTTGGGAAACTGTTGTCCTCTCAAAGATTGTATCTCCCATAGACGTGCGTTTTTCTCCCCACTAATTAAATGCACTGCTAAGGAATCAAGATGTCCACCTGGGGAGAAGAGACAGCAGCTGGAGCTGTAAATTACCAGCCTAAGATAAAACCAATACCTCCCTCGCCAACCCACAAACGGCCTAAACTATAACCACCAACTGGCAGCCAGGAAGAGAATCAACAGCTAATGACATAGAATTACACCCTACTTATACTGTGTATAAAATTTCTCACATGTAATACGCAAAAATCAATCAGAGGAGAGTTCTGCTTAGAGATTATTACTCTGGAGATCTGACAAGCAACATCTTATGAATCAGAATGTATTTGGAAAAACTTGTCTGATCTGTGCACAAACCCAAAGGAAGAGTTTGGCATTTTGGGAAAAACATCCATTTACTTTCCGCTAAGACCTCTACAGCTTATTTGTTAATTCATTATTCTGTATTTTCACAAAAGAAAATGAGGCATATTTATATCAAAAGTTTCAAACCAAGCAATTTTATCAGACGAGATGTTTCTTCTACTCAGGAATGTTTTATGGAAGAGCATTTCACTTGCCTCAAGCGCTTTGGTCCCGATTCATGTTGATACGAACTTCTAATTGTTTTCAAGGTGTACTGGCTCTACTGCAATAACAGTAATGCTTGAAACTGATCGTGTGAAATTGATTCATTCGTGATTCATCAATGACTGCTGACAAATTCAAATCTGGAAATAATGATTGAATATATTTCTTGTTGCTAACTTTGTTTAATAGCTTGAAGATTTTTTAAAAGCAGGGTGGATGATGTTTTCCAGGAGCATTTTTTTCACTATATTGCTTAAAATCTCTTTCACACCCCAATTGCAGACAGTTAATTAAATGCTCTGACACAGAAATTATAAAATTTAGTCGCCTCTGGAACGGACAGGACTAAAAAAAACCCATCCAATCATCTTGTAACGGCCTGTGATTATTGATTGAACGATGATATGTCTATCAAACTTAAAGGGGAAACTCAGTAACTTTTTTACCTCAATAAATGCTTTTCGGAATCCCCGTGGGGCTAAACAAAGTGTTTACGGAGCGATTCAATGTTACCCCCCCCTCCCGCCGGGGCCTCTGGCCTGCGAGCAGCTAAATACAACTTTGCCTGCGCCGACCCGAGCAGAACTTCCGACAACAGAAACCACTGTACGGTGCTCATGTCCCCTATCTACCGAGCTGCTTCCAGCTCTGATTTGAACCAGACTACCAGAGCTAATTCGAAGAAAACATTTCTTTAGCTTCACACCACCTAAACACCAGCTCCTGGCTCTCATGGCCAACTCTTTGCTGGACCAGAGTGATTCACGTAGCTTGCGCTGCCTGGGCGCCGGGTGAAGCATCACTGCTTCAGGCTCAATAATCACTTGTCATGTCCGCAAAAAGTAAATAAAAGTTCGTATTCTTACCTGCTACCCGCCAACACCAGTGAAAAATATAATCCACGGCATATTTACCCGCAAATCGCAGGTAAAACGTCCCGTTTCAGAAGAGACAGGTCTTTGCTTTGAGCAGAGGGAGACGTGGTGCTGCTACCAACGCAGCAAAGTAGCATCAACAAGCTAGAAAAAGCTTAGAAATATATCCAGGGATCAAAATAGAAGAAAGACAGGTAGAGAAGCCGTCTGTGTGCTGTGGGGGTGTAAGGGGGGGTTGAACACGACAGTGAAAGGACGCCACTAGGGGGAGCCCCGAGCTGAAGTTACTGAGTTCTGCTTTAAAGGCCGTTTATTCCTGAGTCAAATATCCAACTCCGCCTTGTCCTGCAAGCTGAAGGTGGGACTTTCTCAAACAAAAGGAAAAAGCGAATTACAGACGGGGAGAGGGAGTTGCAAACAAACTCGCCACTACACAGGAGTAGAGGCCCAAAGGCGCGGATTGAGACAGATTTCACTTGCACAAGTCTAGCATTTATTTTTGGGGGGTATATCTCGGGACTCTACCTTTAATAGATATCTTGATTTGTGAGTTATTGCCATAGACTATGATAATTTACGCTTGATGTCATCTATATGTGGCTTCCAACATGGTTTAGATATCTAGATACTTATAGTGTCTGTGGCCAGTAGATTTTTCTAGTTTTAAAAAAATCGTAGGGAGTCAAATTTTCTTTTTCTTTCGGCAGAATTTTAGTGATTCAAAGAAATATAAGTGCTATTTTTTTCATGGTGATTTCTGCCAAGTTTTTGACAAGTCTTGTATCATTTGTGAAAACATTTAATTTATACACAGTCATCGAAACCTGTTTTCACCGGTAAAGACTCACTTCTTACCTTTTTGTACTGAGAAAAATCAAACCTCACTTCATAATTACTTTACAGACATGGTACTGAACTTCTCCAAGAAAGTAATTACAAGAAAGTTTTTTTATTACTTTAATAATGAATTTGCAAACAAAGCACAGTCACTCATGTGTTTGTTAAATATGATTTGCTGCACCAATAAATAACAACTTGAAGCCAGCACAGACAAGAATACGCCTTATCAAAAACAAGTTAACATCACATGTAAGGTCAATACAAGCTGTGATCAACAGTTAGGACTTGGTGTCTGTTTTCAATCTTCTCAGCAGAGTGATGAGGGAGGTGTGCAGAAGCTCTTCTCTCTCTAATCAGAGATCAGAGTTGGCTGCACTTTCAGTATTGACCTGAAAGCTAACCACAGCTACATGTCTTCATAGTATGTCACAGCACTGCCCAATTAAAATAAATTGCACGTTCTAGAGCAGCAAGATGAGCTTCCTCACAACAACAACAACATCCATCGTTTGTTGAGCTCAGCTCAATTGAAAACATATTGCTGTTTCTTGTGAGATATGGGCTTAAGGGTACAGCACCTACTCCATACCATTCCTACTAACTGTATGCTCCTCCTTTCATTTCTAAGCTTTCTGCTCTGCTGTTCAAATTGAACTCCTCTCACCTCGGGCAACAACACAGGTCTAGCCGAACAGCACAAACCCACTCACCACAATTCACTAGCCACCTCAGTACTGGCTATAAATCATCATTAAGCTACTGAAAAGGAATGATATTATAAGAATGAGTGGATTTGTGGTGCACTGGAATGGAGCCAATGGGGAGCAGTGGGTGGTTTCCCATTACCACCTATATTGGATAATGTCAGCTTGGGATAGCCATCCACTCAGGAAATAATTGTGATAAATCAGCCTGGTCATCAGGTCAAGTTCAGTAAAAGGAAACACAAACACACATATTTCATTTACCTGCTCATTTAAAAGACACAATGGAAATATTTGATTTACAGTAACCTTGAATAAATCTACTTTGATGTGAAACAGAGAAAACGTTTACTCGCTGAGTGCTTTGCAAAGTCATAACAACACATGCAACATAGAGAACAGCCGAATACCTACAACACAAGAGCACCTTCTTCTCTGTTCGGTGCTGGACATCATTACATTTTGTAGAGAGCACCTTATTGTTTACTGCACACTGGAGCAGCCTGTTCTCCATAAAAATGTATTCTCATTACAGACTAGAATAACATGAAATTGAAACTGTCAGGGATATTTTGGGGCTTTCATTTGATTCTTTATGCCTACACAAAACAGGAGCACTTGGAAGGTAAATATGCCAGGTTGAAACATATAAACAGAATGCCTATACAGTTTTAATAGGCAGGTGATGCGTTTGTGCCTGAAAAACCAACCAAGGCATAAATCAGTCCTAAATAAATAATGATAGAAGTGTCAGGGGGGCAACATAATTTCTTATTCTTGACAAGATGAACAACAACATATGAAGTCATTTCATTTACAGGGCTTGTTGTGAGATTGCCTGTGGATGGAGAAAGCACCCATCAAATTGATCAAATTTATATCTCCCAGCCTGATACACATTTTAGTGTAACGTTTTTCTTTTTTCCTTTTTTTATGTTTTTAATAAATCTCAAAAGGGACGGCTGACGTTCAAACTTGATCCCATGCAAATCAAAAGGCTGTTACACGTCGGAGTGCTGCCAGCCGCTATAAAACATTTCATTGGTGAGAAGCATTCCCTGTTGACATGTACCATTTAGTACTAAACTGAGAGGCACTCACAGTGCTCGCCTTGGCCAGACCGTCATGTGGTAAAAGGCTTTGGAGAGTTCGCATAAATGAAAGCAGGTGGTAGTATCGTGTAGTACCCAGATAATAATTCCCACACTGACAACTGCTGCTCTCTCTCTGCTGTGTGCTCGGCATGTATGCGCTCCTCTGCATAGGTGCCTCCACAGCAGTCTTGGAGTCAGCCTCATATCTGTGGCTTACTGAGAAGGAGGAGTGAAAATTTAGATAGCAGGTAATCGAGAGGAAGAAGGTGAGGGTAACTTTAAAGATGTGGGAGAAACCATTTTAAACGGATGTAAAGGCAGGTGCAGAGAGGAAAGACGGTTTGGGTGGAGGGTGGAAAAGTGAGATAACAAGGATTGAAGGGGAGATAGAGTCAGGAAAATAAATGTATCATGGGGATGAGACAGCAGGAGAGAGTAGAGAGGCATAGTCGGAGTGGAGAGGAGAGGATGTAGCACACAGGGGGAAAGACTCCCATGAGTCATGGAACAACAGCTGGATCAACGGCTGTTGAGGCGAGACTCCCTGCTATGGGCTTAAGGTAACCCAACATGAAGAGGAAGAACATACAAACATAGTGTTTCACACAGTTAATACAAGGCTGCCTGGCTGAGACTTTCCTGGTGAGTGAGTGAGTGAATGAATGAATGAATAAATGAATGAATGAATGAGAGAAGAAAATCCTGAATCACTCATTGCGAGGAACATCTTCATATTTGCACTGTTGGCATGTGAAAGACTCCCAGTTTTAATGATGGTTTGTAAGACATTGCATCTGTAAGAGTCACAAAACTGCAGCAACATCTCAGAAAATAATGAGTTTGGCAGCTTCTACCTCTGCTCCCCAAATCCTTCTTTTCTGCTTTCTCCCCATTTAACAGAGCTGTTTTTTCATCCCTCTTACTCCTGCTCATCCTTGTGTACTTACAATCTCTGAGGACACACAAGCGCATGCACTGCAATATTTGTGTGTAGACCCCTGTACGGAGAAACACTGGCAGAGGCAACAGAAATAGCAGTAGACTGCGAGCGAAAAGATAACAGCTTCTGCTGCTGTGTGGGTGTGACACAGCTGAGCCTCATCGTTCTAACCCTCTGCAACAGTCTGGGAGAAGGGACTAAGAGACATGAGTACAAAGTGCAGAAACCAGTGGCTTTCGTATTGTCTGTTCTTCTGCGCTGAAAGACTTGTGCTGCTTGTCTGATGTCACCTTTGCTGAGCTCTGAGTTGGTGCTTGTCTCCCACACAGCCCTGCCAGAGAAGCGTCGGCTTTGAAGAGCCACAAAAAGCTGAGAGACTCAGCATTTTGAGACCTCAAAGTGGAAATGAAATAGGGAATCAAGTTTTTTCTGAGCTGGGAGTTGAAAGGCTGTCCTGTTGCTTATTGGTTTAGCCTGCAGAAAGGTCCTGTGTCAAGTCAAGCAGTTTGTCAAGTTGATATGTTTGGTTGAACTTTTCTGTGTGGTGTGATGCTCGACTAGAGTGAAGAGAGCTTCTGCATTATGGATGAATGTTTCTGTAAACTCCTAAAACTAATCCTTGTGAAAAATACATTTTTATGAAGGCAATATTTTCTAACTGGTCTCACAATAGAGAAACAAAAACTGTTTAGTTCATAACTTGGGTTTGTTTTTCTCTTCAGGGAGGATTCATGGTCCGTGGACATCCAGTGCTGTCCATGGTGCTGAAGTGTAGTCAGTATATTCACATGACACAAGAAAATAATGGATTGTTAAGTTAGTCAGATCAAAATTGGACCTTTAATGTGAGCATGTTATTATAATCAAAATCATACTAAGTTTTAGGTTTCAAAACTGGACTATCACAGCCAGATAATGTGGTTGGAACTTGAGTAACTCGTACATGTTGTACAAGATCAGTTAGACTCAAATGAGCCTTAAGTGCACTACACAAGCTCCTAAATTCCATATATCTGCAGCATTTTGCATTTGTGTGTGTGCTCAAAGAAAAGTGTGCATATTAATACAGATACATTCCCAATGAAGCTTCTCTCATCCACACGTTTTTGTTTCTTTTGTCAGATTTGTCATAAACGTGAGAAATTGTGACTGAACAGTCGTGTACTTGCAGACACACGGTACTGTGCAGGGAATTCAACTGTTCTTACATATAAAACGACAAAGTGGAGTCAGAGAGTCTCAAATGTTTTTCCCCACAGTGTTGGACATATTTTGGTGACAAACTTGATTCTCTTCCAGTAAATGCATACTACAGTAATAAGTAGCACTTGTGACTTGTTCATGGGGCAAAAATATATCCTGATTTGTAATCAGGTGTAATTATCAAATATTTCATATTATTCTGAATGTTTAACAATTGTTCAACGCACAAGCGGATTCTTTAAAAGAAGTGTATATAAATATATCCTCTTGGAAAGAGCAATGATGATGACTGGAGTTTTCCTCAGAGGTGTGAAGATATGCTGGGCTGCCTAAATCTAGCCCAAGAGTTTTCTAGCACACAAAAAAATCCAAACAGGTAGAGGTTCCATACTTTGCATCAGGCTAATGGAGAGGAAGCCATCATCAAAGGGACAGGTGAGTTTAATTAACAATCATAAAGCATCAGGAAGCCACGTCTGAGGGAAGGCAGGAGCAAAAGGCAAAAACAACAAACAAAAACAGAATAAAACCCAGATCCGAACAAAATTTTAATTGAGGATTACAGAGCAGGCGTCAGCTTGTACCTGCTTATTGATTTAAAGATGTAACCTGAAAAATTTAAAGCTTTGAAATTCAGGAGTCTGACGTTGAAGTGAGCAATTTTATCATGCACAAACCTGTAATGAGCTCTCTGAGGGATTAAGAAAAGAGTTGTGAATGTTTGAGAGTTTAGCAAGGATTTGAAAACATCTCCAAGTTATTTGAAGTAAATCACTCCGCTGTAAAGAAAATCATCTTCAAGTTATTTAAATTTTACATGATCATTTAACAAAGCAATTTCAGCCAAAGGGCAGAAGGAACATTGTGAAGCAAAATGAACTCAGCAAGAATCCAAAATGTGATCACAGGACCTGCAGGTAACTATGTTCTTATACACATTTGACTTTCTGGACATGTACAGTAAGAAAAATCCTTTGTTATTCAAAAAGATTTCCAGAGCTAAGAGATAGCTGCTGAGTGAACACATAAACAGAAAGTGCAGTATGATGGATGTATTTGTTTGATGACAGCATCAGTAATTAGTAGTGGAGACCAAAAAACATCTTTTTTTTAAGCAAAGAACCTGATATGAGTCATGCATTATATCCAAGAGCTTCTGAAGATTATGATTGTCAGACCGTGATTGTTGAAACTGGAATGAAGACCTCTCAGTATGTAGTCATCATCAGCACTGTTGCAAGTCCAGCAAAGAATGTTTGGGGAACCACCAAATCAGCAGGGTATGCAAACCTGAGGATCCTGGGTAAAGATAAAAATGTTACGCAGCAACTGAATGAACCGCACGGGGAACAGTGGTCCAAAATGTCAGTACGTAAATGTCAGAGACTTGTGGGCAATTATGCAAAAGTCCTACAAGAAGATATATCTGCTTGGGGACATGTAAGACTCTGTTAAGGTCTTGGGGCCATTATGAAATGCTACATTTATTCATATTCTTTAGTTTCCTTTAGGTGTTGTTCAAGTATACGCTTTCATCTGCTGCAGGCACCATTTTAAAGAGGACTGATTGTTTTCTAGGAAATGTTGAAAAAGTTAATATTTTGCATTGGTTGTCCACTTACTTGCTCTATTCTGCCTATTACATCCCATGCAGCTCATACTGTATAGGAATAAAAGCATGAATTAGTTGGATGTTGCCAAATCAGAGAACATGCTCTATTCAATTATTCCAAACTGTGATTCAATTTGATAAGTAAACCAGAAAAGTGATCCAACGTAAATAACATTACCCTTTAAGCAAAGGCATACAGGGAAAAACTGCAACATACTGAACTTAGTACACCCAGAAGAAATCCTCTAATGTGAAGTTAAGACTTGAGCAGTCTCCATACAAATGCCTCAGTACCCCTCAACAGAGCTATACATCACTTCTCAGTTGAACAGAGAACTAAGAAAGCAGAAATAACCACAAGCAAGCAGATAAAAACCCTGCTGTGTTAAAGGGACTCTAGGCAGGAATTTAAAAAAACAAACAAACATGCATGTCCATTTTTCTTAATACTAATGGATGATGAAGCGCTAAATACCAAAAAAAAAAAACGTTTCCACCCATGTCTCTCTCCGTTGCCTTGAACGGGCTGTGTGCTGCAAAATGTGCTGCAATTCGGTGTCTGAATTTCCCGCACTGCCCTGCGGACGTGATGTCAAATGACGCTACATCCGCAGTTTTGATACAGGAAGAAGACGGTCGCGGTAAATTCAAACACTGTAAACACTTCTGCCGTCAGCAAATGATCCAGATCAACTGAAAGACCACTACAAAGTGAAACTATGAAGAAAAAGGTTAGTAAACAGCATCATAGCTTCAGTTTGTGCACGCCCCTGTGACGGCTTGGCTCGTGGCTGCAGCTACCTGAAGCGCCAGTCGCAGCAGTCACGAGTTTCGTTTCTTAATCTTGCCTTTAGTCCCTTTAAACTGCTGGTAAAAGTTTAGATGAAGTGCCCACAAGTGTGATTACAGAACACAAAGACAGCATGTGACCCCAAGCTAGCTGTGAACAAGTGTATCAGAAAAAGACTGCTCACTAAAGACCAAGTCCCCCTGAGAATAAATTAGTTGTACTTCTAAAGAACAGGGCGGTTTATTGCTGAATCTCAGAGGGCAGCTAAGCAATGGTGACTTTTTTTCCTCCCTCACTCTGCCAAAAAAGTGCCCAGTCACATATGTTTGGATAAATCTGATAAATAATAGCACATCTGTTGTAAATTGGGCTTGTGAGGATGCTGGATGGTTTTGTCAGATTATTTGTGGTTTTAAAATGCTGCTTATATTTTATAATATTGGACTAGATTTTCCCATTCGACAAAAGAAACTGGAAAATGTGTAAATAAGTGAAGCTTTACAGTATAAGGAATTTAAGATTTTACATATAAATGTGCTCAAAGACCATCAGCTGTCTAAATGAAGATTTACTGTATTTAGTCTGATGAGGTACAAAGGTTATCCAAGTTAAAATGCAGAGTTTTTTAGTTGTTACACCTGAACTTATGGTGAGTACATTAATGACCATGTAAACTCATGCCAACCAGCTGAGTTAAATAACTCAAGGTTTGCAATGTTTTTTTTGTGGCTTACTTAATCTGGGAAATGAGATTGCATATCCATACATTATGACTGAAACATCAAACAAAGACTGGCAGTCAAAATCCAAACTGTGTGATCACTGTGGAATACAAACAAGCAGCCCAGCTAGCGTGCTCCTTTGGCAGGTCAAAAGCAATAAAGTTCCAAAATATTACCTGCTGGGAGAAGATATTGGAAAAATCTCAGAAATTTCCTTCAAACTCACGATTTACTGTATATATGAGGAGGCAGGCTGTATGGAATAACTTTAACAAGTGTTTTTCTTCAAATAAAAAAAGGAAATTGGGATGAATAAAGCAAATCAATCCAGACTGAAAAAAACAAAAGTGAATTATAAACAAATCATTCCTGCTCAAAGACTTCACCACAGCAGCAGAAAGTCTGCAGGCTGGGACTCTTACACCAAGTGCATTAAGGTCTGTTTTATTTGTGGTTCGTAGAGTGAAGAGGATTTTAGCCTCTGAAGCAAGTCACAGTTGAGGAAAACACTGAAAGCTCTTGCTGGAGCAGAGCTATAATTTACGCCGCTGGATCCTCTCTTCTTCTCAGCAGCACATGGAGAGAAGAGAAACACCCACAGCCACACTGATTCTGAGGGAAATTCTGTTTGCTTTCTCCCTTACTCCACAATTACTTCCATAAAATTGTAATTTATCATATTCATGATGAAGAAGCGAGAGTCTTTGACAATCAGATCATCATCTTTAATGGAAATATTGATTTGAAGGGAAACTTGAGTGAAATGCAAAAGCCACATTATTCTGTGACTCCTGGTAAGAGGTCCTGGCCTCGCAGGTGGCAGTGTCCTCATGATTTCCACTTTGAAGTAATGGTGTGTGCAAGGAATCCATTACTTTGGCCCTAATACCCCGCTGTGATGCTGTGAGGGTATGTGACACTCCATTTCCTTCCACTTCCTGTCCCTTGTGCCAGAGCTTCATATTCTTATTTTTGTTTTTTCATTGCATTACAGCACAGTCTTGAAATGGTCTTTGATGGAACAAGTTAGTGTTAAATATGCAGGTTTCTTAACACAAATCCTATCTTGAGTCTGGTCTCGTCCTGATTACAATTCAACCAATCTCAGGAGAACAAGAGTCTGACCTCCTTGCTGCCAGGAAAGATTACAAATGGCTGTAATCTGAGTCACCGCATCAGCACACAAAAGCAATCCATCCATATGTTCCTTTTGTCCTCAAATCTGTTTTCTTGGTGTCCCAACAGAGCAGATTACCTCCTGATCATGCTCATGAGGGTGGGGACTCCTTTAGCACTCATCTGTCAAGGGGTGGAGGAATCAGAATCAAAGATTAAATGTAAGCATTTGCACATTAATGTAGCTTTTGTTAAGTTTGTTTCCAGGGAATGCAACCATCTCTTGCTTCCATCCTTTTCAGTCCATGATTCACCAAAGTGATTAATTCTGACCCAATCTGGAAAATTCCCCAAGGAATAGTTGCTGCTACTACTTGTGAAAAATATTCTCTACCAGTAACTCAAACAGCTGTAGCTAGTGTAATGATGCAATACAGCCCAGACAGTATGTGAACAGTTATGTGGACTTGGTGGTACTGATACTTTCACTTGAGTTGTCCTGGAAGATGTGAATGCATCTTTCACTAGAGACCATTGTGAGAATATGAGCTCTGAGCTCTCTCTCCTCCAACATGCTGGGAAAAATCCTGCTGGTCATTCATCCTTTATGAGCCCAGTAGGGAGCTGAAGAGACTCCCGTTGGCAGCTCATATCAGCCCAACAACCCACTGACAGTGACTTGATGATGCTGCTGCATGATACCTCAGACTTCAGAGCTTCACACAGAGATGACTTCTCATATAGCACGTTAAGAGCACAGCCTCATGGGATATCTTAGAATCAGGGCCAACTAGAAATGTTTGCACAGCTGGAACTGTTGTGCCGTTTGTTTTGAGCTTTTGTGCTGAAGAGATTTGAGCGCATGCTGTATTTTCTTGTGTCTGTGAAGTTCTGATAGGTTTTGTTTTGCATTTGTCCATCTCACCCTCTACTGGATCTGATCTCAGGATTGTGGATTAGAATCATGTAGTGCTTATAACCATCTGTGAAAGGACAGATATCTACTTTTGTTCCGTAGTCAGCTTCAGCATACAGTAACAGTATTTGTCTGAAAGGTGAAACTATTCAGTCAGTTCAGACCTTGATTCTAAGAGTAAAAGCCCAGGGACAATCCAGTTATTTTTAGATCAAATTGGCTGGTTATAACTCCTGGCATATGGTATTAGATATTACATTAGCTTTATATAACATTGTAGAAGGGAAAAGAAAAGAGATATTGCTCAAATATGATTTCCACCTTCATTTTTTTTTCTTTAATAATAGCAGCAAAATCTTAAGATCCAAGTTAAATAAGGGAGACAACTGAAATTCTTTAGCCAACTACTGCCATCTTGGGGATGACAGAAGAATTTCAGCTCAACACTGTTTTTAATCTTAGACAGTAAATGTGTGTCATATACTTTAGATACAAAACGTACACAATGTGCATTTATGCATAATATCCTTTTATTTGACAGCAAAGTGGACTGCCTTTCTTTTTGGTTCACAAGAAAGTAGTAGTCAAAACAAATTCACAGAAAGGCAACATGCAGGTTACAGAGGAGTTATTTGGATACAAAATAATGATTTCTCACAAAGGGCATAGAGTGGCTTCACTATGTTTACAGGATTTTAGGAAATACTGAAGCACAGTGGTGCTTGGCTTCATTGAGTTCACATATCAAAACAGCCATCACAGCTTCTAGGTCTGCACCCGAACAGTCCACAGAGATAAAGAAAACATTTGGAAAAAGACACTAAAGTCAAGCCACTACATGTAAAACCCAGCACCTTTGCAGCCACAGGTGTTGTCTTACTTAAGTAAAAGATACCTACTGTAAATATTGAGTGTTACATGTTGTAAGGTGACTTAAAATGTATTAGCAGTAGTTTACCAAGTACACACAATCTTTACATATTTACCAGTAATTGGTATGTCAAAGTGGAATAAGTTATCTTGCATGTTCCCATAAAGGGTAAATAATGGGGACACCTTAAATAAATGAAACAAAAGATAAATAGTACAAGTGAAAATCCAGCCCACTTTAAACAGCTCCAGCTGGATTTAAGTTGCTGACTTGAAAAGGGTGATCAGCTTCAATTTCTCTACATTTGGCAACCAAGCACACAACCAATTATCAAAGCCTACAAGTGATACATTTTAGCCTTTTGGATGAATTTCCAAGAAAATTGTGGATGAAAATTGCCCAAAAGAAAACAAAACACATAAGGCAAACAAAAACAAGTTACAATAACTTATTATCTTTGTTCAAAAAGGGTTTCTGCACCCTCTGAACATAACATCGTTAGATGATAGTATCTCCCAAATTGCTGCTTAAAGTCAGGGAGAAAAAATAACAATACAAAATGGAATAAAGGCAATAGTAATATTCAGCTTAGACACATCCATCCTATTTTTCATGGTTAATACCTTGTTTTGCACAAACCTCAGAAAACCAATGACAGAAAACATAATATGGGAGGCATTCATTATTAACCATTAAGTATAAATCACAGGCGTAACAATCCTCTAAATAAAAAAAGAAGTACCCAAATCACTGCTCATACTTAATCATATTAAACCCATTTATAGGGATCCTATGGCCACCACTTGTGCAAAATCACTTAAAGGCCCTTATACAGTCATAGTAAGCACATAAATCAGTTTTTCCCCCTTTTAAAAATGGCTCATTTGACACAATGTCAAAAAAACAAACAATTTTTAGGTATAACTGCTCCTTCAACTTTTACAAAATTAGTTTGCAAGCATGTCTACATCTGCAATACTGTGTTTTTTACACTGGAATAGACAAGGCCCAGCCCTGCTGCCCTTCAAACATCCATGGACTAATTTCAAACAGCAAGTACTAAAAAAGATATATGAAATGGCTAAATAAAGAGAACATGTCAGACTTTACACAGATGCATCTGCATTCTATCGTACATGGATGAGAGAAGCTGGTTGGAGGCCACTCTCATATTAAGGAAGACTACAGCTCACTGCATGAAAGACCACATAATTTTTGTTCTTAAGGAGGAGGCAGTTCCATGACCAGCAGAAAATACACCAATGGTAAATTTGCCAACTTAAATTACTGAAGAAAGATGTGCTTCAGTTCCATAAAGTCACCAATTTTCTAGCTATGACTTCAAATTGCCTGTTTTTGTGAAGTCCAGGTCACCAACAAATAACTGAAGCAATAAGGGGAAAAAAAAAAAGATCCTATTAGGAGATAGTGCTTTAAAGTGCTCATTTCTAATCACACAGAACAAAAAGGCCTACACAAGAAGGCAGAAACACAAACGTCACAGCAGTCTCAAGCATTATCCTCATCTGAGGCCTTCAGAGGCAAGAGGGTGAACTTGCGCACAAAGCTCTGTGGCAGGGGGGCCCTATGCTTTACTTCCTCCTCTGAAAAGTGGATGGAGCTTAGAAGTCTGTTTTCAAGCTCCTCGATATCTTCACGCAGCAGAACTGTTGAGGAGCTGGATGAAGAGCAGGAGGCACCATCAGGACTGCCCTGAAATAACGTCTCACTATGCTGGCTCATGCTGTCTTCATCTGACAACGTGTGGCAGGTTTGAACATTTCCATGTCCTCTGTGGTGATGACTGAATATTTTAGCTTTAGTTTCAAAAAGGTCTCTCATGGTCCCGACTGGCTTTAAGCAGGCTTTGGTGTTTCTCAGTATCTCCATTGGGGCAAAGTCACGTTGGGAGAATTGACTGAGTGTCACTGACTCTGCCATCACCACTTCTTCAGAGACCGTCTGGACAATGTTGAGGTTCCACACGTCCGCAGCACCCCATCTGTTTTTGTTAGGGGTGAGTTTTTTGCTTGGATCCACAAGGACACAGTCTGAGTCATTTTCACTACTTTCTATGTCCATCTCCTCCTCAGATCCATCCAGCTCCAGGCCTTTTGCCTCCCAAGTTTCTTCGCATGACTTCCTGAGGTCTTTCACTGGAGAATCAAATATTACTCCTTTGGGAATAAGAGGTCTGACATGTCTCCGCTTAAGGTTAGTGCATGCTGATGAGCTGAGCGGCATCTCAGGCTGACTCAACATGTAGTGTCGAACCGATTCAGGGACCAGGATTTCATGCCTCTTCTTGCGTGGCAGTAAGGCAGACAAATTTCCAGGTAAACATTTTCCCACAATGGGTACAAGGGAGGTGGGTTTAATTGCAGAGACAAAATCTTCCAGCTCTTGGTAGGAGGAGTGGTCCGAATAGGGCACTACATGAATGTCAGGGTGAAATGAGATTAAGGGTCTGCTTGTTGGCAAAATGGCCAAAGTGGGGTGTTGTTTATTCCACCGGTGCAATGTTGAAGCGCAAATCTCTGACTGCTCCACGACTCGAATACGGCCAGCCCCTCGCTCAGTAGTGAAGACATCTGGCAGCTCCAGAGCTTCCAGGGTCTCCAATCTCTCAATGTTCACTTCAATCCAAGTTTTAAACTCCATCGCCAACTCTATCAGTAGGGACTCCTTACCCAGAGTGTACAGGCCTAGAAGACAGTGTGTAGTGAAAAGAAAACAGTAGTCACTGGTTTTACAAACCCAACACACAGATAACAGCTGTATTCTGATATTGGCTGTAATGTAAATTAAGGCTGAGAATGACTTAATTGTCCACAGTCGAGGACAGGCTGCAATTGGTCTCTAATGCTGACAGAAGTGAGGGAGATGAAGATGGTCTTTAGTCTAGAGGTGCTTTGTAGCAATCATCTTTAAGAAAAAGTAGCAAGGGTTTGTCCGATACAAGGCTAGATTTGATGCTAGGTCCTGTAAAAATATATGAATCAATCAGTCAGAACATTAATACCTGCCTCATATTGAGCAGGGCTTCGTCATTCTGCTTAAAGAGCTCTGATCACTCAAGGTTTAAACTAAGAAAACGTGAGGATGTTGTCAGTTGACTGGGCTTGCTTACCACAAAAGCCATCAGATC
Organism: Atherinomorus stipes; assembly: GCA_023101725.1. NCBI lineage: Eukaryota > Metazoa > Chordata > Actinopteri > Atheriniformes > Atherinidae > Atherinomorus > Atherinomorus stipes. The sequence continues at coordinate 737,663 of JALJCO010001275.1, read as the reverse complement.
CCAAAACACTGGAGACTGGCCTAACACTTCATGCAGGGCTACTCAATTTGGTCCTATGACGGCCGCAATCCTGCATGTTTTCAATCTCTCCCTGCTCCCACACACCAAACTTAAATTAAATAGATCCAATGGCCTATCAAGTTCTGCACAATTAATCATTAAATATCAAAGTATTTTTCATTTCATTTCATTAACTTGAGTCAAGTGTGTTGGAGCATGGAGACATTCAAAACCTGCAAATTGTAGCCCACATAGGACCGTATTAAATAGCCCTGACTTAATGTTTAGCCATTAGTAATGTGGAGCAGGGTTACTCATTTCGGTCCTATGAGGTCCACAGTCCTGCAGGTTTTCAATGGTTCCGTGCTGCAACACACCTGACTCAAATTAATAAGTCATTGGGCCTCATGCAACATGTTCGTATTTTTGTATCTCTTACTTTTTCTTCTATGAATGCACCACGTCAGATTCAACAAATGCTCAACTTCACATAACTGTGTAAATGATCCTCATAAACATGATGCATTCCACCTGTGTGTACATTAGCACGCATCCGCAAGAATTGTAAATCTGCATAATTACCACCCCAATAACTCCATATAAAGACACGACTTCCCACGCTTGTCAGAAGGTGCTCATTCAGAAAAATGGCATTGAAGACAAAGAAAAACTGTACCAGTTCAGAGTTCAAGGTTCTTCTGACTGAGATCTGAGCAGCAGAATTAAAGGAGATAAAAGCCAAGCAGTGGAGAATAAATCACAAGAGCTGTAAATGCCGTGTCAACTGTTGATTGCACTGTTACAGAAGTAAAAATACAAAATATTTGATCCTATAATGGTTTAAAATAGACATCTAACAAAAGCAAGACAGCCACTGAAAACTACTGGTGGAGGCCAAGAGGTGGAATACATGATTTTATCCTTAATATGAGTTTCCATCAACCAACACAGCACAACATTCTGCAAATGTCCTTTTAATACACACACAGACACACACTGTGCATCCCAGCTGGATAAAAAAAAAAAAGCAAACGTGTAGCTAGACCACATCTGTCATCCTTATCTTCTCCATCTCTCTCATACAATGGATATAAAAATATGAACGGTGAAACTCTAATTATGTGACAAATTCAGACCCAAACATGAAGTGAACTGACTACATGTCTTACTGTTGCAGCGGTCGCTGTTGCTCAACCTCCTTTCTGAACTTTTCTATCCATTTTCTGTTAAAGATGTTATTTCAGTGTTATAGTAGCTTGATCTCACATAGAGCTCACTGACTGCACTTTCTTTTGACGAAATTGTGACAACAAATTAAACCAGTGTCCCCTCACCGCCATGCTGGCTGCAAGTGAAGTGGCTGATAGTCCTGTCGCTCAGTCTGCGCTCAGTCTTACATAAAAATGTTATTTATAATTGCAGTGATACATAATGATGTAGTCTAATTTATATTGGATTTAAAAATACACAATTGCTTCTAACGATTAATACAGTCCTTTAGTGTAAAACTAGGTTTGGATATCAGCAGGCTAATTGCGCAAGACTTCTTCGTCAAGTCTGAAGCACTCGTGAAATTTGTGCCTGACAGAAGATTAGAAATGTGAGAAAATTGGTGAATGCAACATTTTCTCCTAAATCACTCGTATGAACCATTTAAGAAAGAATTTGCTCATACGAATGCTTCTTGCATGAGGCCCATTGTGCTTAACTTCATGTTAGATCCATTTAAATAGAATCAGGTCTGTTGGAGCAGGGATGCATTGAAAACCAGCGTAACTGTAGACCTCATAGGACCGAACTGAGTAAAACCTGATCTAGAGGCAAGTCTACAACTCAGCCCTGTTGCTCAGATTCAGAGATGAAATGAAGAGATAGGCTGTGCTCAGAGTGAGAGCAGGAACTCAAACAGTTGCTCACTTTTACTGAGACCCAAAACAGTATCAGACTTTGTAAATCTAAAATTCAGCTTGAAAACACATCAAAATAAAAATTAAAAAGTCATTATGGTGACTTATCCGAGTCATTATTACCTCCAATTGGGTTTATTTCATCTGTCTGTTCTGCTAGGCACAGTCACACACATCCGCACACACATACTGTATGCGGTGTAAATGAAAGGCAGATGCAAGGAGAGAAAATAATGAGAACAATAAATGACACCACAATGCAGTGGAGTTGAAATTAAATGAATGCACATCAATTCAATCACATAAATAATATATATTAGGGAGACTGTGTGTCACTGAGCAGTGCATCACCATGCCTCCCAAGCAGAACTAAATAATCAAGTTAATGATTTTTATTTAGAAATATTTTTGCCAGTAAAAAAAAAAAAGAAAAAAAAGACTACACACACACAAAAGTTTCTTTTTAAGTCTGGCAACTTGCCAGATTTGTACAGTACAACTGTGGAGGTAACACTTATTTTTACACAGACTCACCTATGACAACATCGTGGTTGGGGTGCTTACGAATGATCTCTTTGATTTGTTGAGTGGCTTTTTGTCTCGATGGCAGAGTGCGGTTGGGATCGCAGTTGGTGTTATCCAGGTACAGAACATCTATAGTGGTGTTTGTCCTAAAACATGGCTCACGCAGCATTGAAGCTGTGTATCTAAAGTCACCTGAAAATGTGAATCCCAATGCTGAATGTTAATCTTCAAAATGCACATAGAAGGGTAGTGTGTATTTATGGAAAGTAGAAAGAAATAAGGATACATATTTCATATATCTGAGAAGAGAAACTGACCAGTATACAGAATGGAGCCAAAGTAACCCTCAAAGAGAAACATAACAGCTCCTGGACAGTGGTTGGCATCAATCAGTGTAACAGCAAGCTTCTCCTTGCCAATGTCATCCAGTGGAAGTAGGTATGGCTCACCAAGCTCTAGAGGATGGATCCACTGTTCGTTCACCTGAGCAGGGGAACAATCAGTGGAAGATTGTGGATGAATAATGTATATATTTATAAAAAAGGACAACAAGAAAAAAAAGTGATCATGAAAATTGTTATTTTTCAGTTGTGCAGAATAATAAATAATATGTATTTGAGGGTTACACAGTAGCTAAGCTTTAATCTTGGCATCTGTGGGTATAAAACCAGGACATTTTCTCAGCATCTATTTGACTTGTGATTAAATTGCAGGTTAAGCACAGGCTTTTCCAATCGCAGCAATGACTGTTTTGTCAGGTAACGTGCAACCCCGGGAGAATGACACTATCCCAGTATCTATGTCACTGAAACTTTAAGCAACATGGAAATCAGGCATTACTTCCCTTACTGAGAAATAACATTTTTAAATGAGAAGGGTCTTTGAAGCCATTCATCTGAATAAATAAATACAATTTCCCACTTTCTGGGATACTTTCACCACTATTACCTTGTATTTGAGACAAATGAAGTGAAACATAGGGCAACTCACGTTTAGTTTGAGTCTGAGCAGAGAGGCAGTGATTGGGGAGCAATAGATGGGCCGGTTGCTCCATGTGGATGTCAGACCCACCGTGTGGTCGCTGTGCATGTGGGACAGGAAGAACAACCGGGTGCCTGGACATCTCCTCACATGCCAAAAGTCTACAGCCAGAGGCGTGTGCGGGATGACTTTCCCATTGGAGCACATCGCTCATGCCTTCACTGGAGCTAACACAGGTGACAAGTCTCCCAGTGATTAGCAGCTGTTCTTTCTAAAGTAATTAGGACAATGAAGCAGACACATGATAGTGTATATGGCACAATTCAAAATACTGTGCAAAACTTAACAAATCAAGGTGGGTTTGGCACTTACAAATAAACCACTTCACTAGCTAGCCAACGTTGACGTGCAGCTACTGTTCTCAATAAAGTTACGTAGCACATTCCGATCACAAACTGTAGTTTTTCTTTGTGATGCTGTGATTTCGCGATATAAAAATCTTCTGCCCAGTTTTATTAACCCTCAACATTTGAACCCACCGTTATATTTACATAGCTACGCTGCTTACACGCCCCGCCATTTCTGTTTTTTCAATTTACCGTTAAACGCCTCTTCCGTTCCCCCCTCTTCTTTGTTTTTATGCTATATGCACGATGCTGCCTGTTTTCACACCATACCGCCATCTACAGGTCGAACAGTGCAGTACAACACATGTTGTCTGCATAAGGCGAGGATCCCAGTGAGTACATGTCCACTGACCACTTCATTAGTACACCTGTTAACGTCTTAACGTATGTATATATATATATATATATATATATATATATATATATATATATATAAGAGAGAGAGAGAGAGAGAGAGATAGATATAACAAGTCATCTCAAGGCACTTTATAGAAATAACCAGTTCAAGCCAGCTCATTGTTACCCAATTGTTGTTACCCAATTAAATTAGAACAAGTTCAGACTATTATCATTTGTAATCTCTGTGTCCCTATAGGCCAATTTGTAGAATAGAATAGAATTGCCAAGGAAAACCAACAGATTGCATTGGAACTTGTCTTTGATTCAATTCTCTATCCTGAGTGTATGTATGGCAAAATGATGATACAGCTCGTGATGGATGGCTGCTTGCTTTGACTAGTTGTGGGTAGAGGGGGCAGGAAACAAGAAGCAGAGAGGTATAAATGGAAGGAAGGACATCTCCCAGCAGTCCAAGCCCATGGCAGCATATCAAAGGGATGGCTAAACCATACCTCACTGTAAAGTTTTGCAAAAAGGAAGGTTTTCAGCCTAATTCTAAATTGTAGAGTATCTGCCTCCTGAACCCAAACTGGGAGCTGGTTTCAGAAGAGCTACAAGTAAACCTGCAGTCTGGGAGCAAAATGTTCTTTTGGGAAAATATGGAAACATGAGATCTTTGATGTAAAACAGAGTTTGGTCATGAGGTGGTACATGAGGAGAATTTTAAGTTCTATCCTAGATTTAACAGGGAGCCAATTAAAAGAAGCTTAAATTGGAGAAATATGATCTCTGCTCATTCTCATCATAATCCATTGTGGATCAGCTGGTGACCTTTCAGGCCTTATTTAAGACAGTCCAATCATAAGGAATGGGTTTAGACCAATCTGGAAGAAACAAAAGCAAGGACTTGTTTTTCTGAATCACTGGCAGGATGTCTCTAATTTTATCAATATTACATAAGTAAAAGAACAGGATCCAAAGCTTGTTTATTATGTGAGCCAGAGGACATATCCTGGTCAAAAACAACCCCAAGTTTCCTCAGAGTAGTACCGGAAGCCAAGTTAATTTCACATCCAGAGATTTGTTCTGAGGATCTCAAGTCCAAACACAACAACCTCGGTCTTGTCTGAATTTAAAAGGAGAAAATGATTTTCAGCACAATTTAGAGTCTCTGTGTTTTTTAATCTAAGTTGATATATTTCTGAGTTATTTTCATGTATAAGAACCTTCAGTAAATTCAATTTTCTTTAGTAATTTTACAGTAAGTCTACACCATGCACAAAAAAAGGTTGAATTGTGTTCCCTTTTCCACAAGATGGCGCCAATAAAGAAGAAAAAAAACTCACAGCAATGAAAATTATGACAAGAACATTACTCTGTGAGCAGACACTATCTGCTCACGAGATATAATGTGAGATTATTCACCTTTACAGAAAACAACAAAAACAAACAGCTAACAGCAAGATTACTTATGTATGGAAGGTGTTTTTCTTCTGTTGAAAGGAAAATGGAGTTCACTTGATTTATGTGAAACATAATCTGAACAAGACGTAATTTTAGGCATCAGTTTGTTTCGTCCAACAAAATAATAAGAAAATGAGATATAATGTAATGGGGACGTTGCTATGGTGAAGGCAGCAACTGATTGGAAGAGCCCCTCCCCCACCACCCTGACTGCATGCTGCTCACTTTCAGGATTATACCTGGGATTGCAGCACATTCCTTTTCTTTGCCACACATGGCATGTGTCCTGTTCTCACACCTCAAAGCACTTTAATCGTAGCCTGCTGTACGGTTAATTAACACTATGCAATGCACAAATACACATACTGTGCAGGAAATCAGTGGACTGTGCACTGATGTTTTAACGAGACATTAAACACTTTGGAGCCCTTTATACTATACAGTAGGTTGATGGTGGTATAACTGTAAAGAGCCAAGCCACAGGATGTCAAGTTATTAATTAAAGTTTGACTTTGGACGTAAAACACTTTTTTTTATTTACAATTGGCATTGATGTCTCATGCCAAATATTCCTATAAAATCAATTGCATGCAGCCACACACTTGAGTTAGCAGTATTGTATGTCACCATCATCAATAAGTATTTTCATAAATGAAAATCTTCGCTAACATAAACAGCAAATCGCACATAATCAGCTCACACTATCATCACTGATCAGATTAAGAATGAAAGCAGAGTGACAAATGAAATCAGCAGCCCAGTTTACTTGTCTCAAACCAAAGGTTGCAGGGGTCAGAAGGATGAGTTGGCTTTTCTGTCATGTTGTTATGCAAGCAAAAAAAAAAAAAAAAACAAAGTGCTGTGAAACAGCAACTGAGATTCTGTGGAAACAGATGGCTGCACAGTCTGTGATCTGCCACTGCTGTTATTGAAGTCGACACTTTAAATCCTCCATGTACACTTGTACTGACCTCATAGAGCTGCTGTGACCTCACTGCTTCATCTAGATTTTATCTGAAGTTGTTATAAGCATTGTAGTAGTCCAGTCTTGACGTTTGAAAGTGTAGGTTTGATGTCTGGATGAAATGTTGTGGTCCTGCAGTACTGTCTTCTCCGAGGCTCCGTCTGCATTCTCTTATCTCCAGCATCACTATTTATTGATCCCAAAGGAATGAGGAGCAATATGAACCATCTTGATTGTGTCCATTCATCAAAATGAACAAATTTGTTCAGTCAGAGGTGATGGCTGCTTATGCCTTATGTCTCCCCAGGGATGCTGCACACATATTCTTGCAGAGATATTTATATACATGTGAGAGGAGCCTAAAATATCTCTGGAGGGTCTAAAAGCGAACAGGCGGCTTAAAGCTTGTGGGAAAACTCATTCACATTTTGGCAGGTGTTCTCACTGATCCCATCTGCCTTTCTGCTTTTCTCTCTGTCTCTTTCTTTCCTCCTTACGGTCTCTTCAGACATGTTTCATTGTCTTGACTTAGTCTTCATCCACTGCTATCCCCAGTAGGGCTCTTTTCCTTTTGTGCGCTTGCCGCTTGTCTTTTTTTTTTTTTACATGCCAGCACTCTTGCACAATACCACAGCACAGCAGCTTGATTGCTGCCTCTGTGCAGTCAGTCTTGAGTGACCCACACTGCAGTAACACCTCGAGTGTCAAAAGTGGAGAAGCTGCTATCTCTTTAACTATTACTTTAAATTCAGCCATGACGAGGCACAGCATTGTGGGTTATAAGAAGCTGGTAATAACTTCATTCGTATGATTTGATTAGTTCATGAAAACCAAGTGTGAGCTGAGTGGTAGGCTCTGCTGATGATTCAGCGTGGAAAACAGTAGCTGCAGTTTTAAGAGTGGTGTTATCTATAGCAATGTGTTCATGGCTTGCTGTTACAACAGCAGTGCATACTGAGAGAAACATTATTCTAATTCTTTTCTTGGAGGGCTTCAAGCATTTTTCTTTAGCATACTGTTTTCTTTTTTACTGGTGGGATGCATAGATGGGAAAAGAGGACTGAAAGCTTTAATAGAGTGCCATCCTAATAAGCATCATGGAGCTGAAGGGGTGGGCTGGAGATGGCCATTAATTCCCTACATCTATGTGCAGAGGCTTGGCCCTGCTCAGTTTATCAGTTAGACTAGTCTTTAATGAAAACAGATGTAACTTGTGCTTTCGAATGAGAAAGTAAACAAATTAATATAAATTTCCAGGCTTCATGAAAGGATTACAGCTATATGAATATTGCTCAAAATTATGCTGTTATCCCTCTGGGCTGTATTGATTGATTGTTTCTTTGCTTGAATGTGGAAAAAATACACACTGGCTGCATTATATGCTGTGGTAAAACTCACTGGATCAAGGCTGGGGTGTATAAAAGATTCAAGCAACAGTATGCTGACTCCTTAGAGCAGTTTTTATGCTGTACTGAATTTGTAATGTGGTGTATTTGAAATGAAATGAAATGAAAAATACTTTATTCATCCCAGAAGGGAAATTCAGCATTGTAAAAGCTCACTCTTTTTTTTTTTTTTTTAAGCAATATAACATTATATGAAATGATAATATAACAAAAATCAGTCAGTCAGTCTTGTTCTTTAGGGTGATGGCTGCTGGCAGGAATGAAGTTCTGTATCTCTCAGGCCTACAGCAAACCTGACGCAGCCTCCCACTGAACACACTCTGTTGATTCTTCACCGTGTTGTGGAGAGGATGGGAAGAATCCTCCAACATCTTCATCAGCTTGTGCAGCATTCTTTTTTTGAACGATCAGCTCCAGCGGCTCCAGAGTTATTCCCAGCACAGAACCAGCTTTCTTGATCAGCTTGTTTAGTTTCTTCAAGTCTCTGGTTCTGATGCTGCTGCCCCAGCAGATGCTGCAAAGCTAATTGCACTTTCCACAACAGACTTGTAGAAAATCTGCAACATCTTGGTGCAGACGTTGAATGATCTCAGCTTCCTTAAGAAGTAGAGTCTGCTCTGACCTTTCTTGTAGATGTAGTCAGTGTTGCATTTCCAGTCGAGTCTGTTCTCCAGCTGAACTCCAAGTTATTTGTAGTTCTTCACCACCTCCACCTCCTCTTCCAGGATATACACAGGACTACGCTGCTTATTCTTGCTCCTCCTGAAGTCAACAATCATCTCTTTAGTCTTGCTGGTATTTAAGACAGCTGATTGTTACCATTTCACAAACTGATTGACCAGTTCCTTGTAAATGGCGTCTTCTTCTGTACTCGGCTTTCTTGTCCATCACTGGATTTATCGCTATTTGTGATAAATATTACTATTCATCACTATTTGTCTTATGACATGACAATAGGTAAAAATATTTGTGTTAAAGAAAAAAACAAACAAACAAAAAAAAACAGAGTCCTTTGATTGTTGCCTACACTTACAGCAGCCTAGACAACAAGATGACAACTCCTTACAAATGTATTGTCACCAAGTACAAGTTGTGTATCTTTTCATTTTTCCATATGAGCTTCAAGTGATTTATGTACAGTTCATGGCCTTGCTGTGTGTGCAACATGTTTTCCTCAGCTGGTTTGCTGCTGTAGTAATGTGTTTTTCAATAGCTTGCATGTCAGCTCTGTTGACTCTTCATGCAGATCAACATCTCAGAGAGGTGAATGGATATTTAAATTAAATTGTCCTGTGGCTATATAACAGAAAAGTGGAATTAAACATTGAGAGGTTTTCAAGATTAGAACTATCAGACTAGAAAGAGTGCTGAGAGGTCTTAGAAAATGGTTTGGACTGGCAAAAAAAATCAGCAGTCAAAGCATCATTAACTCAAATGAGACACATTTTTTTATAGTTACAGGAAAAAGATTTTCAAGGAGGCTGCTCAGTGCTCATTGGCCCTCATTTATCAAACGATCGTAGAAATAATCGCACATCTGATCGTAAAAATGGTCGTACGATTGGACCCACGTGTGATTTATTAAAACGTTCGTATTGGTCCAATCTCGTCGTACGAACAAAAGAGTCTTGATAAATTCCACAGCTGAAATCCATCTCATTTAAATGTCACACCCACGGTTACGCCCTTAAACATGCATAATGATGAGGCTTCACCCAGCGAGGTTGATCCATGGAGCGGAGAGATTCTGCCAAAAAAGAAACTTTTGGGGGGATCAAGACAGAATTCCTCATTTGTGAGGTGGGAAAGATTAAAGGGGTGCTGTTTGGCAGCTTAAAAACCGGAGTCAGAGATGTGCACAAAAACGCTGCAAGCAAGAGGATCAGTCAGCCTCACTGGTGTTAAATGACCGGCTGAGATATTAAAAGTCTCATTCTAGGCCTGGCTTATATGGTATATTCGTTTTATTGAGAAGGGTCTATCTGCGGCTCGCAAGACAGGGGCGTGTCGTAGTGTGGGCGTGTCGTAGTGTGACGTTACTCGACGACGCGCCCACCAGGCCAATGAGAGCACGGTAAAATCTAGCCCTACCCCTGACCCTTCCCCTAAACCTAACCAGACCCACCCACAATGCCACACGCCCACACTACGACACGCCCACTGGGTTGCAAGCCGCAGATAGATACATTTGGTTTTATTAGTTATTCAATTTAATAATAGCCCACATCCCATAACAACGTCACAATTCTTTAGCCAATGGGTCAAGAAAAAGTGGTCCAATATGAAACTTAACACCAAAAGATGTTTCACTGGCACTGGTGCCGGCAACCCCCCCTCCCGTCATGAGTCCGAGCGCGACGGATCCGAGCCTGGTCCAGACAGGGACAGAAAAAAAGATGACTTGCATTCGCAAAACTAAGGGACAGTCTACTGACTGAGCACTTATACAACTTTAAAGTATAGATTACTTATTAGAAATGACGGATCAGCTGCTGTCTCCTCCGTATAGCCCAGTGGGGGCTGCAGGGCGGCTCCCGGCGCATCTTCTCCTCTGACTGCACATCAAAACTCTCCAGCTGTCCGAGCGATGTGCAGCACTGCACAGGACAGGAGTGCATTGTAAATTTTCTCAGAGTCTAAAGCAGAGTCTCATCCCGCTGGGTCCGATACCCACCTGCCTTCCTGCAGCCCAAAGCATCGCTCCACCTGGTCACCTGCGTGTGTGTGCGTACTGATGCCTACCTGCACTCCTATGTGGCAGGTTTACCAGCGGGGTGAGGAGACGCACGAAGAGTGAAAAGCACTTGTCTCCTAGAACTTAATGATTTTAATAATTTGTTGAGATAAATGGAGGAATTAAATTCAGTCACAGCTATTTTTGTAATTTTGGGAATACTTTCAACATTCCATTTTTCCTTTTCTTTTTCTTTTTCTTTGCAAATGGGTTCATTCTTAGTGCTGATATGTGAATACTTATGTTTAAATGACAGTTTGCGGTTTGATTAATAAATATTTTCATGTTCTGCTGTTCTGCGCTGCTGCAAACCCTCACTGACTCAAACTTGCGTACACGAACTCAGAGCTGTCGTGAGATTTGTTCGTATCCTACGCTCATGTCCAAATTGATAAATGCCGAGTCTTGGGTGGAAATAGTTGTACACACAGATTTTCGTCGTACAATCGTTTGATTAATGAGGGCCACTGTGTTTGTGTGACAGCGTTTAGGGAGTGAGCATGAAAATGTAATGTAAGGCCATTGCATCAAACAGAAATAGTATGTTAAAACACTAGAAGATCATGAGAGCTGTAAGAATTTCATTGATGTTGTTTTATCAGATGTAACCACTGTAATTCTGCTTTCATTCTGAACAGATGTTTCAGAGCTAAAGAGTCTGTATTTATGCCAATAGCAAGCCTTGAACACTAAATATAATGAAGAATGATGAATAAGTGATCATATAAGCCCTCCAGAAACTGTTTTTACAGTGCTGCAATATGCTTCAGTGTATCAATGTGCATGACAAATTATGCCTTTGCTCATGATTTAACAAAGTGCTCCCATGTGCACGCATGGACCAGTGTCACAGAGGGATTCGTTTGCTGCACATGAAGCACTTCATTATTTTCCAACATTATTGGAGCACCCACGAGGCTGCAAAGAGACTTAACCATGTGTTCTACTTTCTTGTTTTACGCGTTCTCAGTAATGCTGCATAATAGGGACTGGCAGGGAAAACCTTTGTTGTGTTCGCACGACTGTGGAGGTGAGCAGTGTTTTGTTGGTTAGTTGATTACAGCAACCTTAAAGGAGACTGGCACAGAACAGCTGGGGGGTAACCTTGTTTGTGCCCATTTCTCTCTGGCTGCTCAAGCAGACAAATGTCAGAACAGTACTTTTCTTTCTTGGTAATGAGGCACCAAGGCGAGTGCACAAGCACACATGCACAGAAAGCACACATGCACACAAAGCACAGCAGGCCTGAAGGTCAGTCACGTGTGGCAACCTGATACAAGTATTCCTGTGAAAGGGGCACGGTCTACAGTTTAATGTAACAAAAACACTGGTGAAAATCCAGGTTCAGTGTGTCAGTCTGTACATGGCTCTGGGTGACAGCTCCTCATTAGCCGCATCATTACATCCACTATGTGAGCCATTGTAGTGAATACTCTCATACATTTGAAACTACAGATTGATTTACATTGAATTAAAGGGCAGTTGTACTCCCACTGGACTGCAAATGAATCAATACACAGTCTCTGATATCTGTTTACTTTCTAAAAGCAGGAGATTTTTTTTATATAATATAGTCAATAGAATATTGTTTTACTAAAGCAGTGAACAGTCAGGTCAAAGAATGTTTGATTAAGGCCTAGGCTGTGCAGACTGACAGGCTTTCACTCTAAACATCCTGCCTCAATAGTTTTGATTGTGACCTCTGTCTGTGATGTTTGCAATCACTTAAAAGCAAAGTCAGTAAATATCAAATATGAGATCAGCTGCACTCTCTTTGATAGCAGTTTGAGTCTTATCTCTCCCTGTAGAATCAGACCTCTGCAAGCCAGTGCTGAGTCCCATTTAGACAAAATAACAAAAAATCACAGTAAATTGTCTATGAAGGTTGAAAATGGTCACTATATAGATGGTATAGTTGTGTTTTTGTTTCCTAGTGGATTTAAATGGAAAGAAAAACTGAAATGAGTGATTCTAGGTTTTCAGCTCAGATTCCTATGGGGTTCCTCTTTCTTGACTTTCTGGCTAACCCACTTCTGTTGTGCCCCCATCATTTACGAAGTTTTGGACCACTCAGTGCAGTAGAAAATGGTTGAAATTATTCATGCAGTTCCAGTTGAGCTGACTTAAAAGAAACTTTTATGGCAGCTCTCCCAGTTGTTTTTCCCAGGATGCTTCTTGCTCTCTTTTCTTCAGATCTGTCTGTATTTGTCTTATGCAACCCTTAAAAAAAATCTCTTCTCCTCTTGTCATCATGGCCGTGGAAGTGTTTACAGTTAAAATCACAACACAAGGAAATGTGATGTATCTTTTGATAGGCAGGGTCAAAGGAGAGGCTAATTTTCCCTTTGTTGTTATTGTATCTAAATAGGAAATAAACTATCCAGATACTGTTAAGGTCTGATTAATTAATAAAGTCATGATGGTAGAATAATATCTGCTGGATTGGATTTTCTTCCTTTAATTTCCTGAAAACAACATTGGTTGATCTAAAACTAGGCTCCGTTTACATTTTCATACATTTTAAAAGAGCCACATGAGCACATATGGAAACACAAAGATAGCCGGGTGAATCTCAAAGTGCTTCCTCCACAGATAGTGTAGTGAATGAAAAATGCCCTTTTATCTCATCTCTCGCCCTTGGCCCACGAGCTTCATGCCAGTATATTATGCTTATAGATGACCGGCTCGGCATCAGTTACAGCTTGTGTAAACTGAGGTGAATCAGAGCACATGTTATGACTATAGAAGACTTAAAGAGCTGATACAACAGTTTTAAAGGTCATACCGAGAAATCTTTATCTTATGCGAGCAGGCGCAGGAAGAGTCAATTAGGGTGTAGCTCTGCAACATGGTGTCATCCTGTTAATCTTCATCTATCAGATCAAATGAGTGACACCTTTCTTTGGAAAATGTATTTATTAAATGCAAGATGTTTCAATTTTGTGGGAGTTTTCTCTCTTCATTTTGACATGTGTGCAAGAATGTAATGATTCACCTCCTTGGTCTTTTAAGCCTCTGCCCATGCTGCAGTCACTGGACTGCAATGATTTGAAAGGTGTTTCTAATTTAACCAACATTTATTGGCACTGACCAATGCCACATAATATAACATTTATGCCCTGCTTGCTTGCAACACCCGTCTACTCCTCTTCCCTCTCATTCATCTATATATAAACAGGGTTGGACAAAACATTAAAAATGTCTTTAAATTGAGCAAAATCCCTCAAATAATTGGCATGTTATCAAAAACGTGGACATTATAAGCCTTACAAAGTTTTTCATTTCATTATAGGTCTTGTTGCACAGGATTGCAATATACTGTGTCCAATTAGCTGCTAATTCAGTCTGTTATTCAGATGAACTACAGACACCAATATAAATCAACTCTGAGTAAATTGCTGTTCCCTTCATGTGTAAGACGGTTGTAAACATTTCCTGTAAAGTCTTAATGCCCAGAGCTGAAAATTTCTACAGAAGAATGATTTTCAATAATGAGGCTTAAAAGCACGCCTTCGTTTGTCTTCATTAATTCTTGTCTGAGTTAACAGACCTCAAAAACTGGAGTTTAGTTCGAAAAGAAAAGGAAAAATCCACTGAGCCATTGCAGTGCTTATTGGTTTGACAACATGGCAGCAAACCACGTTGAGAGGGAAACAACACACACTGTACATTCATTTATGAAGATAAAAAGCCAGCGTTTTGACAACATTATGCAAAGGTTTAAAACTGTTTATCCAAAAGTCTTTAATGACTTTGAGATCCAACCAGTTAACTCATCATGACTGGAATATCACATATAGACTGTAGAAATTAGATAAGGGCATATTCTTTTTGACTGGAATGAAGAAAGGTGAAGACGTTAGACTGATAAAACTAGAAGCATAATCAAAGCAACAGAGAGGTGGACACAAAACACTTAATATGGAAACCATCAAATTGATCAAAACAGCATTAAAGATTTTTATTTAAAATCATTACATACATTTTAGCACCTTTAAGCAATGAACTTGTGGTCCTTTTATTCACTGACTGATGAATAGAAGGGTAATGTTCCTTCTCTTTATAGCGCCTTTCTTATGTTAACATACTCCAGAGGGATCCTGGGTTATGTCTGGTTTTACAGCTTTTCAATGGTTTTTCAACAGTAACCTGCTGCGGCTGAAAATGACACAATGAGAGCAGTAAGAGTGAAGAAAATGATGAAGACAAATCAAACCTGTAAAGGTTTCCACAGGAGACTGGTTTTACATCCCTGTTGTCACATGAGCCATTGATAATACGGCTTAAGAATGATTGATTATAGAGTTTGAACAAAACTGCTTCATTCAACACTCTAGAAACCATCCAGTTTCCAGTCGAGGCTGCATTCGCTCTGCTCAGACTCATTGCCATGCAGACTGTACTTACAGAGGGATTCAGCTGTTTGCATCTTGCACAGCAATGAAAGTCACATTTCCATAGTCCTCCACTGAGAATGGAAAAAAAAACTTTTGATCCACATTCATCTCGCCATCTGCTGTGTCAGCTGACCCTTAAGATAAACAAACTGTCAGTTTGATGCTCTTTTAAGTTTTGTGCCGTGTACAAAGGGTGAAATATTTATACCTCCAGAGGCAACAGAGCTCAAAGTGTTAACAAATGATCTTTACTATTCACAAGGGACTGCAGCAAAGGGCTGCTGAAGATTACAAAAATAGCAGCCAGCTCACAATGAGACAAAGAAAGCAGTTTATCTTGAGTTTTTAAAGGATGCTTATCAAATCGACAGATTGTGTCAAATTAATCTGCTGCACTGATTTAGATGCTGTCAATAACGAACCAGAGGGTTGACAGTGGAAACCAGTAGAAACCGACATTCAGCCCCTCTGTTTGACAGGCAGTAGAGCGCAGTGTCAGCAAAAGAAAGTACCTCTGAGTGTTGATCTTTTGGAAACACTGAGGAAGTCAGACATAAGCAATCATAAATATATTTTTAAAGTCCTGAAATAAGCAGCCATTCCCGATCTGCTGCCAGCTCTTCTGTGGCAGCTACGCTGATTTCATTGTCAGCAGCATTCTCATTACCTTTTTATGAAGAAGAGTTGGCAGAGTGTCTTTGGCAGAGTTCTGTATGCCCAAAAACTGTTGGAGCGAATTAATTTAAAACAGGATCTCGCTCTGGATATTTTTAGTACAGTATATTCCCATGCAGAGGCTGCAGGGACTGAAAGTCCAGAACTTAGACACTAAGAAGTGAAAGCCAAATCTGTTCTGGGACCATTCCTTCAGAGGTGATAAGAGTTCAGGATAAAGAAGTTGGAGCTAGATCTTTTCACTTTATTGCACCTTCTCCCTCACATATATCAACTTCATTTTTAGAAAATCGATTTTCACTACATCTGGTTTCCTGAAATCAATCTGTGTGAAACAGAAGTCCATTTAAATGCAGCAACCCAGTCTTCCATGTAATAACTACTTTCCAAAGCAATCTCTTTAATAGGATAACTATTAAACCATGGCTTCCTGTAAATCTACACCCTATTATTATCTTGTTTAGTATCGAGTTGTAAAACTCAACATCTTGATTATGATGTTGTGTACTTGGATGAATGGCTCCGACTGCTGAGCCTACTCCTGCAGGTGATACTCTTCACAAATCAGCACCAGCTCTCAGTGTACCATATACTGGTAGATGTGGCTGTTCATCATGCCAGAAAAAGATAAGCCTGCTGAACAGGGAGGCAAAGACAGCTTTAAACTCAGCACCTCAGCACTTTCACAGGGATCTTAACCTTATCTGTGTCCATGGATGTTGGTGGATTCTTTGGAAGTTATCGTGCTGACAGACATGAAGAGGTTTTGTCAAAACACCATGAACAGAAAATAAGTTTCTCCTGGAGGGGCAATTTAGATGAAAGAAAACATTTTTAGATGCGACCTGATCACTTTTTAATGGATGTGGAGCAGATATTAAATTGATTTCACCCTCTTACCTGTTTTAGACCAATTGTTCCTCATTTTTTTTCTCTTGAATTTGTAAGAGAACAGTATCTGGAAATAGTGAGAGGCCAGCAGCTATGAGAGGATACTATAAAAAAATCCCTGACTCCCACATCTCCCCTTACACCACTTGACTCATTAAAGAGTGCTTGCGCAATTAATGTCACAAAAAAGTGAGACCACAAGGGAGGACTGCAATCCCACTTAATCAGGAATGGGCCTTTGCTTTAATGTTTTCCTTGAGGGCAGATTTTCTCATTGTGAGAACAAGCTGCAGAGACAGAGAGAGATAAGAAACTGTGCTTTTGCAGTGAGAGAGCAGAAACACAGAGATGTTTTAAAAGTTGGCTTTTGTTCCTTTTTCCACTAGTTACTTCTTTCATTCCATTAAATTTGATTTCAGAGTTATGAATATTAGTTGTTCTTTTTTTTTCTTTTAATTTGTCCTTCTTGGCATCTTCACTCATCTCATACTCATCTTCAATCTCAGTCCCCTCTTCATTTTTGATTTGTGAGATTCATAGACTAAAGACATGTTGACCTGCAGCTATTGATTGCACAAATGACAGATGTAGTCCAACATTCAATATTTTGTCGTTGCCATGCCAAGCTGCCATGTTGAGAGTGCACTATTTTGGGAGATATGCAAGAGGGCAGTTATAATTGATGTTATCAAGAGTCCTTGCTGTATGTGTGCATATTGCATAGATGGATTTTTCATGCTTGCAGCTGTGCAGCCTGTATTGGATTGTCTGACCATAAGAAACTCAAGATGTTCCTCTTGCTATCCATTGCCATTTTGCTGAGTGTATGCACTTCCTCTGCAGCACACTGTCAATACAGTACATTAACTTTTATGTGGAGCAACTTTTGAAACCCCCCTGCAGCAGTCAGTTGTTCTGTTCAGCGTGAAACCTGTGCAGGTTAAGACAAACAGAAAGAGGCAATGACATGCTGTCAGCCAGATATCCTGCTCCCATGGGGAAGAGATGTCTATCACATGTGATATTGTGAGACAAAAATCCTTTAGGTGAGGTCCAGGCTGGACAGCCAGCACTCCCTTAAAGGGGAAGTTCAGGATTTTTGACATATAGGGCCTTATTTTGGAGTGAGCCAGGGTCCTACTTATCACCGGAGACAGTTTCATCTTATTTCATCTCATATTCTTGTTACCGGTGGTCCCCGATGCTAATGCTAGCATAAGTCAATAGGAATCTGCTAGCCTGTCATTAATAACAATCGTGTCCACTCCACAGAACACCCGGGGCAAATCAGTTATAACACAAGACTATTTGTGTAAATGCCGTGTAAACAAAATAATGTTACAAATACAACTTTCCTTGCATCACAAATCACACATTATGTTTTGAAGAACTAGTTTCTCATCAGCAGCGGAATGATACATTGCTTCCGGGTGGAAAGGCAGGAAAGTGATGAGGTACAAAACAAACAGAAGCGCATCACAGTCTTCGTACATTTTCAATATTGTTAATGTACAGAATTAAGAACAGTAATAGGCAGCATGGTTTATAAGTGTTCATTTTTTCAGTAGTGGCTACTGTAATCAAATTACTTCACTTAACGGCAGATGATATCACTTCGCTGCCAAATACCAGAAGTAAAAATGTGACACATATCAAAATATAACGCAATACGGGGTAAGTTTTTTTTGTAACATTATTTTCTTAACACGGCATTTACACAGATAGTCTTGTGTTATAACTGATTTGCCTTGGGTGTTCTGTGGAGTGGATACACTCAGAAAGTGTGGAGTCTTTACTGTTTGTTGGGATAGTTTGTGAAATCCTTAATATTCACAACCAGATAATTTGCAAAAAGAAGTAGTTTCACGCTCATTATGCTCACTTTGTATGTTGCCCCCCCCCCACATTATTTATATAATTCTTGAAAGAAAAGCTCAACAAATAAGGACACACTTAACATTAACAGCTATTTAACTTCAAAATTATTCAAAGAGGTTGAAAGCATTTAAATTGGCACTTTTAAATATTCAGTCTAAAGATTTGTTCTTAGGTTCAAACATTTTTGGACACATTTAACACACATGTTATAACAAATGGGTTATGATTATTATTAATTAAAGTATCCAACGTTATGTAAGAGCTGCACTCGCTCTTAGCGTTACAGTAGGTAAATCTTTAATGTTACGTAAATGTAGGTGTAGAGAGCTGATGACACCTCTGTCATTCCACACTTTTTGTACAATACTGAATACAGAATTTCCCCTTTGGTGTGTGTGCGTGTGTGTGTGTGGTGGGGATAATAACTAGCCTTACATTAAAAAAAGGAAATACTCCCCCACCCCCTCAAAAAAAAGAATCTAAATACACTCACTACATCTGCCAATATCACCACAGTCAGGATAAACAGCATTTGCTGGCAACATCTCTTTTTGGCAATAAAACTCTGAAAATTTCAAACAGAATTCATGAATCCACCTGTTTACATTATTTAGTTAACTCTCTGTGTGTTCCTGTACTTGCTACATTGTTCTGTTTTTTTAACCAACAAAGTGAGATTGTTTTTGGACAGTGAGGACATTTTGTCCGGTCCTCTGTAAGAAAGACCCCTATATGAAGATTTGGTCTTAAGCCCCGTTTCTAACAGCTGGTCTGGGTTGGGTCAGGCTGGGTCGATCCATGTTTTTTTGCATCTCCACAGATAAAAACTGGGACGGGTAACCTTATATCGACCCAACCCTTCCTACTTTTTGGTACCCTTCCACAGGGGTACTGATCTAACCAATCTGGACCAAAGAGGTGGAGCTTAACACACTGCAATCCATTGATTGGTTGAAAAAAGTGGTTGAAAAAATACAGCAGGTCACTTCCATAAAAACATGTAAAAACAAAGCAGAGATGACCCCTTTGTTTCTGTCCTGTGGTGTGGTGCTTTGGTTAAAAGGCATTGCACTGCGATGATGTCACGTGATCATGTAGCAGTGCTATCCGGTAACAGTAACTCCGCCTCCAGGGTAAGGGTACAGTTTGCTGTGGGGATGCAACGTGAAATCAACATATCTGGACCAAAACCCACCTGACCCGACTCGACCCAGACCTGCGGGTGGAAACGGGGCTTTAGAGTTTTGGTTAGGGTTGTGGCAAAGGTTATGTTTAGGCATTCGGTTGTGATGGTCAGGGTGAGAAGGTCCCGCCTGCGGCTCGAGGGACGAGGCAGAGACAGATATTGGGCGGCGTCGGACATCCGACACCACCCATATTACCGTTTACAGTCGTTTATTTTAACCCTTCCCCTATCCCTAAGCCTTAACCCTAACCTCACTATCTGGTCACGCCCATCGGATGTCCAGCGCAGCCTAATATCCATCTCCTGCAAGCCGCAGGCGGGGGTACTTGGTCAGGGTTAGGGGGATGTGTGTGGGGGGTGCATGTAATGCATGCACCAGGCTGTGAGCATATGTGGCAAAGTATGCCACGAGGACTCCCGGGTGAGAGCCACGCTCTTACCAGAGAGCCAGAGGGATATCCCTTTTTTTTTTTTTTTTTTTTTTTTTTTTTACTTGTCCTGTCCAGCATCGAAGCAAGCAGAATGGAAATCTGATTGCTTTATTCTGTTGAAAAGTTTTGCTTTATCAAGCGGAGCTTTATGAATATAAGGCTCCACTTGATATCATGTTTATTCATTTTATTTCTTTATTTAAACATTTGTCTATTACACCATTCCATTTCATACTGCTGGGCCTGACAAGGGAGAAATGAAAGTTAACAGAGGTAATGATAGAAAGTGAAACAGAGAGAGAGGGAGTAAGGAAGAGGAAGAGAGAGAGAGAGAAAACATGAATCCACTTCCACAGTTCACTGGTACATCTGTACCGCGATCCCTAAACAACCAAGGTCTCTGTTGGAAAACAAAACAAGCAATCCCCTACAGGAGGACCTGCAGGTGGCTTAAATATCCTCAGATCATACAAACACACACAAACACACGCAGAACTACGCAGAGAAGAGGTACAACCTAGTCAGCGCAATGGGAAGTAGAGAAGAGGTACAACCTAGTCATCGCAATGGGAAGCAGAGAAGAGGTACAACCTAGTCATCGCAATGGGAAGTAGTGTCACAGTGTCAACATGCATAATAAAGGGTGCTCCGTGGTGATACAGTCATGCAGATGCAGCCTCGTCTCCGCAAGGAGGAGGAAGCCCGCAAGGCTCACGACCCAGGCCCCCAGCAGCCACCCAGAGGCCCAGATCCCAGCTACCCCCCCCAAAGAGCGGACATGCATCCCCCGAAGGGCGGCAAAAGGCGGCCCCAGTCGGAGCCCCCCGCAGTCTGGAGGCCCAGGCCCCAGCGGACCAAGACCAGCAGCTGCCGACCCCACCGGGCGCCGGGCGTCCCCCGGAGCGGAGACAGCGCCGGGCCCAGGGCCCAAGCGCCCAGGAGCAGCCACCCCCCCCCCGGACCCGGGCGGCCCAACCGAAACCCAGGAGGACCGGACCCCCCAGACGACGCCCCCCCAGGGCAGGCCAGCCCCCACCCCAAAGTCCCTGCCCCATACACCTGACACCAGGGCGCCACCACCTCTACCACCCCCCTACCCCGCCACCACGCTCGCACACACACTCCCCACACACCTACCCCAACACTAGGGCTGAAAGATATACCGTCACCGCCCCCCACATCGAGACACGGGCACCCAAGACATCAATACCGCAAGAGCAACCACATACAGGATACAGATCCCCCCTGCGCCCGCCCCGCACAAAAAGCCCCGGAAGCCACAAACAAAACCGCACCCCCCACCAAAGCGCCCGGCCCCCAACCAACCCGCAGCCACACCGCACCACACCGACACCAAGATGCCCGGCACGAATACCGAGATACGAACCTCCGCCCACACCGCCCAGCCCTACCCAACACCTCCGTGTACCCCCCCCCCCACACACACATACACCCACCCACTCCGCTCTCCGACCTTACATACCCACACTCACTCCCTCTCTCCACCCCCAGCACTCTCCTCCCTCTACCGTCCACACCTACCCCCACCTCCTCATATCCTCTAACACACACATGCACTCCCCCCACATAACTGCACCAACCCCTCCCCCACCCCCCCACACACACGCCCCCACCTCCCTATACCCCCAATACCCCATACAGTCCCCCCTTACATGTCCAGCCCCGCCCATCCCTCTGACCTATCACACTCCCGCCCTTCCTTCCTTCAGCCCCTCATGACCATCCCTAATAGACACTCACGAGCATGCCCCTCCTTCCCCCATCCCCCCTTTCCTCCAACCACTTACCCACATCTCCTCCCTCTTCCAGCCCAAGTTCCTCCCTCCCACATTTCCTCTTTCACACTCTCATTCATTATTCTCACATACCCACCTCTCTCTTGCCCATGCCCTCGTGCCTCCTGAGTGGTAGCTCGGGCCGGGGAAGGAGCCGCGAGCTCCAAGCCCCCAACACGTCCCCCCCCCCCACCACCACCCCCATCCCCCACCCCCGGACGCAGCAGGCCAGGCATCTCCCAGGCCAGCAGGTCCCCCGCAATGCAGCCAGCCTTAACCACTGGCGCGTGAAGTAGCCACTGTCCCCCCCTCCCCCCAGTAGCGCCCGGGAGACCGGGGTATGAAAGGACCCTGCCCCCCCCCACCCCCCGCTCATGAGGGATATCCCTGTGGCCATGTAGCCAGGGTGCATGATCAATGGAAGGCTGAACTATGGTAAAAGCTGGGGAGAACTGCATTTTGCTGTGTTGCAGTTTTCCCAATATAAAAGACTGGCACCATGCATGAACATCGCATGCCATGGAGTGAAGATACACTTTTACATTTCTGCTATTTTCAGTAGGGATGTCCATGTGTGTAAGAGAAGAAGTAACAGTTGGAAGGAAAACCCCTGATGCACAGTCTGCTGAACAATGATAAAATCTACTCACACAGTGACATCTACTAAGGCACATAACACAACATAATGGGAGGATGTTAGCAGGGAAAAGAAGAGTAACGAAAGGGCACATATTCACACATTACACATTAACATGGCCCACAGGATAATGAAAATGGAAATCCCCCAACGATGAGGAGAATTAACTCCACCATCACCATTAAATAAGCATATCTGTATTGACATGAAAGAGAGTCGCTGTCAGAATCATGGCTGAACTGTCATCCTTGATTGTGGTCTGATTGAAATGGTGCTTTGCCTCCTGCTGAGAGCACACGAGAATTTTACTTTAGAGCCCTCTTCTAATTGGCAGCACCCTCGTGTCAGCATGATGCTTCATCTGTGTGGCAGCAACTGGGGAAATATAAAGCCTAAAAGAAAGTGTAAAAAAAACATGTATCTGTGGGTGGCTGGTGTGGGTGGCAGGGTACTGTTTGAAATGTTACAGGAAAAAAAAAAATAACAAGAGATGATAAGTAAAGAGAAAAGGAACTGGATGAGGGAGGGGGAGATCTGAAGAGGAGGTGTTTGAGAAAAGCCTCACAGCTGGACTGGTAACATGAGAAGAGAGGTTACACAGTAGGTGTATGCGACAGCAGAGGGAAAAGGTGGAAAAATAAAGATCCTAAGTCTGTGATGTGATTTAAGAAAAGACACAACCAGATGGAAAAACCTCCAGTTTGCAAAATTTTAAATTAGCTGGCTGTCATCACACAATGGCTCGGAGGCAGCTGTCACCTGTGATTGGTCCTGGTGGGAGAGAGTATGTGAGATTGAGGACGTGGCCCCAGGGCATAACACAAAGTCCTCCAATCAAAATGGCCTTATACTCTAAATTGTTTGTTCATACTCTTGTATATAACCCATATTCACATTCTGTACTGCCAATACTAAGGTTCTACTTGAATTTCCATTTTTGCAAGTTTTGAAAGATGCTGTAATTTTGGATCGTGTTTAAAACTTTAATATTATTCCTTTTTTAATAACTTGCTATCTACAGAAATGATTTGCCGTTAAGTTAAAGAAACAGCTGGCAGTGCAGTAGCAGCCAGTACAACGGAGACAGCAAATCACAATAGCCATTTTCCCTTTTTTCTCCTTTTTTTGTTCGGTACGGCTTATTTTTCGATTCAAGGAGATAAAGGCCACTCATAACAACTCAAGTATTCATCGATAATCCAGTGTAGTATTCATGTTTTAGAGGTTCAAGGTGAGTACTAAGCAGAAAATGAAGTATTTGCTTGTTAATTTTTTTATTCATTTGATGAATGAGCTCAAACTGATTTGTGAACTGAAGAATAATATCACAAAAGATCATTTTAGTTCTTTGTTGCACAATAATGTCTTTTTTCTAATAGTGGAAAAGTGAAATTCTCATTTCAGCATATATGCACTATTGAGGGTTTTCTGTCTCCACATTTAAGATGCTGTAAATGACAAATACAGTGCTTTCAGTCACTTATCTGCAAGAGTGGAATGCAAATTCAAGATCCACATATGGCAACAGTTTCTTCACTTTTACTCTGTCTGGCACAGCATTGGATAATTAAAATAGTTGTGTGACTTCCTTTTTTGGTTTTAGGTAACAACATCAGTATTAGCATCCATACCAACATGGTTAGGACTAAGGTCGTTTTCACACATATTTGGGTCGATCCAGGCGCTGTCACAGCAGTGACAAGGTTACAATGTTTCAATTTTCAACTAATATGGCTCTGTTTCACATATGTTTTTTAATCACCGTGCCCAGCAGTCGCTCTACAGATTGGAGTGTTGTGTATCCATGGCAACCAGACGGAAGTAGATGCATCCCAGCTGTAAAACATGGCTGTGTTGTAAACAAAACACACGTGAATGATGGTGTGTTGAAGACGAGACACGGTTGCGTGTGGAAAACACTGTTTTGATGTACTGGAGGTGGATTTCCAGACAAACCAGAGCAAGGCGCAGATTGATTCTGCTGAACTGCGAAGTCCGACCATACGCAGATATTATCAGCAAACAGCAGGTACCGGTGAGTTGTAAACATGAGCATTAATGCTTAGCCTGCTAGCCCTTGTTGGTACTTTGTCCAGTGTTTGTGAACGCCCCGTTGATGTTAACATTAGAAATACATTAGTCGCTAGCAAACACAAGATGATACTTAACGTTACAGTAGGCATGCCAGTCACGCCATGTTCGGTACCAAAACCCAGTTAGGTCGACCTAAATGGGTCCTGTGTGAAAACGACCTAAAATACTGTACACTCTTTTTACCAAGCATTGTTACTCTCATGGAAGTCTTCTTTACAATTCACATGCAGCTGCTTTCAAGGTGGTTGCATGCTCTTGAAACATAAACTTGTGTGGTTTTGGTCTGCAGCAGTTCATGACCCATTGGGTTATATTGAGGAGGATCACAATCTCCGGAAAATGCCACAACAGAGATAAACCCGCCATTCAAGCGGCAAATGAAGATAAAGACATAAAGATTTTCTTCAGTTAAGACTTCTCGTTAGCGTAAAGGCTGCTTTCTTTTCCAGAGGTTTTAGGAAATTGCTCATGCTCCTGTCTTTTGCTATATTATTGTTATATGGATCAGTCATCTAGTTGTTAGCCGGTACAAATTGCAGGTATTCATCTTTAAAATAGATCAAGGAAACATGATTTGACAGCAACAGTTTTTTCTCACCCCACTTTGTTATAGGATTTATTTTAATACTCTAGAGCTGGTTTTAAAGCTGCAAGTGGTCATGTTCCTGCCTATCTGGAGGACCTTTTACATCCTCATACTCATCCTCATAAAAGAGGTACAGTCAGACTTTCTAAACTTCTAAGACTTGCTTTACTAAAAATCCAACTGCTCTTCCTGGCATAGAGCCTTACACTTTTATCCAGTGTGTCTCATTGTGTTTGAATTATAATCATTTCACAATTTTTTATCTGTTTAATGTATTTCATTGTGCCATGGTGTTATTTCATGGTATGATGTTTTATTTCCTACTGTATACATTGACTGATCTTTTTATGTACTTTATAAATAAAATAGGGGTTGGCATTTGACATCCACTTCTTTCCTCTAAGAAGAAAAGGTTCACTTTTAACAAGCAGCATCTTCCCTCTTCCTGTTCATGAGTGTTGCTTAAAAGTTTTCCATTAGGAGCACATTTTCAGTTGTCCATGTTATCTATAATTTAGCAGGTTTTTTCCTGTGGAGTTCATTACTTCAGAGTATTTCAGTGCCGTCTCTGTGTCTGACGTACAGCCACAAGCTGGCCTTCAGAGCGCTGGTGAGTGATTCTGATTTTACATCAGGTATTCATATAAAACCTCCACGATTGAATGCCTGATTGACTTAATTTGAAATTTGGATTTGGAAATGAAGAGGGTCAAAGAGGGTTAGACTCAGACCCTGTTTTGGAAAGGTTTTGACTGGAAATTGGTTACCAGAATTAACACTATAGTGCTTATCTAGAGGAACCCATATTTTATCTGTTTTACAGTGAAGCAGCAGAGAAAAATGCATGGTTGGAACAGATTTACAAATACACAGTACAATCTGGTATAGTGTCTTAGATCACACGGCTAAT
This sequence comes from Atherinomorus stipes, assembly GCA_023101725.1. Classification (NCBI taxonomy): domain Eukaryota; kingdom Metazoa; phylum Chordata; class Actinopteri; order Atheriniformes; family Atherinidae; genus Atherinomorus; species Atherinomorus stipes. Next base: position 711,455 of record JALJCO010001275.1, on the reverse strand, counting down.
GTATTAACATCTGTTTTATGCAGAATGAGCTTATATAACATTCTTTTTCCCTTCTCTACCTTGTTCAATTCTTTCATCTTTCATCTTGTCAAAATAAATCAACAAAGTGCTTTGTCACTGCTCTCTAGGATGGTTAAAGAGTTTTTACTGTGATGGCCCCATCTGAAGGATAATGTAATTTGCCATTACCTTTTAAAAACCACACAGAACTTTGATTAAGTGCAGGTGAAATACAGCTAACTGATGGCCGTATGTTTTGGATGCTGTACCATACAAGCACAAATTCCCCCACAATACCCATATCTCTTGTCCGACAGTTCCTGGTTTAGTGACATAAAGCAAAAACCTTTTTTGCTTTTTTTTTTTTTTTTTTTTTTTGTGAAGTCCAATCAAGTGAGTCCAATCTGTGGTCCTCATTATGTAGCAAAGCTCACAGCTTGACTCCTCTGCTTGCTGTTGGCAACCAAAGCTTTCCATCATTTCAATCCAGTCCTTGAAAACCTTTTAAATGGGCTGAATTTTTAAAAGTGGAGGTAAGAGTGGTAACCAATTCAACTTCTCTCGTTGAGCCTGACAGCACTGTTAGGCTCAGAACTTGCCTCATGGTGCTGTTGAGTGTAATAAAAAATATCAATTCTGCATCAAATTTCACTTAATAACTTCAACTGAGTGATCACTGAGAACCAGCTATGGCGGATTGTGTGATATGACCTCACATATTGAAAGTCTTGACAAAAGAAGTATTTACAATATATTTAATTTACAGCTTTGAAAGGATTTTCCACTGACCTGTTTAGGGTGAGGATCATCTTGACAAATACAGTTGTCTTAAACTTTGCATAAACTAAAATATTATGCAGACAAATTAGCTACTGAAATTTTAATCTACCCGTGGTGCTTTGTTGATAACATTGGGGCAAAACTTGTCGAGTTACCTACTTGGACAGTTTTTGCCATGTTAGAATTGCTGGATTTTTTTTTCTTTCTTTATTTTCTTTACTTATAATGGGCCGTTTGTGATTGACAATAATAAATTAGTTAAACATGACATTTAGGAGTAACATGTAACCTACAACAACACTGGTATGACTGGTCAACCACTATGTTAAACCTGTGTTTGCTCTCTCATGCCACTGAGTTTGTGTGTAAAAGGTTGCCATGCGTCATCAGTATGCATAGAAAGGAGTTTCCTGATGTCCTGCCCTTGGGTAAGGACCTGGATGCCTCAATAGATGCTTTATAGAAAATTGATAAAAGACCTTGGCATATATGTATATTTATGTTGAGGAAATAAAAGGCATTCCTAAAACTAAATGCCACAAGAGCTTGTGAACACTGATTCAAATATAACACAAAGAAGAAGCAAAATACACTGATGTGAGATGAGAGCTGTCCTCCTCTAAACTTGTATGGCAAGAGCTGTGCATCAGAGGGGGGATGATAACACTGAAGCACCTTGTGCAGACTTGACCAGATGAAAGAATCTAAGCAGATACCTCAACAGCTCTGAGATTATCTGGATCCCGCATCCTGGTATCTGTGAGGGAGCGGTGTGTGTGTTTTTTTTTTTTTATCTGCACCCTCATTTGTCGTAAACCATATGACACAAATCCAGCCAAGACAATCTCATTCTTCTTTGCAGGGCTCTGCTCAGTGTGCCATGCCACAGAGGTTTTTATGAATGATAACAAAATCTATGAGGGCAATATATAACGTGATGGGTGATGGTCCATATCCTTCCCCATGAGATGGCTGGGCAGCTATAAAACAAAGATCATTTTTATTTTTTCTGTCTTGTAGAAATATGGCTCAAAAATACCTCTACAAATGAAAAGTGGAGGGATGAATGAAGGAAGAGATTTGCATCATCACCCTGAGACAGAAATCAACAAACTAAAGCCTGGCCAGTGGCTCTTAGAGGCTGCAAAGTGTATCATTTTGACAAGATTGAATCAATTTTATGAAGGAAAAATCACATAAATACAACTTGAGATTGCATGGGTTATTTTTTGGTTAGGTTATGTCGGTCAGCCATACAGAGTCTCCTGTCATAAAAGATACCACACATTTACATGCTTGAAGCGGAAAAATCGCACAAATACATAAATATAAAAGGAAATTACTCTGACATTTGCATAATCTCCCAAAACTAATTTTCTGCAAGTCCTGAAATAAAAAAAAAAAAAACGGATTATTTATTTCTACTCTTAAATATGACCCATAGCAGCGCTTTAAAGTGCTGCCTCCACCAGCCACAAGAGAGAAATACTATTCATATGAGCATTGCATTGGAGCAGACAATATTTTTAAGTGTTTCCTTTAGCGGGCCACAAAGTCCTCATAAGAATGCAGAAGTCCTCGTAAATTTAGAGCCTCGAGCTAAATACGTATAAGACAGGTGCATCTTTGTCAAGATCATTACTTTGTTCCCTCTCTCTCAGCTATTACTACATACTGACAACATTTTAAACTTAATGAAAGAGGTGACTTCTTCCAGGGAAATCAATCACCCTTATCTCAGGTATAATTTATGTGCAGCAATCTAGTCAGTGATTGAGAGGATCAGTTAAAGCCAACAAAGTCTTTAGCTTGATGAAAATACTCCGGCGGCTAATGTTTCATTGTCCAAAGTAGCATTTAGAGATGAACTGTTATAATGAAGGCATTAAAAAATTGGCAAATAAGAAATACTTGGCTTCTGCATATTCATGGTCTGAATCTCCACATCTATCACCAGATAAGCAGGCTCTGCTATTTTATATGTCCAGCAGGTATAACACCTACCCCCTTTTAGTATAAGGTAGACACAGGTTGCAGCTGCAGTGTGTGCAGCATGTGTTCACTTGTGTCATACAGAATCAGTTCTTGCACATGAATATGCTAATAGAGGAAAAACTGCCATTGGGTGTTTCAGTCTTCTAACACCTCAGCTTTAGTAACTCTGAGTGGGTCAGCAGTTTGCGCACTGCCGGCATTGACAGTAATTCCTTTGAGGCCCAGAGTGTCCTTAATGCATTTCAACCCATCTTTCTGGTGACTGATAAACCCTCAGTCACCACCTCTCTGAAATGACGAGTGGCTACTCCAATGACCACCTGAGGAAATGACTCAAGTGAAGAATTTTCAGTGTAATTACTCAGAAGGAGGGTTTTTAAAATTTCATTTGATTAAAAAAAATGTTTCCCCACTTACTATAGCTTGACATTTACTGATATATCTCTTGTTTTCTTTGAAATAGGTTTATTTTTAAATCCCAGAATCAAGCTGTCCTTAAATGACCCCGCTGGTCTGGTTCTATTTTAACATCCACGATCTATCATTCTTTAATGATCTATAAACACCCACAAACAGAAGGTCCATATCCCAGAGGAACAGCATCTCGTTTCATGGACATTGTCATAAGCATTAGCCTCTCCAGTGCAGCGTAAATTGACATAGCTTACCCAAGTGTAAAACATTTAAGTTGTTTGCAGCCACCGCTCAGGGGCCTGGGTTAAAAGGATTTGAGGCAAATGAGGGGAAAGTGCTCACTGGGTGGTTTTGCAAAAGGAGCCTCATCTGTTTTGTTTGTTTGTTTTTCTGGATGTTTATCTCATGCTTCTGCAAGCCACAACATGCAGCTTGACTCTATTGCATTTAATAAAACTTGTGTTTGTGTGTGAGTTTGCATTATTGATGCTATTACTAAATCTTTTCCCTACTACAAGATTCAAAATCCATCAAGTCTTCTGCCGATATCTGTTGCCATAGGAACAAACATGTATTCCCATTTGGGAGGGTGGCGGGTGACAGAGGGTGCATATATCAGTGCATAAGGAATGCATTTTGCCTTGAGCCATACAGTTAATCAGGGGCTTTTTCAGCTTTTCTGTCATGTACTCTGTTAGGGTCACTGGGTCGGGAAGTAATCAAAGAGTTTCATATAAACTGGGAAAGCTGTGAAGCAATCTGCATATCGGCACGCAAATCAAATAATATGTGACAAGACAGCCAAGAAGAACATTCCAGTTTGTGAGTTAATCAGCTTAATTAATATTAGTCAAATGCTGATTAAAGCATGTCTAGATGGATGGGAAGACTGATAGATAAATTCATTTAATGGAAAGATGGCTGGCTGAACGGTTGGGAACCAGTAAGATGCAGGTTGGTTCATGGATGGAAGACAGCAAAACTGATGGATACAGGGGTTGATGGATGGATGGATAAGTTGTAAATGGATGATGAAGGATGGATGGAAAGATGAATAGCTGGGTGGCTGTGTGAATAGTCTATATGGATTAACTTGAAGATGGGTGGACTGGTAAAGTGTTGGATCAATGGTACGAAGGAAGGAAGACTGACTGATGAATGACAGAAGAAAAAATATCACAATAAAATCAGCAACATCTATTTCAAAGTCTTTGAATCATGATGAGAGGGCCAACAGATGAAATGATGTTTCATTTGCCCCAAAGAAAGTGTTTGAAAATTTTTATTGAGGAAAAAATGTAAAAATCACGCACCTCCCGAAAAAATCTCAACCTAGGTGCTGGATCACAAGAAGACTCAATAGAAAGGAAAAACGGGTCCGCACAAACTGGATATAGCTCCCATCGACATTTATTTGCAGAATACAGGTAACGTTTCTTCTTCAGACTTCTTCAGACTCAAATTTTTATTGCTCATTAAACTTGTTTACCTTAAACCAGTCAGTTTATTTCCATTGAGATGTTGGACACAAACCACAACTCTAATTACCTTTATTATTCAGTCATGACAATTCCTGTGCCAGATTAAAATGGTCCCCACTCATTCTCCTCTGAATTTTAACTCATCCTCATTTATCACTGGAATTTTGTCTCCTCCCCCACTGACAGTCACACTCACGTTTTATTTCCCAATGCTTTCCAGCACAGCAGCAAGAACAAAGTAGCCTACCTCATGCCCATGTGATGATCTCCTGTCTTATTTTCTTCCTACTTTATGTGAACACAAATCTTTCTCCAAATGCAGCTTTGTAATCCCACATCTGCCAACAGTGTACTTCATATGCAGTACTGCAATATTTGTAATAATCCATTGCAAAAGTGTCCATAAAGTGCAGGGATTTCTTATTAATAAACAATCATGCCTCTCCAAAGCTGTGTCAAGCTTAAGAGGAATCTGGGGTTGTGAGGCTGCAGGTGCTTTAAAATTAATTTTCAGTTTGTTTTTCAGACTGAAATAAAAAAAAAAAAAAGACTGGAAATAAATAAATAAAACAATTTGCTCAGCTCCACCACCTTTTAGGGTCATAAGAATTTTTTTCCTTGTTTTTTATTCTTTATTTTACAGATGATAATGCTTTTGTCCCAGAGGTAATCAAAGTTTAATAGAGGACCAAAGAGTGTGTTGGTTTCCAAAGTATCTCTGTGTGAACTGTGCCCGCTAACATGAGAAATTATTCTTATGCACTGAAATTTGTCTCCGCTGGAAGAAGTCAGAGTAAGAAAACTGTGGCTTTCCTGCAACGTTCACAGCACGTTTTGAATATTTCAACAGCTTCAGAAGACCCACATACAGAAACTCCCTCATGAAACTTCCTCTGCTCATCTTAATGTACAGTTACAACAGACACACAGAGAAGAACACAAACAAATGATCCATTGTAGGGCATCTCTGTTTATATCAATAAAGCGAGATTCAATATTTGAAACACCTCTGAATAAATGCAAAAAACTGCATCCCCGAGAATGACCATAAAATTTAGTCAACACCTCTTTACAATAAAATGTTTACATTATTACCCTTATAAAGGTTTGATCGATTGGAAAACTCCATAATATTGGCTGTATTGCCTGTGGCATGTAATAAATTGTCCAGCAAGTTCTCCAAATTAAATGAAAAGTTATGCAGTTTGTCTACTTTATGTTCAAAATGACATCTGATCGATTGCTACAACTGACTGGGCAAATCATTTTTGAAACATGTGTTTTCCCAACTTACACCGCTATGGTTCAAGAATAAGACTTATTTTTATTAAGGGTACTGCAGATGTACAGAAGTCATCGAACATGAAATAACCTCTTCATCTCAGCTGTCAGCATAGCTGTCAGCTCTGGAAGCCGAATCTTATTACAAGGAGACCTTGAGGGTCATTAAATCAATAGATTTCTTAGGGTTTCTGTGCAGTGAATGTCACAAATTTGTGGCAGACTGGTTTGAAAAATGTGGTCCTAAAGAAAATTTACCATAATGAAGGCACTAAACACAAAGGTCACAAGATTGTTCTAATCAATAGATGCTTTATCATTATGTTAATGTGAAGCTGCACATTGACAGAGGCGACTTAAAAGAAAATTTTCTTCAGAGGAAAATAAATGGCTGAACCAAGGCAACCGCACGCGCTCCTCACCAGTCAGTTAAGTAACAGTGTGCGTCCTGTCTGTTAGACAAAATGATGCAGTTTTGAGAATCAATAGAAGGCAGCAATGAACTGTTCTTTTGCTAAAAATAGAGGCAGAAATAAATTATTCATCACAGAGGTGATGGGGAGTGAGATAAACACAGGAGTGCCAACATCACAGAAGTAAAAATGATTAGATCAAATGTCTGCAGAATAATTAGCAGCATCTAATTTATGCTTTCATGTATTGCAATATTTCCCAATTAGTCAACATGTGACTTGTGTTTTCCAAACTGGTATGATAGACCTGGGCATCCACAGTCCCAACACAATTTCATTGTGTGTTTTACATCAATGATGAGAATGTGGAGCGTATAATTCAGGCAGGCTTTCATATGCAAACAGGGCAGACTGTTGATGTTTTCCTCTACAGAATTAGGGTGGATTATTGATCCTTCCTTTCCAAAACTGATTCCTGACAGCCTCCAAAATCACTGAGCAGACATCAAACAGGCCTAAACTGGACCACAGCATCCTGTCCTACAGAAAGATGGAGCAAAACCTACATATTTGACCCATTTATCTTTTTCTTGCCAGGACCTGCTTTTCAAATGATCACCACTGCAAAATGGGCGGCAGTTTAAAAGACACATTCAAAGCTGATAAATGTACACGGAGCTATTTCAAATCCTTTGATTGAGGATTGACCACTCCTCTTGATCAGATTAGATTCAGAGCTTGTCATTATCTCTGTACATTTTTCCACCTCAAACATAATTTCCTTTCATCCTCACTCATATCTTTGTGGTCACAGCTCAGTCTGATGCTTCTCCCCTACTTCTCTACCTTATTATATTTTCTCTGCCTTTCACTGAATCTCTACCAATTTCCTTAGTGTTGCCTTTATATTCAGAGAGTTCAGTGCTGCTAGGGCAAACCAGATCAGGAGCTTGATTTCAAAGGGAACTGCTGACTCGTTCTTTGATAGCTTTTATTATTCAGGTCTTACTTTATTCTTCACACTTCCCCTGAATACAGAGTAATTTAATTGCATGGTGCAAGACATCTCCATGCACTAATAAAGAAAAAAACGGTTCTTACATGTTGTACTGTAGTCATCTTATGATCACCATTGTTGACTAATTGGAGATTAGCAGGGAACAACTGATTAAATGTAAAGCATAAATATTTTATGTGCAAGCTGCGAACATAAGAGGGATGTCACTGTTTATGTCAAAGTCCCTTTATGCAACATAACAGGAGTTCACATTCAGGCAGAGGCAACTGGCTTTTCCCAGTCAGAAATTCTACAGCGTATGTGGGAAGGTACGCAACGGAGGGTGTGGGTGGGACTTGATCCCCAGACTCCTGTGTGAAAGTCATGCGTGCTGATCATTTAGCCAAAGGGACATCCCTGTGGCCAAGTAGCCAGGGCACATGAATCCCAGTTTGGAAATTAGGTTTTGCATTTTACCCATTTCTAGCAAATTCATTTGAGTGCAGGGTCTGCACAGCGGGGGGGCACAGTGGTTCACCTCTGTTGCTAGACGAAGGGCTTACACCTGGACCCTCTAGATCCAAGCCCACCTCCATAACTATAAGCCAGTACTCCCCATTAGTGGCTAATTTAAAGGCCCGTAACGCAACTTTTCAACCTTAAAATATGCTTCTCTGACTCATTTTGATGGTTCTCCGATTGTTTTAATTCATCATGCACATTTCTCAAGCTGTCACTGCCCAGCAGTGTCCCGAGGCTGAGAAACCACACCATGCAACTTTTCTTTCCAGGACATGGCATGACACTGTAGCCGAGTTTCAGTTTCTCACTGTATCGTGCTAGCAAATGGATATAGACTGGGTGTTTTTAATGCACACCATGGCAGATTCAACAAAGAAAAACAGAAAAAAAAAATAGGAAAATGAATTGAGGAACTGAGTAAAATAAAGAGCAGAAGGGGGAGAACAAGAGATCGGACAAGAGTCAAAATAAGACATGTCTTTAACTGGTTGGACTGAAATCACAACTACAGGTAGGACACAAGATGGATGCCAATTTAGCCATCAATGGGGTACATTGCTGAGAAAAGTGAAAAAAGTTCTGTAATGTGTCTCTAAGTGTTGATGGAGAAAAGGAAAGATCAAGAAAGAAAAAGGAAAGATAACATAAGAAAATACAAACAAATTCCATCTCCTCCATAAAAACAGCATGTGTGTTTTTCACCTATAGCTCAGAGTAATTCTGTGATTGCTGCTATGGAACATTTTTCTACAGATGTAAAACCAGCTGCAGGACCAGCTGAGATGTTTCACCCAAAGTACTCATCAGTAAGCAGGGCAAGAATAAATATCAAAGATGACAGCATGAACATAAATCACATGCAGTTTTAACCTTAACAGCCGCAGAAAGCCATGCTCGCTTGCTTTTTCTTCATCTTCTGTGTGTGTTTGTGTGTGTGAGAATATACAGATGGAGCAGCGAGCTGTGGAAGATACAGCAGAGGTTTTCAGAGGCTCAGTATTTTCTGCACAGTAATCTTATTTGGTAATGGTGTTGGATGACAGAAAAACACTCTACCCACAGGCCTGCATTAGGGAGCGCTTGGTTTGGCTTGAACTTGTTTTGTCAGAGCGAACTCCTCATTTTTAGTGCACTGACAAACACCAACGTAAACAACACAAACATTCTCGTGCATAATCAAACAACAAGAAGTCGTGGAATCACCATTATGCTCTGCGAAGCAGTGTGGCTTCAATAGATATAGAAATATTTCTGAATTACTCATTGCCTAATGATTCACACACACATATCACAGCTATGGGAGTTGTTAGAGTTGAACTTGTATGCAAAGCATTATTTGGCAGTTTCTCATTCATATCAGTAATTATGCAAATTTTTGCACACCTTATTTTGCAGTGACATCACTTTTCCTTCTATGGGAAAAATGGAGTAAATGTGAAGAAGATACTTACCTACAGCCATGGATTGTGTGCTGTTAGAGAAATATTTACCCTAAAACATTCAAAGAGGAAGATTAGAAATTCAATGACTGATAAAAAAAAATAATTTCTTTCCAGTAAATAGTTTAATATGAAAATACAGTATGATTATCTAGGCTTTATTTAGCTTAGCTAAGCTTAAAGCCCAAAATAGAGCAAAAGAGCATGTTTGACTCTGTGCTTTTTCAGTTTGGTATTTGACTGTGGTGCCCTTATTCAAAGCAGATGAGTGAGGAATTACAGTCAAACCTCTGTAAGACATGGTGGCATGAGCACTGAGCACAAAATACATTTAGATGACTATCTAAATAAATTCAAATAAAGCTACGTAAATGTAAATAAAGTGGTTGAGACATTTCAGCACAATGTTTGTTTTCAAATGTTTCTGGTGTAGGTGACTGGTTTAAAAAGCATATGAAATGTGTACAACCCCATTTCCATGAAACAAATCGATATAGATCTGATCTTTTTAAAATGACATTTCTACACCTGATTACAAAGAAAGAAAACATCAAATGCTGAACCGAGGAGTTTATATAATTTCAGCTGCAACAAGGATTCTCAACCTTTTCAGCTCATTTTGGATGTACAGTATTCAATCACCACATTTTAAAGTGTTTGAATGGAGGGACACTACTGTTTTCTTTTTACAACATTTTCTATGTTGAGATGACTAGTCATATTTTTGTGAGTGTGACGGGTCTTGGGTCTGTTGTAAAACAAGAATGATTCATTGTCAATTATTTTCAAGTAGTGTGAACTCTGTTTTGTTGTTTTACACTCACAAGTAATATGGGACAGTTATAAGTGACACGGTACGTTACCTGCATGTGCGCAGTGAGATGCTGTGTGCGTGTCTGTGGGTATATGTGCTGTTTTTGGTTAACATGTACCCATGGCTGCACCTCTGCCCTTGCTGTCTTCTGAAAACTGAAATTAAAATGATATATATGCACAGCAGAGAGAGTGAAGTTGCCAAAACAAAGATGCAGTTCTGTCAACATATCAACACGAAAGTATCATCCAAGGTGTAACAGCAGAATCTCTCCATGTCTCAGCCCAGAATGAAGTACAGCTCAGTCACATTTTGTAAATCAGGCATTTTTCTAATTTACTGCATGCACAGTTTCCTCATTCAAAGATGAAAACATTACAGTTTATGGTCCATATTTGAACAATACATCATTCTTGTTGTAGCATGATGAGATACAGGATGAGATACCATAGCTGAAAATATCATTACATTTGTAATAACCACACAATAGTGAGGCTTACCATAATTCTGACCATTTCTGCTCTTAAGCATAACCTATTAACAATTAAATCTATCAGATCAAATGTTCTGCAAGATGCTCTGTTATAGTGTTGATCAGTTTTGTTACTTGTTACTCCTTACCAGATGTTCACTGATTAGAACAAAACATCAATGTCTAAAATCAAGTCATTTTATTATGAATAATGAGACTTTCAGTTCCTCTTTAGAGGTTCCCATGATTTTCTCAAGCTAGTTACCTGCACTGTGCAAAGAAATGATGAGAGCATGTTAGAGGATTAAGGGGGGGGGGGGGGGGGGGGGGGGGGGGGTATGTCCCTTTGTAGCACTTTTCTCTCGTATCTCTCCCCTTTTTCTATTTTTATGGCCTCTACAGTCGCTGCTTTGAGTGAGTCCCAGTCAAGTCCCTGCTGATGCACATAATGGTTGGCCTGGGGGAGGTCTTCATGTCTTGTACAAATAGCATATTTGTGCTCTGCTGCTCTCTCTGATCTCTTTGTAGTCTCATCACATAATGATATTGACATGGACACTGCAGGTGGTGTATTACATGATGTGATCTATTAAAGCACAAGTTATACTTGACTGTTCGTCCCTAAGCTGTTGGTTTAGTGCACAGTGTCAAAATGATTATACTGAAGGTGTGCTACTGATACTGTAAGTTAAATGTACACCACATATGGTGCAGAATACCACTTACTGGATGCACGGCAGTTACTACGTAGACAACTGAAAGACATGTTGTTGTGGAAAAAAATTAAATAAGAACTTCTGACAATTATCAAGATGAGAAAGTCCATTCAGGTTTATTAAGAACTTATGCATAAGGAGAGCTGTCACACAGATGCACACGGCATCTGCATGAGAACTCTGATTTACAGAAGAGAAGTTTCCCCTTATACAGCTTTACAGGAGATGTGTATTTGTTAAAGACGTCATTTGCATGTAAAGAAGAGACAAACAATGGTTCAGACAAGAAGGGAAGTGGATTGAGTGGCTCACAGGAGGTCAGTATCTGCCTTTGGTGACAGACATTTGGTCTCTTGATTAGCTTTAAGATGTGAATTGGTCTTGCAGGAACAATGACTTGATTAGATTTTCTCAGGCACAACTACTTTCTAAGGATGAGTGGATTAAATAATAAAATTTCCTCCACAATGTATCGATGGCTAGCAATTACGGGGTTCCCTGGTCCTTGAGGGCTGCTTTCCTGTAGGTGTTCAATGTATCCCTGCTCCAACACATCTGATTCAAATAGCTGGATCTGACAGCCAATCAAGCTCTGCTCAGTTACTCATTAATTTGATTCAGATGTGATGGAGCAGGGAAAAATGGAAAACCTGCAGGATAAGATAAGATAAGACTTAAGATGAGGGTTAAGGTTCCCCACCACTGGGCTAGTGATTTGATGAAATGGCTATGATTTCCTCCAATGAAAAGCTGTCTGATGGATGGAGAGGATGCATGAAAACATAAGCCCTTATGTGGCTAAAGCCTAACACACATGTAGGTTGCACTGTTTTATTTTATTCTGTCCAAAGTCTATCTGTTAACATGGAAACGTTAACAGATGTAGGTGTGGGTGTATACTGTATGTTTTCAATACTTTACTGCTGTTGGACTCATTCATAGTTTCTCCCATTTTTTAAAATATTTTTTATATTTTTTTTATTTATATTTTTAAAACTAAATTACATAAAAATAATTAAACTGCAGCTGAAACAAGCTCTTTGTCAGAAATAGAGCTAAATGCCTGTTCTGTCTCCAACAGTAGAGTACCACTCAAAAACCAATCATTAAGAATGGAAACGCATCTTTCTATGATTTTTTTTTTAAATTATCAATTGCTTTATTTTGTATTCTCTGTTTTTTTGAGAAAGCCTACATATATGTATTCTGTTGAGATGCAGGATAGCTCATCAGTTTCTTAGTTTTCAGCATAGGCTTCATTAATATTAGTCCTGTTGCCTCTGTTCAGAAACCTTATTTGCATTTAATTTAACCTTGGCTTTAAGCTCTTGCTCTTGATCGCAGATCAGTAAGATGGTCTGCACTGGCTGTCAGGAGATAAAACAATGTGTCTCTGCCCATTTGTTAGGGAAAACAGTACTAAATTTCCATATTCATGTTTTGCAATTGTAAAATTCACAAAATTCAACTTGTCTGAAATGATGCTGTTATTACCGTTTCAGTTTATTCACACATAATGGTGCTTGTTTGGTGCCCCATATAATAGAGTTAAAGGTCTTCTATGGTATGAAAGAAATATAAATCCTGATATTTATCTTTGACCCAGTTGTGGGCAGAATATGTATTATACCCTCTTGCATCCATGAATAGACTGGATGAAGCCCTGCACATAACGAGCTCTCCAAGCTGCACCTTTCCATTGTTGTTATAGGTCATTTTGGAAAATTGAAGAATTACTTTAAAGCTGCTCTCTGAAGCTCTTGATATGAAGTCAGTAGGTGGTTCTGAACGCTCCCAGTTGGACACTTTTTCAGTGGAGTGCTTTTTCAATGGGGCATTTGTAGGCCATCTTTGTGGTCTATATTGATGTTTAAGGTCTCAGGTCTACTGCAACCAGGGAATAGGATGTGGCATCATTAATCCTCCTACACTCCACTCTGGTCTTTATTAGAGTCAAACTTCAGATAAACAACTGGCACTATCAGAGAGAATCATATACCGATGGAGCCTTATTAGAATACACCTTATTGTAAACAGTGTCAGAGCTAATGTGTTATTAGCAATAGCTTGTCAGCTGACACCATCTTTGATCAGAGCTGCAACTTTTTCTGCATAGTCTACTGAAAATTGTCAGAGCATTGGGAAGCTAACCCTTTTTTTCTTCCCCCCCAAATATCTACTCTTTTCCAACACTGTAAGCTGGTATTTTGAGGTTGTGTGATCACAAAGCAAATAATATGTCTCTTTTGTTTTGAAATGGTGTGTTGATCAAAAGAAAACATGTTTCATGTTACCTGAACTCAGAGAGCAGCTGTCTTCAGCCAGTCTACTGTTGTTTGTTCTCACTTTAAATGTAAAATATTTGCAATCCAGCAGTTTCCTGGAATAACACTACTGTTTTTATATGAACGAATGAAAACTGAGTACAAAGTGGTACTTGTTAATCTTGTTTATCTATTTATGTTTATCTATTTATTTATTTTTTATCTCCCTTGGGAGACAATAAACTCCATAAATTCAAATGATAACTAGGCAGCCTAAAAAGAAAAACAATATATGTGTGTACATTTCATTTAGAACATAGGAAAAGGTTTTTTTCTTGTTAGTTGTTCATAAATCGACACTTAGAATAATGGCCTCTAGAATGAACAACATACAGTTCCCACAGTTATATGGGTCTCTTTCAGCATGAAGCTGTTCTGTCCACTTAAATCAATATGTTTGGTTTGTGCAAACATAATCTATTAGATCTAATTAAACCAATTTACTAAGGCTTGTTTTTAGTTTTATTGGGTGACATATACAAAGTGCTTGTTCTGATAACCAGATTCAACTCTGATTCCTGGAAGAATATGTTGGCTCAACTCATCTATATTAACTGGACACAACATGACTTCATGTAAAAGGAGAAATATTTTCTTAGAATTAGAACAATTTTTAATGTTCATTAAACAATCTACATTTATGAGTGTAATGTTATTCCTTAGAGGTGAGTGTTCTGTGGGAACAATGGCAGCAGCAGTGCTCAGATGCTCTTTAATCCTTATGCAGTCAAGGATATTTGTGTACCAGTATATCCTGCTGCTTTGCTGCCTCTGGGCTTAGACACCTCTCCATCCACAGGTTAAAAATAAATTTTAAGCTTTGTTGTTGTTGTTTTGTTTTTGCTTGTTTGTTTATTTTTGCAAAATATTGCCTTAGTGTCTTTATTGAATCTCATTTTAAAAGTGTGTGAGGCAACAAGACAAAGTCTGAACCCATTCCATAATCCAAAAACATACATTAGTTCCCCCGAAAATTACAATTCTAAAAATAATGGATACATATACCCCAAAGTTTCTCAGCAAACATCCAGATAACACCAATGCTTCCATCCTACACAAACACGTGTCTTATTACCCAGTAAAAAAAAAGTCTTCACTAGAGGTCAGAAGGTTGGTAGAATAATACTGTGTGCTGAATACGAAAGGTATCCTTGAGACTTGCATCTCTTGCATGATGATTTCACATTTTATGAACACTTTGAAAAAATGCCCAAAGAGCTTGCATACATAAGTGTAGTATTTCACAGAAATAACAAATTTACTCTTAAAACAAAATATATCTAGATAAGAAACCACTGCTTTAGGTATCAAGTTTTAGTTCTGTAATATGTGACAGTAGGTTGTAGAGATAATTAATAAAGACATTAAAACAAGCAATGCTTGTAAAATGTCATTCAAGGTTAATTAAACAGAAGCAAAGTCTGGAAAAAGTATTTGTAGGTATCGATAGGATTTCAGTAGCACCTGATTCACACAAAGAAAGTAGACTGTAAACTACAGTAATTGCATGATTAGCCCTTTCATTTAACAAGGCCACTGACGAATCCAGGGTCAACTCCTTCTTACACAGGTAATTTAGCTGCTTCTAATAGCTACTGCTAATTGATGAGCTTTTTGGTGTTTTAGGTGTATTTGACTTAGTAATTAAGAGCTATGGTATGTCTGCTATGGCAAAAAGCAACATTTGACTAAAATAAGAACTTTCATTGGTTTTAATGAGAGTAATCTTAAAGGATGGAGCCAGTTTTAAAACAGTGTGTGGATAATTTCTTTCAGACGTTAAAAGACTTTACTGAATTCATGCTCAGTGCAGCCTGAAAAAATCAGAAGACCAGTTATGCTGAGAGCTTCTAGTTTCTGGCCATAGGCCTGTCAATAAGCCCAGACATTGGCAGGCCATGCGGAGAGATTTATACATCACCACATCCCAATTTTGATGGAGGGTGAGCTTTTGGGTCACTCCAAACTGCAAGCTGCCAGGCTGAGTGTTGACATGCTTTACTTTCACTCTGTCAGCTCAAGTTCAGAGTGGGAGTGGTGGTGAAGGGGCAGATTGTGGATCAGGAGTGGGTAAGATGACCAAGCCGGCCGCTATCTCCAGGAGAAAAGTTCACAAAGTAGTTTTTCTGAATGTGAACAGAAAATCAAATTATAGAGAAGCGCTTCCATTCATGGCTTACAGTGATCATTGTCTAGCTGAACCACATGAGACTCACGGTAACTCCAGCCAGCTTAACTGTATTTTTGTGAAATATACACCCAAATCTGGGTCATATGGATAAAGGACAGTTTAATAACAGCAAATGCACTGGCTGTGCATTTAAATGATGTAGCTTTGCCATCTTATCATGTTTACTGCTATTAAATATATTATTCCTGAGAAAGAGAAATCTGCCTCTATTGATGTTCAACTTGCAAACTATGACTACTTATAACAGCACCAACTTAAACTGTATTACATCTATACCTATTGTAGAGAAAAGTACCGCAGTAATGACTATTAATTTGCAAATAAAGAGTTTAGTATACTTTATATGCTTAACGATTAGCTTGCTGAAGTAACTTTCTCCATGATGTTCATGTCTCCTTAGAACTTTGAGGCAATACAATTAGCTGTATTGTTCTTTAGCAATACATGATAGTAACACTGTAATATTCTTGATGGCACCATTTGCGTTTGAAATTAATATGTTTCATTCACGGTTAGGATGAGACCTAGTCTGTTAACGGTGCTCTTGTTGTCTGGTTCATTGATCCACTGGGAAGGCCACTGCAGCTCATCACTGGGGCTTTTTAAAGACTGAGCATTTCCCCCCCCTTAAAGGAGCTATACCTGATTCTGCATATTTTTGAACCATTAGTAAGGAGAGCAGTTTAGTTTTTAGTTTGAACTGTAAGCCAACTGAGAGCCCTGCCTCTAACTGTTTTTCACAATGACAAACTCTCCTCTCCCTTATACACTCCTCTTACTCAACTTGCATGAAATAACACGTAAATCTCATACTTGTGCACAAAGAAACTCTCCAGAGGAAATTCCCATTTTCCAGTGAATTTACTGTTTTGGTTGCAGTAAATGGCTGTGCATCAGCTAAATTACATTTTCTGTTACTCAAATCCCCAGTACAAATGATAGTATAACAAGCCATTTCTTTCATAACATGTTAGGTTACCGTAACTACAATTATGTACACAGATGCACAGTTATGATGTTTTATGATATTATATGCTACATTACAAGATAAATAAGTATCTAATTGGCCATTGCGATTGAAAGTGGTGTTTTGATGTAAAGTGGTTTGTGTTTGTTGTTTTATAAATACTTTGACAGCACACTTCACACTAACATTAGCATGGACTTGGTCATGTTACTGTGTTTTTAAGTATTAAAGACAGTATAGACTAATGCGGCCAAATGCCAAAACTAGACCATCCGCCATTGCAGGGGGAACCTTTCTGTATATATGTAATTAGAACAGATGAGAATCTGACTTTTTTCTTAACAATATGGAGGAAATCTGGAAGGACTGTTGCATTCCTGGTTGTTGGAAGATCAGAGGAAAACTTTAATTGTGGTAATAAGTGAAAAAGATTATCACGTACATTTATTTCATGATGATTTCTGCTGTCTGTGACAAAAGTGGACGGTGCTGCTGCAGTCCACTGATGTCAGTGTGTTTGTATCAGCGAGGAATATGCACTCACAGAGCAGAGGAGGAATAACTTGCTGCCACAGTGGAGAAAAACACTGGATTTAATCCCCAACAACAAAAACACGGTAAATTATGGTTAACACTCATTCATCTGACACTTTATTTCACATATCTATGCTCCCGAAAATAACATTATTATGCTAGCTGCTAACAGAGACAGCTGTGGTGATGCTGGGAGTTAATGACTAATCTGGGAGATATTGTGAAATATAACGTTATTTTCTCTGATCAGGGCAACGTTGGGAATAGAAAATAAAAACAGTTCAGTCGCAAATACAAACGGATCACGAAGACGGGGTCCTGCAGCCTTTAGTTTAATCTGCAGGACATGTGAAGGCAACATAGAAAAGCAACAACCTTTGAAAGAGTTTAGTTTTTTAAACTTTGAGTAGTATTCACGAGATGTGCGTGTTATTCCAGTGTGGCTTGTCATTAAAGCCAGTTTCTGGAGATGAATAATAGTTTAAATTAATGCTCTGATGTAAAAAAAAAAAAAAAAAAAAAAAGTCAGAATACTTTAGAGATCTCCGGATAACATACCTATAGGTTATCACTACCTTAGACAACTGTCCAACGTTGTAAATCCAGATACTCACACTGCTTTCCATGTTGGCAGATAGGAGGTGATTGGGACTCGTTTCCCTTGCAATGGCAGCGCCGCAAGTTGGCGCAACACACAAAGCGCTCGTTGGATTAGTCTATTGGGCAGTGGTTCTCAAACTTTTTTTGCAGGGCCCCTTTTTCATTGGAAATTACAGTGTCAAGCCCCCCCCCCCATCCCACCACCACTGCTACCACATGCACCCAAACATTTACCATCAGATACATAAAAAAAATGCACTACATTTGGTGGGGGGGGGCAATGCCTTTTGAGTCATAATCATTTGTTCATTAGTACTTTAAAGAATATGCTCATTTTTTGTTTGAAGTACAAAAACTATAGGCCTGGCTGGGACCCCCCTGACAGAGCCCTGAGCCCCCCTGGGGGGCCCAAGTTTGAGAACCACTGCTTTAGGGACACAGAGGTGGATGTGGTCAAACCACCAGAGGTAGAGCCAGTAGCCAAGGACATTTAAAATGTTACTAAGAAGAAAGTGATTGAAAACGTACCTGTTTAGGGGGACTAACAGTCAGTTTCCAGTCCACATTTAGTCCGAGGCAGACCCAAAGCTCTCTACCTCGATGTATGGAGATTTACTCAAGCTTTGTTTCTTTTTTGGTCACTTTTGCATTTCAAGTCACTCTTCTCTTCCTCAGTTTTTATTTTTTCAGGCTGTAGCTGTGTGTGCAGTGACAATCAGTGGAGGTATACTAACTTTCACCTCGGTGGCCGAATGCTGTTCTGTATACAAGATCTGCCGTGCACACACTTGAGGGGATGGCGTTGTTACAACAGCAACTTCCTCATTCAGTAACTGGCAGAGAAAAACCATCACAGCAAAGTAGAAGCCTACAGTGAAAAGGCCCAGACTCATACATGTGCAAAGCAATGTTTTTTTTGTTTTTTGTTTTTTTTCTTAAATCTAATTACCTCAAGTTCCACAT
The DNA here is from genome assembly GCA_023101725.1 of Atherinomorus stipes. Taxonomy (NCBI): domain Eukaryota; kingdom Metazoa; phylum Chordata; class Actinopteri; order Atheriniformes; family Atherinidae; genus Atherinomorus; species Atherinomorus stipes. The sequence continues at coordinate 692,552 of JALJCO010001275.1, read as the reverse complement.
ACATTATTGCGTAAAAAAACATTTTTCTTAAAGAGATTAAGATAAAACTTGGTATCGTACCTTTAATGAAGTTAGCAGACAAGACACTGGAGCAAAAGATGAGATGTAATCTTTTTAGTTTATATATGGCCATGTTTCAATGCCTAATTCTTTTTTGTTGTTGTCTGTTTCAGAACAAAAGGTTGATGTACTTTAAAAGCTGTCATGGTGTCAGAGTGGTGCTCACTCTACTGGCTATGAACTGACATAATTGTCAAATAAAAGGAAAACAATCAATAGAAAACGTTTTATATAAACAAAATAATCGAACATTCCACTTGTATTTTGTTTACTGTAGGCCTACTTGTCTTTTTTTTCAACTTTTTTTTTTTTTATCTTTTTTTTACTTTGTTACTACTATACTTAATTATAACCAACATTTCAAGAACAGATCTATAACCATGGTCTTTCAAATGATGAACATAATATAAAGTGCCCCTGGCATGAAATTAGCATTTTTTGAGGTTTTTGATCATATATTTTAGTTTCCCCAGCCTGCCTATGTGCCCTAAGGGGTTAATTTTATAGATTTGCGTTGCCTTTTTCCCCGGGTGTGTCTGCCTACATGGCGAAGTTAGCATTCACAAATGGGCTGATTGTAGGGCTGGACGATTATGGAAAAAATTATAATCACGATTATTTTGACTGATATTGAAATCACGATTAATATACACGATTATTCATTGATTTTATAAAAAGTGTTTATTGAACCACATAACTCAACTTGAAACATGACTTTTTAAAAAATTAAACCGAAAATAAATTAGAAACAAGTAAAGGAGTAAAATAAGTATATTGTTCAAAATAATAACAGCAATAAAAATGAAAACTAAGCCTACATGCATTCCTGTTCTAGACTCCCTGCAGTTTGCTTCCTGTAACTCCATCCAGTCTGTTCACTTTACAATTAATTGTTTTTCTTCGATTACAGTGTTTTTATAATTGTGAAAAGGCAAAATTGAAATCATGATTAAAATTCGATTAATTGTCCAGCCCTAGCTGATTGGCAGTTCGGCCTTTTTTACACCTAGCGCAGCTTATGACTTTTAGCCAATTACCCCCCTCCCTGAATTACACTGTCCAAGTCCCTCCCTCCGAGATTTACAACAACAAACCGACATCATGGCGTCCCGTTTGTATCAGAACTGCTCCAACACCAAACTTTTTGTCCTCCCCACTGAAAAACTTGTGAATGATTTCATTTTTGCAGGAATGTGCTGACCGAACTAACAGAAAATCTCCCTGCAGCTCCGTCTCCTCCACAGGAGAGGTTATAACAGCTTCCAGCCACCACGAAGAAACACGAAGTTTCTAATAAACGTTTCTCATCATGTTTGTGTCTTTTATCTCTGAGGGAAACTGATGTTTGTGATGATTCCAGTTTATAATTCTTCCCGCTGTGCGCGAGTGTTCGGCTGCGGTCAGACGAAAACAGATCTAACGAGCAGAACTAGTGTAATATATCTTTAGTATTAACTATTAACTGAATTCGGATCATGGGTGAAGTAAATAATTTGGTGAAACTTGTTGCTGGAATATGATGCCGTTTTCTTCTTAAACTCTATTCATACTCACTGGATCAGCATCTCTCATGACCGCTGTACGTTCTTTATAGATTCACAGAGGCTCAATACGAACTTCTTCAAGCCTGACGTGCGGCTGTGTTCAACAGAACACAGCAACTCTTTTTTTTTTTGTTTTGTTTAAACTCCAACATGAGTGTGTGGAGAGGCGCGTGTCTGCAGGTTGCTGCTGAGTGTATGGGCCAATGTCTCCTGGTAAACCCATATCACTCCGCCTCCTCTCCACCAGAGCATCATGACAACAGAAGTAAGCTTGCCTAAAGACTCAGAAGGAAGTATCAGCCATGATCCTGACAAGATAAATAACATTTTTATAGACTTCTACAGAACACTATATAAATCACAAATAAACCCTACAGATGACAATATTAATCAATTTCTTAATAGTATCATTTTTCCCAAAACTACAACAGGAAAATATGATGGGTTTAGATTCACCCCTCTCAATAAGTGAATTACATGACACTCTGCAACATATGCTTAATAATAAATCCCCTGGTCCAGATGGGTATCCGGACGGATTCTGCAAGGAGTTCTGGACAATTCTGGCTCCCACCTTTTATAAAATGATTATTAGAGATAAAAGAGAAACAGAAAATACCACCAAATATGAATTCAGCAAATATCACCGTTTTATTAAAACCAAGAAAAGACCCTACACTCTCATCTAGTTATCAGCCAATATCATGAATAAATGTAGATCTGAAGATAATCAGCAAAGCACTATGCTTCTCTGCGTAGTTCTGCGTGTGTTTGTATCATCTGATGATACCTAAGCCAACTACAGGTCCTCCTGTAGGGGATTGCTGGTTTGGTTTTCCAACACAGACCTTGGAATGTTGTTTAGGGGTTTCTGTACAGATGCACCAGTGAACTGTGTAAGTGGATCCATGTCTTCTCTCCTCTCTCTCTCTCTCTCTCTCTCTTCCTTTTCCTCACTCCTTTATCTCTTTTCCACTTTCTATCATTGCTTCTGTTAACTTTCATTTCTCCATTGTCAAGCCCAGTATGGTATGGAATGCTGTTATTAAAAAAAAAAGCTTAATTAAAGAAATAAAATGAATAAATAGGATATCAAGGGGAGCCTTGTGTTCATAAAGTTCCCCTTGGTAAAGCAAAACTGTTCCACACAATAAAGCAATCGGATTTCCATTCTGCTTGCTATGATGCTGGACATAACAAGTAGAAGAAAAAAAAAAAAAAAGTAAGTGCCTTCTGGACCCGCCCACCAAACCTCGGTCATTGTATGCCGGTGCTAACAGTGGTGCTAACTCGTAGCGCCTGCTATTCTATGACAAGGCTGGGTTACGGTGAATGATCCTTTCATACAGTATTAGGGTACTTAGAGTCTGACTGAAAAGGGACCAAAAATCGCTGAGAATTTCATGCCACTGGCACTTTAAGGTATTAATGTGAAATCAGTATCTAGGCTACTAAAAACAATTGGACTGGCGACCTGTCCAGGGTGTACCCCGCCTCTCGCCTGATAATTGCTGGGATAGGCTCCAGCAACCCCCGTGACCCTGAACTGGATAAGCGGTACAGAAAATGACTGACTGACATGACTGGCTACTAAAACTTAAAACAGAATGGCAACATAATATTTACCTCTTTGACAGCACATTCTGTCGCTGACTACATCATGTGACCAATGCTTGCCATAACCATGAAGACCGTCATTGTCTCATTCTGATCTGGCTACTACTGTAGTTTTACCGTAGTTTTACCGCTACTACCGTAGCAGAGCCTTGTTTGCTTTCGGAAAGGTCTCAGCCTGTAGCAGAGTAGCACACCGGGGGTTTTTAGCCACCGAACAGCAAGTCCAAGCATGCTTTACCTTTAGTCCGCCGATTAGGGGGCTAATATTCGTTAGCTCCTATTAGTTTTGAGTTAGCTTGGTTAGCATTTAGCTTAGTACGTTGGCTGTCAATCATTTGCCCAGAGGCCACTCTTTGGCCCATTTTTGTATTTTCCAGGAGACAACCCACGCGACACAGCGAAGATGGTGTTGGTGGGAACGCCCAACTGGTTTCACTTTTAGCTCTTCAGAAACCAATGGGTGACTTAAGCGGAAGGTTCGTCCGTCTTTATTTACGGTCTGTGGCCAGAACCCAGCAATTGGGTTTCAGTAACCTACAACCTTTACATATGTGTTTATGCTTGTTCAAAACTATGTGTCACTGCTGAATACTTTCCTTCTTTCCATTTTTCCAAAAAATACCAAATATATATTGCATTTGAACTCCACATTTTACATGCTAAAGTAAATAAAAACATAAACTAATATTCAAAAGATGCAAAGATTTGATGTTTTTTTCACCATTGTCAGCTAAATAAGTGCACTATTTTCTCTCTATTTGGAGCAACTATTATCCCCAATTTTCAAGGTTTATAAATGCTATAACAACTTGAAACAGTCATTTAAACAGAATTTAAACAATATAGCACATTAAGCATGGGATGGGTGCATCATGATGAGGGGTGTGTGTTGCGGTTGGCAAACAGTCAGTTAGTAGGGGGGGCTCATTTCATTATAAATCAGACCTGGACATTTTCTGCATCTAAATTCAAATAAAGCATAAGCACACCTGTGGCCTTTGACACTAAAACCACATCATCTAACTCTGAGGGGCACTTAGCTGACCTCCTGTAGTTGGGTGAGGAAAGTTGGGGTTATTTTAGACTGGGATTTGTGCTTTCACTAACACATGAAACAAGTCCTCTGGGACTGGCTTCTTTCACCTGCGTCAGAATTAGCAACAGAGAAATGCAGAAACACAATTCGTGTATTTGCTATTTCAAGGCAGCACTTTTAAACTCCTTCAGGCTCAGAGGACTCTTTTAGACATGCTGTGATAGCTCAGGTTACCAGACAGACTCCATTTAATCTCTTTTCTTTTTCACTTTCAATGTACTTGCAGGTCTTCACTGTATCAACTTTAAGTGCCTTCTGTGCTTTCCTTCTATTCTCCTGCAGGTATTAAGAGCTGCATGTTTTTGATCTGCTGTTACTGTTTTGCTCTTTCTGTTGCTCTTCTTTGTATTTCCTCCTGTTTCATCTTGCAAGAGGTAGAGGTAAATACTTATTTCTTAAAATGCCATTTGTCTTTAAAGGGGGGGGGGGGGGTCCCACATTTGCCCAGTTTTTGCTTAAAGTTTTTCAAGTTGGAAGGAGATTGTGATCAGTAATAAATAGGGAGACTTTTACTGAAACAGGAATTAAAATTCAGGAGACAAGAGTCACGTGAAAGAGAGCAGGATAAAATCAGAATGGCTTCTACAACAGCATGATTAACAAAACACAGCTCAAAATCAACAAATGTGGAACATGCTAAAAGCTTTATGTGGATTTTACCACATTAACTGTCATTAAAGACTGAAAATCCATTATCTGCTTTAAAAATGGTGCATGCAAACCTGCAGATTTGGCAGATCTGTTGTAAAAGCTGTGATTCTTGACAAAGAAAGTGTGACAAAGAACCGACTGCAGGGTACACATTTGCTTGTAATCTTTTCTCCTTTTATTTATTTATTTGTTATTTTGGAATCTCAAAGTATGAAATAGAAATTTCATCAAATAGATTAAAATCTTTAACACAAAAACATTATATATGCAGTGTCTAACTTGATGCCTTTTTGGACATCAGGTAATCTTTTACTCACATAGATATAGTTTTGACGAGGGGTACCCAACATTTTTTGCATGCTCCTATGCAGTGGAGTCCCTTTTGTAACATTTGTATTTTTTATTCTAGACTCAGCCAGACGAGTGCACTGAACTGTCCGATATGTCTCCCACAACTGAGGCACTCTGCACTTCACCGCCCGCACAGCCCCAAATGACAAAAATATGACAAACGTTTACTGAAGCATTTCCTTGGGCATGGCAGTAAGTATATACATGTATATATATATATATATATATATATATATATATATATATATATATATATATATATATATATATATATATATATATATATATATATATATATATATATAAATATATATATATATATATATATAACTGTATATACAGTATATGATACCTCAAAGGTTCTGTGAAATTTCATCCCTATTTATTTTACTCTTGAGATACAGGAAACATATCTAATCTCAGCTGTACGAATGTCTTCAGTGTGGGCTGGCTGTACCAGAATAAACTGGGTATCGGCAGCTGTTAAACAAACAGTATCCCACAGTGAGTTGTATCAACCTCTTTTGTGATGTGTCTCGCCAGAGAGAGGTTGATTCAATTCACATCATTTGATAGATTAAGACTCAATAAAATTGGAAAAATATTTGTAACCAGACCTGGAATTTGGAACTAATAACTTGTGACTTAATTTGCACCTTCTGAGTTGAAAAACTGAAATACTTGAAATAAACTTGATTTAACTCTTACTGAAACAGCTTTGCTGATGAACACAAAAGCAGTCAGCCTAACATAAAACTCCCTGATGACACAATAATTTTAAGTTTCTTACGGTTTGGTGATGACTTCTGTGTGTCGTCATCATAGAATGTTTGGATGTGACATTTGCCCCAAAAGAAAAGAGAGGCATCACTGAGCTGGTTAGCTCTTCCAAGTATTTAGGTATAATAACGTTCCTCTGAGTTGGGATGTCGGCATGCATGTTGAACTTTTTGTGGAAATCTAGCTTAAAGATTATGTTTCCTTTGATAATTAAATTGTTTGGAGTGAGCACTGTAACTGTATTTATTCGTGCAATGCGGGGAAACCTCATTTAGACTTGGGGTGGCAGCATAGTTTAGTTTACTCGTCCTGTCTTGTAAATGTAAGAGTGAGAAAAAGAAAATTATTCATTATCACAATCCTTTTATTATCATTTAAGACAATTGTTCTGAGCTAGGGACAGAATATGTTGAAGGACATTATAGATAATCTATGTTTGTAGAATATGAACAGGTTTGTAGTGCTGTACACCATGAAAGTTGATTGCCAGCTCAATCTTTTAACAAAGACATTTATTTGCATTTATTTTCTCAAAATTGAATAAATGGGTTTGTAGAAATATAATAAACAATTGTGTTTTCTGCAGACCCAAAACTATGTTGTTTAAATTACATCACATCAGGTAAGATTACAGCTTGCTTAAGGGCTCAAAACTAAAATTTTAAACCTTGGACTTCACTTTGAACTAAAGATTGATTCCATTTCACTCGTGGCTTTGCTCTCCTGTGACTTGCTAAATAATGAGTTAGTCCCACATCTGCTTGTTGCTCTGGCTTGTCTTACTATTACAACATTTATGTAAATGGATTTGTAATTTTTATAAAATGAAAGATGAGAGGTACAATATTGATCAAGAGCTCTCTATGATCTTATTTTCAGCCATATTGATGTGTTAACTCCTATTACCTGCTCTATGATGATTGATTTCCCATGTATGACAATCAGGCTTCTGCTCATAATGTCCCAGGTGGGTTGGAAGCAAAGTGCTGTAACAAGCCCATATGGCAGCTTTCTTCCTCTTCCTACATTGGCTGACCTTTGTAACTCATGCTGACAACTTTCTGCTCACATATTGAGAGTGTCTTTGGTGAAGCTGGTTGACTGCTGGTCCTCCTGTCATCACTGTTGTTCAGTATGAATGCTGGTAACGGTATTAACCTGATTTGCCTTTTAGTTTTGTTTTACTATGAATCCTGCCAAGTGTAACCTGAAACAAGTTTTTCTCCTACTTCTTCCATATTCCATGTGAGTGAGCACAATGCACCATCTGTGACACCTGCATATTCAATCTAATCGTGTCTTCCTACCTGGATCCACAATCTGTGTTCATGCTACTGCCAGTTGTTGACCTTTGAACCTTAGACAGGTATGTCACTCGTTAATGTTTGCAGTTACATCGTTCCGGTATGTTTCGCAGGAAACAAAATTATTAGGTGCCCCTCCAATTTGGCCAAAATCAAATGCAAAAATGACTTCTAATGCCTAAGGAAGCCACAAAAATGAGAAGTGGTATAATTTTCTGTGGGTCTATCTGTTTTTCTTCTTCTTCTTCTTCTTCTTTTGTTTGTTTGTTTGTTTGTTTTGGGTTTTTTTAAAAACCTTTTAAAAAAATACTTTTATGTATTTGTTTATTTTTCTGGAGGCTATAGCCTGCTTCACTGCCTTACCTATCAAGCCAATCAGAACAACGGACGGATGATCAAGGTCCGTTAGTGTGTGCCATGGGCGTGCAAAAAATGCATGCAAAGCATTATATAGAGGGCATAAGCTTGAGTTCAGATTACCTTTGCTTCGCTTCTTTGGGACAGTCCCGCAGAAAGCATGGGTGGCTTTTTTTTTTCTTTCTCTCTCTCTCTCTAATTCTGCGTGGGGACATGAAGCAATCGCACCCACCATGGAAACGTACGCATACCCACTAAAACCAGCAGGCTGAGTGGGTCTTCTTTCCACCAAAACCGAGACAAGAATTTGCTTTGAGGCATCAAAACGCGAGAAGAAAAAAACCCCATGTATTTTCAGCACCTGCTTTTTCGCCCTTGTTAAAAGCGCCATTGAAGCAGAAAGAAGGAGAGAGCGCGTGGCTGCCTGCGCAGGAGCTGCAAATGTGGCGCGCTTCTAAACGTATTTGCAGTGTTAAAACCCGCTTTGTAGAAGTAGAAAACGCTGACTGACGATCAAGAAGCGCCTTCCCGATTAAATCGAAGCGCGTGGAAAGGATGCTGCGCTCACAAGAGGCAGGTGTATCCAGCCAAGTGGAGGAGGAACGGGGAACAAAGCAGGACCACAGCGATTGCTCCAAACGAAAACTCCTCTGTTTCAGCTGCTGGTTAATGCGCCTCTTTTCTACATCCTAACTGGATTTTTTTCTTTCTCTCTCTCTCTCTTTCTCCGAATTACAGCTGGTGACAAGGAGAATGAGGACGCTGATGAACGCACAGCTCATTTGGAAAACACAGTAGAGCCAAAAGAGTCGTAATAATTGGAATTGCTTTCTTGGCTTCTTACAGCTGCTACACTGAAATAATTTCCTGTCAAGGAGATTGGTTAATCATCAGCAAGGATGACCGGAGCACTTTTATCAGCGGAGTCACTCTACATAGGAATGGAGGTGGTGATTGCGCTCGCCTCTGTGATCGGGAACGTGATGGTGGTTTGGGCGGTGAAAATTAATAAATCCTTGCGAGATACCACGTTTTGTTTCATAGTCTCCTTGGCTCTGGCGGATATTGCAGTGGGAGCGCTCGTCATCCCTTTGGCCATCACCATCAGCATCGGACTTAAAACTCACTTTTACAGCTGCCTGCTCGTGGCGTGCACGGTGCTGGTGCTGACTCAAAGTTCAATCCTGGCTCTGCTGGCTATCGCGATTGACCGCTATCTTAGGGTCAAGATCCCGACCAGGTAATGAGGTTTCTCCGAGAATCACATGCAAAACATGCATGTTGATCTTAGTGTTATGAATTTCTCTCAAAGAGTTGATTTTTAAAATATGTTGTCTTGTTCCTATATACACATAACAGGAGTCAGCGCAGCTCCAGCAGCTGTTTTCTTGAATATACTGAATGTTGCCACAAAGGTTTTGCTTCACTCAATAAGATACTTCCATAGGCTACTGTCTATTTCTGAAGACGCATGGGGATCTGATGCACATGACAGAAGTGTGCTGATCCCAGCAGCTTTAGTTACTGCGTCCTGTTTTGTGTCAAGTGGCACGAAAGAGGTCAAGTTTGGTGTCAGTGGTGTTTAGTCTTTCCCTTTGTGTTTAATGCACATGTACGTGGTTTATCACCTCTAAACAAAAGCCAGAGCAGTCAGAGGTGGTGAGCAGCTGATTAGACAAGCAAGTGCATGAAGAGACTGGAATTTGTCACACAGACCACCTTACATTGTGATTCTTGGTTTATTTTCAGTGCAGCCACATAAAGCTCTGTGAATAGGCTACTAGCTCGGGTAACTATACTGTAATATTTAAATTTGTTTGGAATCATTAGGCTACTTCTTAGGATGAGGAAAAACATTATATTTTTCCTTCTCTAGAAACTGGATCAGTGCAACATAATTTCTTGGTCAAAGCACTGATGTTTATCATTTTTCCATTGCACTCCTTGTTGTCAGATTAGAATCTGATCTTTTCTGTCAGGTTTTATGTTGTAGTCGCTCTTAAGATGCAAACCTAACACGACTTATCTGTCCCCTAATCAATGCTAATCCAACACATGACGCCTGTGATGTTAGGGCTAAATTGCAGGTCCAGTTTGGCTTCAGGCTACCCTTCAGCAAAGGTCAGGTTATCATAATGCAAACATTTCCTGTGCAAAAAAACCCCAAAACATCAGATACAGGAAATATCAACCAATGGTAACCTGAATAAGATTCAATCACTGTCCAACATGCTTTCTAATGAGCTGGATCAGATAACCATTTTCATTTCTGCCTCTAGGCAAGTATCAGGCTGAGTCTCTGTTTAACTTCTTGGTTTAAAGACAAGGCAGCATTAACAGGATTTCATGGCTCCTACATCATTTACCTGCCTATATCTGCTACACTGGATGACATAAACAACAACAACCTCTGAACCTGTAAAGCCTTTAGTGTGCCAAATAGCACACGGCTTGTTTTGACTATGGTGCTGCCTAAACTGGGGAGCATCACCGGACCAATTTAGCTATTCAGTTTTTCTCTTAACCCTTTGAGCCCTGTGCTTATTTTTTTAAACCTCTGCTTGAAAATTGTACACCCATAATGAAATTAGCATATTTATTTTGTTCATACTTATTTGTCAAGAAGCATGCAGAAAAAGCACTAATCTCAGAGGAGAAAAGACGCATTGGTCCAGATTTAGCCAAAAGCTCATTTCCATATCTCTGCAACCACAGGGTCTATTCGAATATTTTTGGAGTTATAATAAAGAGAGCTATTTATGATATAGATGACAATTGCACAAATTAAAAAAGTTCCAAGCCTGCCTTGAAAAAATTAAACAGAAAAAACAGCTTCAGGATGAATATGAACATTCTGTTTTAAGAATGCAGCTGTAGCTTTTAACCTCTATCAAATCAGCACCATATGTGAACAATATCTCTGCAAAGGCCAACTTTGATAAAGTGGATCAGAGTGACAGAGAAGCAGCTTTTAGTACAGACAGTTCAAGCAAGGTCTCAAAAATGGCCCTTTTGGCACACCTGTTCTCACTATCCCCCAGTTGGGGAACCTCAAGATTGAAAAAGTTAGCAAAGGATGCATGAAAAGCAGCAACGCTGCAAAATGCAAAGTTTATGGGTAAAGCTTTCAGAGACTTATTTGAAATATGTACAGCAGGGAGCCGTTTGGAAAGGATTCAGGGGCTTTTGGTTAAATCCTTCTTGTGATTTGCACACCTTTTGTCAGCCCAAGGACATCATGAAAAATGAAGCAGAGAAAACATTCATTCCCCAACAGTGCCTTGAGGGGAAATGCTGACATGATGTTTGTTTCTGCAGGTACAAGCGAGTGGTGACCCCTCGACGAGCCGGCCTGGCTGTGGTGATTTGCTGGACAGTGTCTTTCATTGTGGGGCTCACACCCATGTTAGGCTGGAACAACCTGAGGCGCCTCCAGCAGAACGGCTCCATCAGTGCAGACCTCATTATCACCTGCCAGTTCGAAAACGTCATCAGCATGGACTACATGGTCTATTTTAACTTTTTTGGCTGGGTGCTGCCGCCACTGCTGCTAATGCTGGTCATTTATGCAGAGATCTTCTATATGATCCACAAGCAGCTGAACAATAAGAAACTCAACACCAGTCACTCAGATCCCAACAAGTACTACGACAAAGAGCTGAATCTTGCCAAATCTCTGGCTCTGGTCCTTTTTCTCTTTGCAATCAGTTGGCTCCCCCTCCATATCATCAACTGCATCACGCTCTTCTGTCCCAAGTGCAATAAGCCCATAGTCCTCCTCTATATTGCCATCCTGCTCACACACGGCAACTCTGCTGTCAACCCAATCGTCTACGCTTTCCGCATTAAAAAGTTCCGCACAGCCTTTCAGAAAATCTGGCAGCAATACTTCTGCTGCAAAGACACGCCGGCTTTGGATTTCCAGCACAGCGACAGGAAAGAGATGCCTAATCTGATGCCACTGCAGACAACACCATTCCAGTCCACTCAGATGGAGAACCTTAAATCTAGTTCTCCACAACAACAGCAGCCTCCACCTGAGCCACAGGAGGACCGGAAGACTGAAACACCTCCGCAAACTAATGAACATCCGCCATTGCTGGAGCAGAACACAGTCTAAGCAAAGGAAAAGCTCTGCTGGCTTGAGAGGTGACACTCAGTGCACAAGCAGCCTCATGAGAAGCATGAGCTGCTACACAGGGCTGCAATGTCTTGCTGAATGAGGCGACCTGGAACACTGGTAATTAATTTACCTTTCCTCAGGTGGAATGCGTTCATTCAAAGTTTTATTGGAGTGCAAAATGAAAAAGAGAAGGGAGGATACAGATAAATTGGCAATGACTGAAGACCTTTTTTATCTTGTGTTTATCTTCGTCACAGACTGGAAATATTAAGCTTAACTGGTTTATTCAGTATGCTGAAACAGACGGTGAGTACTTTACAAAATGTGCAATAGTAGTTATTGTGGTTGGTCAGTATCAGATATTAAAGTTACAACTCACTTGAGTATTTATAAATTCAATAGAGCAGGGTAATCTTACTACTGTAATGTGTATGTTGCAAAAGAAAATGAATGTAATAATGTAAATATGAGACTGCAGCAGCACAGCTGTGAATCCTCGTTTCTTCATCAGGGTCCTAATCGCACAACAATGTGTAGAGGAGAGCAGCACTTCAGGAGAAAGTTTTTTGCAGCATTGTGGTTCAGTGAAGGTTTTTTAACTTCTTGACTCCTCTCTGCTGGACCTCAGGCCCTCCTTGACCCAAAAGTGGTTTTCCATTGCAGGAGAGATGGACAGAGATACAAAACAAGCTGGTGAAAGCGATGGGAGGGTTTAACATTCTAAAGGCAAGAGGCTTGTAGCAGCTACTCATGGGAAAAAAAAAACCACAAGATGCACTTAAAGCTCATCCTTGTCCAGACTCCACACCAGCTGCTGGTTAAAATGGGCTTTTTCTACCTTCTTCCCAACACAGAACGATGATAACATCATCAAAATTTACCACCACAGACTGTGGCTTCCATGGCCTTATTCCATTTTTTGGATGGAAATTGACTGAACTCTGAAAACCTGAAGATTGTGACCATTTACCATGTAATCTCAACATTTTACATATTGCCAAACTGGAATATCTGTAGATTAATAACTACTTTAAATGCCACTCACTTAAACAAATGTATGAGAATGTAATGTTATTTTGTTTTGTCCTTTGTACAGACTCTGTGTTCAGGCCAAAATGCTTCACTGATATTTCAATTTAAGACAATCTCTCTCATAAGGTTAAGACATTTTCCACAACTGTCTTCAGCATCTCACAGGCAGGGAGAGATGCTTGAAAGGCTGAGAGAAACCGTAAAGCAGTCCACCTCATCTGTGTGATTTGTATATTGAGTATTTGAAAGGATGAATCAGAGATATACAGATTAAAATGATTAAACTTATATATTAATGCCCTTTCTTTAGGTATCATTACTTTGGAGCTTTGTGTGCCATTTAAATTATTCTAGAATAGTGAAATCCAATCATCATTTTAATCAGTTTATGACAGATTTTTGGCACAAATGTTACTGATAGCACAATCCAAGCCTGATGCATCAACTGACTTCCAACACAAATGTGATTTTGAAAGAGAGACCATAATTTTATATCCATTTAAAGAGGAAATTACGTAAAATAGTGCACTTGCCAAGCCGCAAATTGCTGATGCTGCACACTAAATGTCTGATTCTAAACTATAACTGCAGCATTATTAAACATTTTAGGAGTAAAGAAAGAACTTTGGTTAATAACTAAAGCTGTGATCATTGATAGTGCAAAGCCATTGTTCAATATTTGATCAAAAGCACAGCTGTAATCACACCTTGAGCAAAGAGCATTTCTGACCGAGCTTGGATGTAACCCCCATTATCAGATGTCTGATTTCTATGCAACAACCACAGCCACATCTGTACAACTCTGAGGTGTTTTGTGTTTGCAGTGCTTCTTCTACATAAAAGGTTACAATTGAATATGAGCAGAGTGAACTAAAATGAAAAAAGAAATTTCATAAAATCATCATTTACAGAAGAAAAAGTAGAAAAATACAACAAAATGAAACACTTCAGAGAATCAGTAAAATGGATAAATGAAAGCTGTTGCATCAAACACATTCAACACATTCTTATGTCCTCATCTTTTTGTTTAGGCGGCTTTTTTCCATTTGGCCATGTTTTTGTGTGCGTGTGTGTGGTGTGTGTGCATGTGTGTTTTGCTGTTTTCAGAAACTTCAAGCAAGCATTCTGTTATTTCAGAAGAAATCTGTGTATGATAAAGCCACCGTAAAGAGTCAGTAATCGCTCTCCATTGAAGGATTATGTTGCCGTCTGCCAGTTGTCACTTTTTTTGTTTAGCACTTGTTTCTGCTGCTCTAAAGTGTCCAAAAGCATCAGTAAATGCAAGTTTAGAAATAGGAGCAAAAGTTTATCAAATGAATCAGCTGTGAAGAGACTAAGTTCTCTTCTAAAAACAAATGATTCAGAAGGTTTTTTTTCTATCTGTTCAATTCTCTCAACGATTCATCACTTCCCGAGTTGCAATTATTCCGCAGCAATAAAAAAAAAAGCTTGTGGTAAACCAACATTGGATTGGTACCTTGCTGCTCAGCAGGATTGTCAGAATTCTCATTAATGTGGCACAATAATGCAGTGAGTGGCTGGTAGATAGCAGCTGAGAGTTGTCATGGCTCTGACAAGCCATTTCCCCCCTCAAAATGTGAATTCCTTTGATATGTGGGGACATATGAAGTTCCTGAATAGATCACATAATCCGAGTGAAGGCTGCTCACTCTGTGCTGTGTCTGCGAGGTCTCCTCACAAGCTGTCAACAGAATCACTTTATTCTCCTCTCTCAGAGATACAGTAACGCATGCACAGAATCCACACTGAGGACCATGGACTCTGTCGGCCCCAATTCATGTGTAGTAATGTTGACCCAAAAGCAGTCAGAAATCAATAACCAGGTTCAATAATATTTTATACACAGTGCAGCTGCATTTTAGCCTGTGACTTTAATCATCACATCTGAATTTTTAAAGAAATATTGAATATCAAGTGGAAGAGATTTCAGATTAGAGTATTGCATATGAGAAAAGGAAACACTGGAGCTGTGTTTCCCGTTGGACAGCAGAAGTGACCTTCCCTGCAGGGACCAACTGTCCGTGGGATGAATCCGAGTGTTAACATCCTGAAGGAAGAAAGTGGGTTTCTCACACTTTATTATTCTGCAGTAAACTGAATTGGAAATCTGAAACCGCGACCACAGATTTTACAAAACTATTAATGTTTTAATGCATTGAGTTCATAGATAGTTGCACATTTGCAAGAAAAATATTGAATTCATATTTTATTGCATATGTGGCTGATTAGTGTCCTGGTCCTGTAATAATTAGAGGGCGATTGACCTCCGCACCTCTGAACCTGCCCTTTGGTGACTTGCACATATGTGGATCAATATTTCCTTGGCTGGTTTGTTTCACTCATGTTTCATGTCAATTATAGCTCTGCATTTGCTGAACCAATGCAGACTTTCTAATCCCCCAAAGACTCCCATGTGGCTCCAACAGGGCACAAGCTGAGTGGAAAATGCCTGCCATGATATTTATATCCCCGTAAAGAGCTTTTTCATTAAAAATGGAGGAGCGGTTTGATCTACCTGTGCTCTGATCATGCAGGCATCATGAATAAGCAAGTGTTGTGTGCCCCCAGTGCTGCTGCACAACAGGAAGCACAGCTTTTAGTCAGACCCCTTTACCATTGCCGCATCTGTTGTAGGGAACAGCTGTAACGCACACAGTTGGGACCTGAAAGGAGGGTAGGAACTGCAGGCATTTCACACTGCAGTGGTGTTATACAGCAAAGTAGTGAACACAATCCTCTGTCACATAAAGTTAATTGTTGGAATTGTTCCGCACGTATGACTTCCCAGAGAACCAACCAATTATGGAAAAACAAGGCCTCTGATTCTGCCTTTGCTGTGAGAGCATCTGTGTTACAAAAATAAAGAGTAGGAGCATCAATTCCAGGTTGGCATTGCAGATAATGAAAGACTGCATCCAAAATGATGAGCTAAAAATAAGAAGCTGAAAAAAAACAGAATTGCAGATAAACTCTAGCAGATGGAAAATTTGCATTTAGTAACAACTGAACATTGCCAATTAACTTGTAATGATATGCAACAAATTTTTGCTAAGCTGACACAATAAACAGATTAAGTGCCATCAACTTTTACTGCAAACTGAACGTAAAACCTGTAGTCATTTTTTTGTTTTTGTTTTCTTTTTCTTCTGACCCCTGACTCTCAGAGCATTAGCAATAAGGTCTCAGCATGTAAAAAAACTCTTCACAGTTTCAGACTGCAGCAAATAAAAGAATTTCACTCCCCTTTTAATCAATAATTAAGCAAACAGGCTTACAAAATTAGAACAACATTAATATTTAATCTTCTTAAAAAAAAAAAAAAAAGATTGCCTCTGGATTTATCTGGAAAACGTAGCCTTGAAGCGTTGTTGTAAATTATAAGGGGAGGTTGCTTCATATGTGGACCCACGCTAAAGAAAAGATGCAATAAATCGCTCACAGGATTTAATTCAAAATGATGTTTTTATGGATCAGGTTGAGCTGTGATGATTTGCTGCTTTGTTAGCTGTATAATTCACAACCTTTGGAAAATGAGAACTTTTCCACAGGCAGTTTGTGGTTGTTAAAGCTTGATATTGCATTTTCTTACTTGGCACTAATTCCCTGAACCAGAATTCTATTTCCACCTCGGCTTTGGCCTCATTGACTATCCCTGTGGCAGAGTGCCACCTGCTGGCAAAGTACAATGGTTTGTATAAAAGGAGTGGAGCTGGGAGAAGTTGCGAGTCATTTAAATTTGGCTCGAATCCAGTTCAGTCCACAGCCTTATATTAAAAATCATTTGAAGGCAGTTCCAAAAATGAGAAGGGCTCTTTGACAGGAACTAATTAACATAATGAAGGGATATCTATAATTAAATCGTAGTGCAGGAATAAAGGAGCTAAAACAAAAAACTCATCATTCAAAACACAATTACACATAATGATAACTGAACTGTGATGCAATGTGCTCACCATTTCTTCGCCCAATTAAACCACCATGTTGCAAACATTCTTTCATGACTCTGAATAACCTGAACAAGTGAATCAAACATTTCAGCAGCGTGAAAACTAAATCAAGAGTTTGCACTTCAAAAGAATCCATAGCACATGGTAAAAACATTGTGTATCATCCATTTCAATCATAAACAACATTTTTCTTTATCTTTTTAGATATGTGAGTCACTGTTTGAAGCTGCTCACAAAGATCTTACAGGTATGATTCAGAAAATGTTCCCTCATCTACACAGGATCACCCACACTCTTGTCACCATGCCCAAAATTTTATTTCTTTTCCACGAGGCCCACTTGTGAGCGTCAGCATGGTGTTACTACATTGTGGGTGAGCAGTGTGTGTCCTATTTGGAGCTTTTTTTTTTCTTGCTTTACTCCTCAACCATCTTTAATTGGTTACTGATGCTGTGTCTGAGTTTATGCCTTGCTGGATACAACAGCAAAGTCATCAGCACATGTGCAGCCACAAACAGTAATGTCAGGGTTCAAGCTGTTTTGCTGCATTACGGGAAAATGACCCAGAGTATACAAAACAAAAAGTCTTTTCCCTGGAGAATTATGGTGAATTTATCTAAGGGCATATGAGTTCAAACCTCAGCCTCCGCAAAAAAAAAAAGCCCAGCAAACACACATCAGAAGGAGAGCCAGCTGCCTGCCTCAACAAGTCTGCACCAAAGTGTGCAGAGGCAGCTGAAGTGCTGAGCTTGACTCACTTCCAACTAGCTATCAGCTGTTTGTCCTTTATCAAGGAGGGGAAATTCCCATTGCTTTTCCCGTTTTCTGAAACAGTGATTTGGAAAACCTGCTGAATAGGCTTACATTACATTTTTAGGAGTGATAGCTCACAAAATCCTTTTTTGGGGGTGGAGGGGGAGGGGGGGGGTTACAGGGCCTTTTTTTTTCTTTGTGGTAGAATTTATAAACAACTCTTTTAAAGAGTTATGAAGGCGTAGCTCCATGTGCTGTTAAACAAGCAATAATAACTTTTGGTGCAATCAGCGCTCCCGCCATGGCCCATGGTTTCACTCCTTGTGGCTGTCCTTTGGATGGCATCCACCCATAAAAGCCACTGCTTATGACTGGCAGTAATTTGCTTTTAGTGGTGGTGAAGAAAGATGCGTGTCCATAAAGTCAACACAACCCCGCCTGCCTCGACTTGTTCTGCGCTGGCAGCAAACGCAGTCCACCCCTTGTGAATGGCGCTCAGCCAAACTTGCCTGTTGCTTGTTAGTGATAATATATAATTACATGAGCCTATACAAATTGCCAATAGTACCCCTTAAAGAGACATCTCCCACAGGCTATATGATGGTTTTGGGTTAAAGATGCCTTCCATGACCCATAACAACCTCAGTTCACTCCCTGCTGGGATCTCTGCTTCTTTAATGGTTTCATGTATTTCCTGTAACATTCTAAAGGCATGTTTATTCACCTTATTGCATCTCTTTATGCTAATTTTACACAGGTAACCCACAGACACAATAAAGATATGTTTGAAGCTTCTTGTTGCCCAACAAAGCACCAAGAATGTTATAATCAAGATTATATCCATGCAAGGTTGTTGCAGAACATCTGTACACATGCAGCCATTCAGTCTGAGAACTGTCATATCCTGTTTCGCTCATTAGTGCCGGGGTGTCCCAATTCAGTGGAGTACCTGAGTGGAAGCAGAGGAAGTATTATGTAGTTGCCACTAAAGACTCTGTGGCAGCACAGGAAAGAACCCAGTGATAAGCAGTAATGGTTTACAAGACATGCAAGCTTTAACAGCTTTGATCTGCTCTGCATGGCACTGCGCTTTAATCTCTGGTAGTGTTGTAGAATTTATTTCCCCTATGTTGGACTGGGAATCATCAGATAATTTGAGGCAGGTGAAATCATACAACTGTTTCAAAATGGTGTCATGTTTTTTCTTCATTTCTGTAAGATTTTAACCATATCTGGATTTTTATGTCGTTAATTCTAAGCTGGGTGTGACTTTTTCCTTTTTACTGTAAATGTAAATCTTCTTTCTTTCTCCTGATCTTTTCAACACATCAACAGCTTCTGTGACCAAGTGTTAGCACATAAATATTCCCAGAGGTGACTAACAGTCTGGATTTGATAAAGTGATCGGTAATGCAGAAGTAACCTTCCTGTCTGTTTCCTCTGGGAAAAATGAGTCAAAGCAATGACCTCCTTTGCTGCTACGGCCTCAATCAGATGACTGTGCAACTTAACACAACTCTTTAGACAAACTGCTCTGCAAACAACACTTGAGGACTTGAAGGTCACAACATGGTTTCGACTCTGCAATTATTTGTCTTTTTTTTTTTTTTTTAATTAGTTTTTGTTTAGGTTTTCCCAGTTGTTTTGTTGGTTATGCTCTAAGGATCACCAAAGCGCATGCATAACCTTAAATTAAAAAAGGTTACAAATATTCTGGGACAGCATATTAGACATACAGTTAATTTCATTACTGTTTTGTTTTTATTGTTGTTGTAAAATTCAAGGGAATAAAAATAGACTGATTAAAAAACTAAACCAAGCAAAACCCAAAGGCTTTCTTGGAAAACCAAAATACACCATTCAGTTAGCTACAAAAACAAAACTATTCCCAGAATAACTGTGAAGCACAGCAGAATCAGCAAGGCCTGGTAAAGTACCTGAGACTTTGTGATTGGGTAGCATTTCCTCCACATCAAATACAGTCACAGCCCTGTGTGTTGCACAGTCTCCCAGTCCCACCGCAAAATCAACAAGCCAGTCGTCATAAAATACAAAAAAGCTGGCCAAAAACCACATCAGCTGCAACAGACAGGAAGGGATTTTTGCTTTTACAACATCCAGCTAGAAACATACCATAAGACATTAACAGTCTGTTTAACGGGGCAGTTTGAATCTAAACAGGGAATGTCATAATTAAGGACAAAGTTGCAAAACTTGATATACAGTGCTGAAGTGTAAACACTGAATCTAGGTCGACTAAAGGAAAACGAGAACATGGCATAAAGTGAGTTTTAGTAAAAGAGGGCTTTCTCCCTACACAGCCACAGACCTTAAAATGCCAACATCCAGAACATGCCTCAGATATATTGCAGCATTCTGCATCTCTGTATGTTTTTACAGCCCAAAGAAAAACATACAGATGTCAGAAATTGTCCTAAACATGGTAAACCTAATTTAAAGAAGAAAAAACTCATATGTGAGCAGTGAGGTTCTCACTGCTTTACTACATTATCCAGCTCTATGATGACGCAGTTTACCCACTCATACGCATGTACGTGTGCCAACAGGCTTTGCCAGGGCTGAGTGTAATTTTGGGGAAAATGCCATGCAGAAATGGGTATTTTTCAAGCTTCTGTGCCAGATGTAATTTTGGGAGCAAAGTGGCAAAACCAAATGAAATGTGGCATTCGTTAAAATGCATGGAGCCATATTCATTAAAGCTTCGACGCCATGTGAAATCAGTGGCAGATGTTTCCAAAGGAGAACTGGAGATCCTCCTAGGAGTCACACATAAACAGAAATAAGCTTGTGATTTTGACTAAAATAAGACAACAAATGAAAGTTTGTGTCAGAACTTTATTTGTATTAAAGTATCAAAGGTAGCATAACTACAGTACAGCCGGCATTCTTTTGCATGTAAAACTAATCATACATTTGTCTGTACATTTCCAACAAGTAACTATGCATTAATTTCTTAGAATGCCAATTGACTTGATAAAAGAAGCCAACAAGTATCATAAAATTGGGTAGGCCCTAAATTAATAGTTAAAGCACAGAAATATTATGTTAAGACTGGCCAACAAACAAATTACAGTAGTTTAAAGAAACACCCTGACAGACATGTGGGTGTATTCATGTGTGGGAGTGCTCCACAAAAAGATATGACAACATTTTTGAGACATGGTCATAAATTAGTAAACAGAGGTTGAAGGATGTGTGTTAAAATGTCTGACATTAATCATCCTTTCCTCAGTAAGTCACAGGTCCATATTGCTACACTACCCCCCCCCCCCCCCCCCCCCCATAGACATCTGTTACCATAAAAGGCCATTCGATCAGAGGATGTGAAGTAAATTCTTCAAATGAACTTGCATGATTTTTTAAATCTAATAACACAAGGGTCAATAACACCCCACCACCACCCCTACATTACATGCACTATTTTGACTTTATAGATCCGTTCAAAACATTTGTTTATTTTCCCACTTTTGAAAATGCACAGGAGCTACCACATAATTATGATTACATGATAAGAAAGTGGTCAGTAATGTGCTCTAAAAAAGTTTTTCAAAAAGTCCCTTATCTGCGGCTTTGGCCATTTATGTGGGTTTTACCTAGAAACACATCTGCCCACATTAATTTTTACACATCACAAAATATCAGCAATCAGCCATCACGTACAAACTTTTCCATATGAATGGTACTCTTGAGATTACAGATTAACTCAGCATATTTCTAATTGGAAGTGAAGACATGTAAGTCTTTAATACGCACCTAAGATCGTCATGACGCAGAAATATGCGTGAGAAACAGAGAAGTGTGCTGTTCTCTGAAGGAAAAACACCAATAGCATGTGATGTAACATCAAGAGACTTATTAATTGGGTAATTTGAGAGATGAAATCACTGGAGATGTTGCATCAACAAACACTGTAGAAATGAAGCAGATAGTTGCAGTGCAATGTAACTTATTGAATTATTCTTTTAAAAGTGAACTGGTAATCAAAAGTACTCAAGAGAAGGGTTTTTTATTGTTTGTTTGTTTATTTTGTCTCCTTTACTGTTCTTTTTACCCTGTCAGAAAAACAGGAAACTAATTTCTATTTAGGAAAAAAGGAGAACCGAAGGTTTATATATAAAGATATAAAGACTGAGTGTAGAAATAACAGAAGTGTCTGGTTAGATCCCATGAGCAAGTTCTGTAAAAAATACTAGCATATAACAATGAATTAAAAGGATTACAGCAAAACCGAGTGCATCTAAATATTTTATGCAGTTTTTCTTCTTTCTATGCACATTTCAATGATCAATACAACTTGAAGAGCTTCTGCAACAGTCATTCAATTAATTGGTGTATGATTTCAGTTTTTATGTTTTATCTTAAAAAACAATCTTTAAGGCAAGCACCATAACTTGCAATAATTGTTGTTATCCAACACCTGCTTCCTTGTCGGAAGTAGAAAAAAAATGCAACTGTTTTTAGTGGTCATTGGTTATTAGGTAAGGTTATATGTCTATGTTTTGGAAATTCCCCATGCCCATTCAACCCATGCATCCTGTCAGGGAGTAAGTAGGAGGACTGAGGTTTATTGTAGGCGGGAGCGAGGTTGAATGACTAAGACTGTGCTGCATAAATACAAGGTCCACAACCAGAAGCACAATAGAGACAGACAACAAGAGCCACTCACCAAAACAAAGAAAGAAGCCAACATCGAAGCAGACGTGCCGCTGATCTTCAAAGAATAATCTTTTTTGGGGGGGTTTATGTAACTGCACACTTTTTGTGTAGGCTACATTTTTGTTTCGTTTCGCACAAGTCTGCAGTAGATCTCATCATGAGATGTTGTGTTTTAGTTGTGTGTTTACTTTTGGGGATAAGCGTACAAGATGGATGGAGCCTTCCCCTCAAGTCAGTCTTTGTCACCTTCCCAGGAGATGTCATCAAAAACATGACTGATACAGAGCTGGCAGAAGTGAGTAGCAGATGGCTAATTTTGTCTTGACTGATAGAGACTCCCAAAACAGAGTCCAATCAAGCTGTTCATAGAATAATTTGCTTGATGAGAGATCTGCATCACAATGTTGATGAAAATATTTACTTTCTAAATTACACTGGGGCTTCAATGCCCCCTTCTTTTGCTTTATGACAAATATATTTCTTCTACAAAACTCCTGTGGGATTTTGTAAACTCCTGTGGAGTTTTGCAGAGAAAATATAAATGTCATAAAGCACTGTGTTCCTGTTTATTTATTACCCATTCATTTATTTATTTGTCTGTTTATTTATAAGTAAGAACTCTGCTGTTGTTTGTCATCTCCAGAGTTATTTAAAGAAGTTTGGCTACATAAACAAAGAAAAACGCAGTGGCTTCCAGTCTATGGTGTCTACCTCCAAGGCACTAAAGAGGATGCAGAGGCAGATGGGGTTGGAGGAAACCGGAGAGCTGGATAAACCAACCCTGGATGCCATGAGACACCCTCGCTGTGGAGTTCCTGATGTGGGCAATTATAAAACCTTCGACGGAAACCTGAAATGGGACCATCATGATGTTACTTATAGGTGAGTGGAAGTAATCAAAGAAGGATCATACTAAGAGCTTCCCTAAGTTTCACTGGAAAAAACAATTATATGCCATACTGCTGTCCTACACAGGATCCTCAACTATTCTCCAGACATGCAGAGTTCTCTGACCGATGACGCCTTTGCAAGAGCCTTCAAGGTGTGGAGTGATGTGACGCCTCTGAGCTTTACCCGCCTCTTTGAGGGCACAGCTGACATTATGATTTCATTTGGAAAAGCAGGTTTGAGCTTGTGTTGTTTTTAATAACTACTATTATTATCTATTTTTTTAATGTATCAGTGTCACAAAGTCGCATCTGAACTATCAATCACTCGTGGTTCTGTGTTCTGTTTAGATCATGGAGATCCATACCCGTTTGATGGTAAGGATGGTCTCCTAGCTCATGCCTATCCTCCTGGTGAGGGGATGCAGGGGGATGCCCACTTTGATGATGATGAGCTCTGGACTCTTGGAAAAGGACCTGGTAAACCCACATATGCAATAGGCTGTTGACTCCCTCTAGTGTTCGCTGTAGAGAATGCATCTAATTCCCAGTATTTTCTCTTGTCACAGTTGTGAAAACACTCTATGGAAATGCAGAGGGTGCCATGTGTCACTTCCCCTTTACTTTTGAGGGCAAATCTTACACCAGCTGTACTAGTGATGGTCGTACAGACAACCTGCCATGGTGTGCAACCACAGCTGACTACAGCAGAGACAAGAAATATGGTTTCTGTCCAAGTGAACGTAAGCTTAAAAATTATTCTCCAAAGCAAATTGCAAGTCAGAAATCATCAGCTAGAGCTTACTAACTCATGGGACTAAAGTGGAACTCACTTATCTCTGTCTTACATTGTTTTTCTGACAGTTTTGTACACATTTGGAGGAAATGCAGAAGGTGCTAAGTGCGTCTTCCCTTTCACCTTTCTGGGGGAGGAGTATGACAGCTGTACCACAGAGGGCCGTAATGATGGCTACCGCTGGTGTGCCACCACAGACAACTTCGACAATGACAAAAAATATGGATTCTGTCCCAGTCGTGGTACGTCACAGGGAGCTCAATGCATGAGGACTGTCAATGGCTGCCACAATGATTTCTTACTTTCTTTAACTATTGCCATTATGTCTCTGTTTGTCCAGACACGGCTGTAACTGGAGGAAATTCTGAGGGAGAGCCCTGCCACTTCCCCTTTGTGTTCCTTGGAAAGGAATATAACTCATGCACAAGTGAGGGAAGAGGAGATGGCAAATTGTGGTGTGGTACCACTGACAACTACGATGAAGACAAGAAATGGGGTTTCTGTCCCGACCAAGGTGAGTAACATAAATTCAAAACAGAGAAAATGGACTGGGTTAAAATTAAATAGACTTGGATTTTTTAAAAAATCATTTATTAATAGCATTTTACTGGTGATACTGCAGGTTATAGTCTGTTCCTGGTGGCAGCCCATGAGTTTGGACATGCCCTTGGTTTGGACCACTCCAGTATTAGAGAGGCTCTCATGTACCCCATGTACAGCTATGTGGAAGATTTTTCCCTGCATCAAGATGACATCGAGGGCATTCAGTTTCTCTATGGTGAGCTCATGACCCTGCATCTAATTTTGCTAAATCATATCAATAATACATTTTTAATCGTTTCCCTCAACCAACTTTTTTTTTTTTTTCAGGAAGTAAAACAGATCCTGAACCCACGGGCCCTCAGCCTGACACTCCTACCACTACTCCTTACCCAGACCCTGTTGAGACAGACCCCACTGATGAACCTGAGCCCACCACAACCACCCCACCTGTGGATCCAACCAAAGACGCCTGCAAGATTACTGAATTTGATGCAATCACTGTGATTGAAAAAGACCTTCATTTCTTCAAAGATGGGTGAGCAAATTATTTTTCTACTCAATCAGCTTCTTATTCATCAAATAAAGAAACATTG
Organism: Atherinomorus stipes; assembly: GCA_023101725.1. Lineage (NCBI taxonomy): Eukaryota > Metazoa > Chordata > Actinopteri > Atheriniformes > Atherinidae > Atherinomorus > Atherinomorus stipes. The sequence goes on along the minus strand of JALJCO010001275.1, from coordinate 667,420 downwards.
TAGATGTTTTAATTTTACACACTGATCAACAGACATTACTGGAAGGTCCCCAGCAGAGGAAGTGCAGGGCCCAAGGGACCCTTCTCTATTTCTGAGAGGTGGCCAGCTCTACCAGCTGTCATTGACTCTGCCTTTGAAGATGTTCTGACCAAGAAATTGTACTTCTTCTCAGGTAATGCAGCCTCATACCACCAACACATAAACCAAACGTCTTAATGGTCCTTATGATTATGTTGGTAAAATGCCTTGAGATGACAATTAAAGCTGAACTGAATTTTGTCTCTGCAGGAACCAGATTCTGGGTGTACACAGGGCAGAATGTACTGGGTCCACGTAGCATTGAGAAGCTTGGTCTATCCAATGGCATTCAGAAGGTGGAGGGGGCGCTGCAGAGGGGGAAGGGCAAAGTGCTGCTTTTCAGTGGGGAAAATTTCTGGAGGCAAGTTGATAATGTGCCTATAATAGAATTCAAATGTATTTCTGTTGTAGAAAAAATTAAAAAAACTGAAGTCTGTATTAAGAGCCAACTTAAAGGTTTTGATTTCTCTGATTTGAAGTTTGTTTTTTCTGTTCAATACAGGTTAGATGTGAAGGCCCAGAAAATTGACAGAGGCTACCCGAAATATACTGATAGTGTCTTTGGTGGTGTACCTAGTGATGCCCATGAAGTCTTTCAGTACAAAGGTAAACAAACCTTTAACTAAGCTCAATAAACAAAATCAGCCAATGGCTGCACTGCTGAAAGGATCATTCCATTCTTTTCTTTTTATTAATTCAAATGTGTCTCTTTTAGGAAATTTCTACTTCTGCAGAGATCGTTTCTACTGGAGGATGAATTCTCGCAGACAGGTGGACCGTGTTGGCTACGTGAAATATGACCTCCTCAAGTGTGCTGATGCTTCAAGCACTCGGTACTGAGATGTTTGCACAGATGAGCTGGAAATTATCTGTAATGTTGTAGCATCCACTTGCCCCTCTGCAGGTGCCCAGGATGATGTCATGCAGTGTTTGTGTATAGCGCCTGTTGTATGATGTTCGTGCTCTCTGAGGTGTAATTAATTGGCCCTCATTGATGTTGGCTAATTAAAGCACACATGGCATTGGCCTAAATATAAATCTTAGGCCCAGTACAGAAAAGCAGATTGCAATGTTTGGCACTCTTCTGCCCTCAGTCTATTAATCTGTGAACTGGTGGTTATAGTGGCCTAAAATTTAAGACCCATAACCACAATTTAAACAACGGATATCTGGATTAAATTCCAGATTAGCAGCGTAATTTCTGTGTCTGACGGGTTCAGACTCTTGACAGTATTAGATTATTTTGGTATTTATAGCCATATCTAACTTTAATAATAATATTTTTGTGTCTCAAGCTTATTTGTTTTGTATGATTAAATGTGTTTTTCTGGAAATGGCTTTAAAGCCAAACACTTGCACTGGAAGACAATATGTCTCCTTCATTTAAATTATTTATGAGACTAATAATTTTGCATAAATGTTTTAACTTTCAATGCAATAAACACTTGGTGAAAACAACATGCTGTACCTCTGTCATCAGTCTGTCATTTCAAAGCATTTGCTCCCTGCAAACTCATTACTACACCACAGTTGTACATCTAAATGATGGGATACAGCGATTAAATTGTATTGTTTATTTTTGGAATGACCACACACACACACACACACGCACCCCTCCTCCCCGTTACCACCCCCAACTCAGTCTGTCTGTGTCTCTGTGCAGAGTTGGCAGTGGTGTGCAGCAGATGGTTAGTTTTGTTGTGATAAATTGAAACCCCCTAAATTATTTGTGCCTTGTCAAGCTGTGCAGGGAACCAATTGCCTGAAATGAGTTCCATATTACAATGGTGATTAAAAAAAAAAAAAAATCGTAATTTTTCTCAATTAAAGCCTGGCAAGGGCATAAAGAAAAATCAGAAATGTCATAAAACACAAGGACAAAATGTAAAGTTCTCAAAAGATTTAGCTCTATGCAAGTGAATCGTTAAGCATCTAACAAGATACTCATATTTAGAAAGTCACATTCATCTCCAGTTATCTAAAAACATTTCTCTGCAATATTACTGCACACCACAGTGGAATTCAGTTTATGGTGTATTAGACAATGAATGTGGAGATGCATTAGTTACTTGTTGCTGAGATGTATTCACGAATGAGCAGGGGTTGTCTGTTATAACATACCACTTCTCTTTGTGCAGGCATCTAAAAAAAATTATGCAGTATTGTATTGACAGTATTGGGTTATTTTGGTAAAGGCAACACCTTATGTTTGTTTTATTTACCCCATCAGCTGAGCTCATGGCAATTGCATATACACTATGTATCAATATACTAGTTTCGTCTATGAATATCACCATAAAACTGTCCATTTTTTTTTTCCTATCAGAAATGTCCTACTTGATGTTTGAATCTAAATGATATATTATTCATTATCCAATTAATTGAGCATATATCTATGTCATGTAAATGGTCCAACAGATTGCAAAACACCTAGATTTTAATGCTGGATATTTCCTCCTCCAGCTTTGAATGGAGACTGACAACCACGCATAACAAGAAACATATGTTTAACCTAAATGTGCATATCACTCCGCACCGCGTTGCGCAATACGTCCTCCTCTGAAAACAATAGTCCATGAAACTAAATAATCAAGTAATTACACGCACATAATAATTCAAGCTGGTTTAAAACATAATTTGGTTAATTCCAACTATATTTCGAAGTTGAGATTAAAAATGCGCCGCTTTCAACAAAAATAATAAATAAGATCCGGTTGGACGGACAGGAAGCAAGGAGATACTCATGGTGCCCGACTAGAAAGAACCAACAATTATCGGATCCAAACTGGTGGTCCGTTAAGCGCTTCTACACTAACGGATACGCTTCCCATCGAAAATACACGGTAAGAAAAAAGAATAGCGATTCTAATGTCCATAAGAGAAAATGTTTTCATTTTCTTCAGGGAGAATATTTGGGCGGTCTGCAACTGCTGAGGCCCTCGAGGTCCCCAGGCCAGGAGAGCTTACAGAATGCCTGAGTGGAAAAGATGCTCGTCTGGTGTAAAATGGCGACACGAAGCAGGCAGGATAAAGGGCAGCTAGGCCTGCTGTAAACTGCTAAATGCTTCAGTCTGCCATTCAGACGTTATTTTGAGCACACTTACATTGCTTATTAATGCCATCTTGTTCCAGAAGTAATATTTACAAATACAGTCTCCCGTTTAACCACGAACGATACTTACAGAAGTGGATTTTTAGTCTCTGTATCGTCAAACATTAAGTTGGCAGCGCTCCTTAGCTAACATGAAGCTAACAAGCTAGTTGTCGAACCTGGCCACCGTGAATTCATTTCCCATTGTATATTCTGCCGACTCTTCTCATACATGTTTATGGGCGAAACATGAGTTGCTTCTTCCACCAAGTTTATGTTTTGTAATACAATACGAATAGACATGGATTCGAGAAATGCTCAGCGTAGCTAATGTTTACAGGAACTATCAATATCGTCTCTAAATTAAAGGCATCGGATAAAACTGGATGTAAACATCTTTCCATAAGCTGTCACTTTCAAGGTTAAAAATGGTTCAAACCAGTTCTATGTAGAAAATTCTTTTAAAATACTGCGAAGTAAATTCCCTGGAATGAAGCATTTAAGTTAGTTTTTTAAAGTTGGTTCTTCACGTGGACACTTTGGCTATAAAATCATATTAACAGATTATTTTTAAGATCCCTCTTAAGACCCCTGCGGCTCTGGAGTTACAGAGTTTTTCATAGTGTGATGTGACAGCAGTTTTAAAGAGAGTTTTATCAGTAGCCTATGCTTTCATAGCCTGTGACCACTACGTTTGTGAAAGACTGAAGAAAATTCCCCTTACAGTGACTTAATTGAATTAGCTTGTTGGCATTCACAAGTTGGTGAAATCATACCAAAAGTTTTTTGTTTGTTTGTTTTTTTTTAATCAATAAAATATCACATATAGCATACAACTGAGTCCCTAGGGTTGGATCTGTTCTTTTTTTCCCATTTGAGTTTCTGGACATGTACTGGTGTGGAAAGAAACGGGCCAAACAACAGCTGTAGTAAAAGCCAAAGTATTTACATACACATAAAAAGAGTCTAAAACCATTAGAACACGAGAAATGGAAAATAATGTATATCAGGAGTATTTGGACATCAATAATACAGGAAAACATCTTCCTCTGTTAATGAAAATTAACAGAGAAAGTAGTTATTTTGCTGTTTCAGAATAGGATGCATGGACCTTAACAAGATTCTTATAATGATTTCAAACACACCAATCCTGATTATACATGCTGTCATAAACCAAAGTCTTATCATTTACTAATGACAAAGCTATAAGAAGTGATAACCAGATCTTAAAAAGGATTAAGCAAAACTTCAGCTCAGGTAATCTCATTGGGGAAAAAAAAAGATTCTTTGAATATAAGGCTAATTAATCACTTACCCCCAAAAATAAAAGTTGAGTTGATATTGAAAGGTTAAATGAGCTATAAATTCATCCTATCATCACTGATAAATTTGGGACAACTCTGGCATTTATTTAACATTGCTATTCATACAAATATGACACTGATGGCAAACAGCTGTCACCTATGCCAACCAAGCATGCTAAAGTGTTTATCCTAATACTGTAAACAATCAGGAACCTTTTAGTCATGTTTTAAAGATGATCATTTTGATCTTGACTTGTATTTTTTTTTTTTTTGATAGTAATGGATTCAGAGGAGAATGAGGTGGAGAGCAGTAGTGATGCAGGCCCCTCCGGGATGGAGGAGCCATCTGAAAGTGGAATGGGCATGGAGTCATCGGAGGCCATGTCTGCAGACAGCAGTGATGCTGCTGCCTCTCATGCACAGGCCCCAGAATCTGACTGTCATGTGGGACAGAGCTCAGAGGGACTTGTGGTAATTTGTTTTTTTTTTTTTAATTTTACTTTTATCAGTGGGAGAAAATAGAAGGATACCAGAACCATCAATGTAAATGTTCCATCTTATTCTCTACCCTCTCTGTTCAGGTCTTCATCCCAGAGACAAGCTCCAGCACAGATGTCAGAGTATCTTCAGTCCATCTTCCAGACTCTTCCTCTGTGGCCCAGTCCACCAGTGTATCCAGTGTCTCCACTGTGACTCAGTCCGTGCTGGTGTCTGAATCAGCGCAAGTCTTGGTCCACTCAAGTGCTGTGTCTGAAGGAGCCATGATGGTTTCTGACTCCACTGCCTCTACCTCATCAGATCTGGGATCTGCCATTGATAAGATTATAGAATCAACCATTGGCCCTGATATCATGAATGGTACTTTTACATTAAATATTTTTACCTTATCTTTGTGCACTAGGGAGCTTTTAAGTTTTGCTGTCTTGAAAAGTGCACCAGATAATGTGGTGATGATCGCTGCATTTCTGTTAAGGTTGCATAGCAGTCACCAGTGCAGAGGACGGAGGGGCAGAAACTACCCAGTATCTGATATTACAAGGACCAGATGATGGTAAGTGTCTACTTCCTTGTAACTTAATAAATCCTCAGCTCATTGCAGACATGACTGTTGCATTCATACAACATTTTGTGCCAAAACATTAAGTATCAACCTTTTTTTTTTGTCTCCTAACAAGTTAAGTCTTCTTTCTGTTTTTAAGGGGAGACACTACAGGCAAAAACCCTGTTTTTTCATCATTTGGTCAATTTTGAAATTTTTTTCCCCCTCCTTCAATATGTTTTCTTTCAGACTAGTGTAAAAAAAAAAGAACGTCCAAAATGAACATTTTAGGGGTTTATTTCATGATACTTTGTCTGATGCACACCCAAATCTCATCAAAATGCAGCTAAAGCTGCTGTTTTCTCAAAATGAGTTTTTTGGGGTTTTTTAAGAAATATCAACTTCAGGAGCACTCAGAAACCAAACTTTCAAGTTTTGCTCTTGACTGTATTCTTAATGTTTTTACAGAAGGATTTTTTGATATCTTATTTCACAGCCTGATTTATAGAACATTTCATCCTAAAAATATCCCCAAAAAAAGTTTTTTTTTTCTGGTTGTTGACAGTAGATTCTAAATTGTGAAATGATAAATGGAGATATCCAAAATCCCTTGTGTAAAAACTTTTGGCTTTAATATGTGAACAAAATTCAAAAGGAACTTTGAACCTGGTTTAATCCAGTGTTTAGATTTTTTTCCCTAAAAATGCGTGCAAATTAGCAAATTTTTATTTATTATATAACACCTCATTTGCATATTTAAACATAAAATTAAAAACTTGCAATACAAAAAATGAGCCCTCATGTGAGGAATAAACCAGGAAAGTTTCATGGTGATACCAGTTAGTTAGGGTTAAAAAAAAATAACTAACCCTATTTGCCTGTAGTGTCTCGCCTTAAAATACACTACTCACAAAAAGTTAGGGATATTCAACTTTTGGTTTTTGGAGAACAGAATGATGAAGAATACACATTTAACCATTGAACAATGTACATGTGCATTGAAAAGTTTAGAGAAAGTTTAATTCAGTTCACCTGGAAAGGTTGTAGTGGATATTAGATTCATTCTGACATCATACAAAAAGCCAAATATCCGTAACTTTTTGCGAGCAGTATATATGGTTGCTGATGGCTCAGAACTTTGTAAATTTTTTATCATGGAAATTTGTGAAATACATGTGTTTGTGTGGTGCAGGGCGTGTAGCAATCGAAGCTCTCGCTGAAGGTCCCACATCCACCTGTCTGGACCAGGGAGACCTGCAGGGCAGTCTTGAACCAGACCAGCCTGATGACCAGCCTGGACACTCAAGTTACCCAGAACAAAGCAGCAATCACCCAGATCAGCCCCAACACTCCCACCCTTCCCAGTACATGGACTGCAGTGCAGATGGTCCAGACCAAACAGAGGAGTCTTCCTCATCTTATATGGAGTGCTCAGTTGAGGAGCCTGACCAAACTCGCTCCCGATCAGGATTTCCTGACTACAGTGGGAATAACAGTGACCAGGATCTGCCTGGATATGTGGAGTGCAGTGGAGCTGACTCAAATCCAACCAGCCGAAGTCACTATGTGGTGGAGTGTAGCACTGGGTATCTTGAGTGTGCAGTGGATGATGAAGAACAGTCGCATCATTCACGCAGCTACATTGACAGTAGTGCAGACCACCGGACTCAGACAAGTCGGCAATATGTTGCTGAGTATGGGGGTGAATGTATTGCAGCTGCAGACTCTGAGCAGCCAGGCTGTTCCCGGTACCAAGCGAGAGATGATGATGAAGATGATGAGCAGAACCAGGATCCAGATCAGCCGCAGCACTCTCAACAGCAGCCCCAGCGCTCCTGTTATATGGAGAACAGCAATGGCCCTGAGACGTCTGTGTACGCTGATGACAGCTCTTCTCCAGACCACCCACTGGCAGATACAGCTGGCTTAGGGGGGCTTCCCGAGGCACTGGAATGCAGTGAGAGCCAGCCTGGACTCTACATCAGCAGCAGTGGTACATATACAGCCAATCCAGACCCTGAACTGGCCCAACAAAGTTCACCTGGTCAAGAGGAGCCCCAGGGTTCCCAGGATGAAACCCGACTGTCCAAGGACACGGAGACATCAGCTGTGGCAGAGGGCTCTGGAGACCAACCACCTAACCTGGCTGAGTTAGAGGAGATGATGGAGGTTGTGATCGTACAGCAGTTCAAGTGTAAGATGTGTCCATACAAGAGTGCCTCCAAAGACACACTTATTAACCACATGAGAGACAGACACTTCAAACCTGCTGGTAAGGTTCTGATTATCTGTGACAGTAATATATAACTGAGCTGATTTTGTTGTGACTGCAATGTTTTTGATGTTTGTTCTTTTTTTTTTAGGGGAAATGCCAAAGAAGCGTAAACGTGGACGGCCTCCTAAAAGTGAGACATTAGCCCGTCAGAAAGCAGAAAGGGAAGAAGCGGAACAGAGGAAGGCAGCAGAGGTGAAGGCTGCTGCACCCCAACAAGCAGAGGAAGAGGAGGATGATATTGTGGATGCTGGAGCTATTGATGATCCTGAAGGTTAGTGAGAAAAATGTTCTTTTGCCCCCAATTTTTCAGTGTTTTTAGTCTCTATTTATGTACACAATTTTGACCTTATTAATTCCGTGTGAATCTTATCTGTCAACATCATCTTTTTACATGTCTCTTTGTCCTCGTCTTTTAACTTGTCTTTTATGTACCTAGCACTGTTTCAGAAGTACTGCTTATTTCGTTGTGTCTTGTAATGCAATGGCAAAAACGGGATTCTATTCTATTCAAGTTTATCTCACTTAGTAGTTTATTCAACCACAGAATCGCCATATAACCCTCATAGTGGTGTTCTGTTTTATCTGCAGAGGACAGCGACTACAACCCAACAGAAGAAGATTCCAAAGGAAGACCACCTGCTTCTCTGAAAAAACCTACTCCCATTTCCTCCTCTTCGCAAGGGCGCCCACGACGAAAGGTTGGCCGTCCAAGGAAGTACTGTGCTTCAAATGAAGACTACAGGAGCAATGGTGGGTTCTCAGTTTATGGAGGAAATCACATTTTCAGCTGCAGGAATTTCATTCAACTTCCTTAACTGTTTGTTACAGATGCAGAAAGTCTTGCTGAGAAGTCCAAATCTTGTGCAGATGCAAGCACTTCAGAAGAGGCTAGCTCTTCTGGTTTAGGCAATGGTGCAGCTGATGGAGACACAGCTGAGGGAGCAATAAGCCAGTCTGACTCTGAGAACAAAGACCCTTCATCCAACTCACAACCAGAGGAGGAGTTCTTCATAATGAAGCGTGGAAGACCATCCAAGCGCTTCCTACGCAAAAGATATAAGAAGTATATGAATCGAAAGTAAGTCAGATTATTCAGGTTTTGTCTCAGTGGTGTTTAGTGAGCTTCATTATGTAATTATGGCTTTTTTCCTTCATTTTTCCAGTCGATACTATAAGACACTCAAACCTCTTCTGAGACCTCACAACTGCTGGATCTGTGGCTCACGTTTCCTCACTCAGGAGGATTTGCGCTTCCATGTTGATTCTCATGAAGGCAATGACCCAGAGCTCTTCAAATGCTTGCAGTGCAACTATCACTGCAAACGCTGGTCTTCACTCAAGGCTAGTAGATGTATTCCCAAAATTCTGGTTAACCATAGAGTACATGACTACAGTTTTTTCTTTCATACTCTAGTACTTAAAGTCACTGCCCTTTGTTTTATAGGAACATATGTTCAATCATGAGGGTACAAAGCCATTTAAATGTGAGGAGTGTGATTACACAAGTGTTTATAGGAAGGATGTCACTCGACACTCAGCAGTCCATAACAAAGAGAAGTGAGTAACTCGTGCATTACACTATATACACTGAAAATGGTTTTCACTTTGTGACTAAACTGATTCATTTCTTTTTTTCTCTTGCAGAAAAAGAAAGACAGAGTTGGTAAGGCTTCATTTTTACCATGTTTGAGTATACATCAAATAAATAAAGATTAGCTGACATGACAACCACGCGCCATAGTCTGTGCATGAAAGATGGTCGTATTTATTCTGTGTGGAGCTCAAAATGCAGCACTAGAAATCCCTGCAAGGTGCCGGCTCCACAGCGTAATATTATGTTGGATGCTTGTGCCACTAAAATAGCTCTGAATGTTTAGAGCATGGACATGGCACATTATGGTTTCGGCCCAGTTCTTATGGGTTCAAGACCCCATGGAGTAGACTTGTCGTGATAATTCTTGAGGATGAGGGATGTGAGGAGGTTTGAAGCCATTCTGAGCAACTTTTGTGCTGCTGACAGAGGCACTGCTGGAACTGCAATGATGCTCAGGTGGAAGGCAGTGGTGAAGTAACATCCAGCTTAATGCTAAGCTACAATTTAGCAGTGAATTATAACAAGATGATGAACTCTCTCAGTGTTTTTTCACGTCATGGTTGATAAATATAAATGTGATTCTGCTGCAGAATCTTTGCTGCCTGTTTCTGTAGTGGCTGATTATTATTGTTCTATTTTTGTTGTTCGTTGTGACTCTTGTCCTCATTCTTTCAGGGACCAAAAGTGTCAACCTTCCCCTGCCCTGTGTGCAGCAGAGTATATCCTATGCAAAAGAGACTGACCCAGCACATGAAAACCCACAGCTCAGAGAAACCACACATGTGTGATAAGGTGAGGGGAAAAATATTATATAACGCAGCAATTGTTCAGTTAAATGTTCCTCCTTTCTGTCAACTGCAAAGAAACTCTAGTTGATAGTTTCTCTCTGTATTCACAGTGTGGTAAATCCTTTAAAAAACGATACACATTCAAAATGCACCTCCTGACCCATATCCAGAGTCTTGGAGACAACAAGTCAGTGCTTGAAACCTTCTTTTGTCATATACTCTTCATTATGTTAAAAAAAAAAGTGCATGCAACTGAGAAACAGTTTGGCGTAGAAGCCATTTTGCTGAAGTTGGTATGAAATGTCTGGATGTCTCTTGTTTGAATTTACCAGGTTCAAGTGTGAATTTTGTGATTATACTTGTGAAAACAAGAAGCTGCTACTCAACCATCAGTTGTCCCATACTAATGACCGGCCCTTCAAGTGTGACTACTGTAAATACTCTACATCTAAAGAGGAATTCCTGGTCTCCCATTTGGCCATCAAACACACAGGTCAGCGTGGCACAAAGAAGGTTTCGTGTATTAATCTTCACCTGAATATGTAGTTGTTCTCATAATTCCAACTCTTTACAGGGGAGAAGCCTTTCTCCTGCGAAATGTGTCACTTCATGACCAAGCACAGGAAGAACCTCCGTCTTCACGTGCAGTGTCGCCACCCTGAGGCTTTTGAAGACTGGGCTGTGGCTCACCCTGAAGAGCCTGTGAGGACACGACGAAGACCTTTCTTCACCCTGCAGCAGATAGAGGAGCTTAAACAACAACATGATGACACACAGGGATTTCAGAATACCATAGTAAGTCTGCTCACAGTTTCTTGTTATTTTGTGCAGGCTCATTTGGAATTTTCTTTATTATGTGTAATATTTTATGGTACTGGGAGAAGGTGTAGCGTAACCATATTTTTCCGTTTTTTTGTTTTTATTAGGTCACTGTGGATTCTGCAACACTACAAGCCATGCATGGTATTGAAAATGCCTCAGTATCCCAGGATGCCATGGGAAATACTACCATCATCTATGAACAAGGTCTGTAAGGATTTTAAAAGACATGTTTGTAACATTTTTAATGAAATGCTCTGATTTATGGACAATACAAGTTTGTTTTTTATGTGCTTGCAGCTGAATCCAATGATATGTCTGCTCAAAGTGCCCTGGACCTGCTGCTGAATATGAGCAATGCTAGGGAACTAGTTGGAAACTCCTTACAGGTTCATCAAGTCTCTTCTGTACAGACTATAAGTCAAAACATTTATTTGGCAGATATTCTTATAGCAAGAAAACTAAACTGATTGTTCTTTTCAGGTAGCTGTACTGAAGTCAGAGGGCGAAGTTGTTGAAAAGAGTGCATTGAGTGGTGTGACCACTATACCAGGCCAAGCTCAAAAGATTGTGACCTTCCATGTGTCTGAGAATGGTGAAACAGTGCTACAGGAGGCCTTCGAGGCAGCCACTTCTGAATCAGGAGAGCTCGCCCACATTGCCATTGAAGCCTATGAGGAGGGGGGAGATTACAGTGTAGTGGAGCAGGCTGCTGGAGAAAGCCATAGTCCTGAATACAGGTAACGTAATACTGAATCAGGTTTTGTCTAATGAGAAAGATTTGTTTAAGAGTTTTTTTTCCCCCTTGTGATGTCTTAACAGACTCTAAATCCTATCACACTTGTCTTTGCAGTAATGATGAGAGCAGTCCTTCTCAGGCTTTAGAAGTATCTGGGTCAGACAGCCTTAAAACTGACAAGTACTATCTGACGTCAACACTTGCTGATGGTGTACTGCAACAAGTAGAGGTAACTATAACTTGTACTTTTAATATTACAGATATAAACATATCGGCCTCAGTTTCTTGTATATGACTGTGTTGTTTGTTTTCCATTAGCTAAGCAGCGAAGCTCCAGCCTCACCTTCTGCAGTGAGCTCTCCCAGCCTCAGCACCAAGAGGTTTTCCTGTCGTATCTGCATGGAGTCTTTCCATGGACGCTCTGACATGGAGAACCACAAGAGGGCACACTTGGATCCCAGCACCTTCAAATGTCCTGATTGTAATTTCACCTCCACCTCTTGGCCTGAGGTCAAGGTAAATCTCTCAGCTGTTCTTTCCTTAACTGTTTTCTGTTGCCACAAGTTGGTGAACATTTCCACTGGATGATATTCATATTATTATGGAATAAATTTGATATTTTGGTTTTAAGAGTGTAGAAAAATCCCACCTTTTTTATGGAGACAAGCTGACTTAATTAAGGCTCTTCTGTCTCTCTGACTGTTGTTCTCTTCAGGATCACATGGGGCTACATTCCTACCTCCGTCCTCATAAGTGTACAAGCTGTAGCTTTGCCTCAAAAAACAAAAAAGACCTGCGCAGACACATGATGACACACACCAATGAGAAACCGTTTGCTTGCAAACTTTGTGGGCAAAGGTTGGTCCATAACATCATATCTGCTGCTTTTGGATGTAAGAGATGCTGAACAGTTGTCAGTGTTGATGTTTTTTGTGTTCATAACCTCAGATTTAACCGCAATGGCCATCTGAAGTTTCACATGGAGCGCCTCCACAGTCAGGATCATCCCACTCGCAAAAGCCGTACCACCACAGCACAACAAACTATTATCGTCAACAGCGATGAGGAGGCTTTGGCCACACTGCAGTGTAAGAAACCCAGCTCTGCGTAACCCATGACCACAGCAGAGTTTTGTAAAAAAAAAAAAAAAAATGCTTGATGAAAATAATGGGGTTCAAAATAGGTTTGCTTTATTTAGTGCATAACCAAATCCCAAAAATAACCATTAACTATGTGTATTTGTTTGTGAACGACAGCTTTGCAGGCGCATCAGACGGTGATCACCCCAGAGAGGTTACAGGCTCTGGGACAGGATCACATTATTGTTGCTCAAGAACAGGCCTTGTCAGACCAGGTAGCAGCATTATTTAACTTTATACGTAACAGAGTGGTTATTTATTCTCTCAAACAGATGACTTTTGCATCCAGTAGGCCTATATTACCACTTTGTATTTTTTAAATATAAATTTGTATGTCTATCATTCAGGAGGACGGTACCTACATCCAGCAGATCACCACCATTGATGGTCAGACTGTTCAACACCTGATGACGGGAGACAACCAGGTGACTTGAGACTTTTACTTTCTTCACTGGATTAATGTCTGTGTTAAAGACGCACAACAGAACTTTTAGCAGTTTTCTCAGTGACGCGTCCCCTATCGGCGGCTAAACAAGCATCCATCTTGTATCGTACCTGTACTTTGATTCACTCCAGCCAGTAAAAGACAGTCTTATGTTGATTCTTGTTCTGTTCCTTCCTCTTTCTTTTCCTCTCTTCCTCCAGTAATATTTCCTTGCGTTTTTTTTACTGAATCCGACATGATGCGTGTTCAAAACACCCGCCGTGTTCATATTGGGTTGATATCTGTTTGCTAGTAAGTGAAGCGGTGCGCAACCAATTGTCGGCTGCAACGTCACAGTCGCGTCCCAGATGGGAAACTTACATACTGCTCTTCCTGAGCCCCGGGACGCCTCTGGGCAGTGACGGCTCAAAAATGCGCTTAATGAATGTTGGTGTGCCATCAAAACGAGTCAGAAATGCACATTTTTAAGGTCTAAAAGTTCCGTTGTCTGTCCTTAATGTACAGGAAACAAATTAAATTGCAAAAGTTTTGAAAGAAAGAGGAAGCTTTAAAAATAGCATTTATATTCTTTATTAAACAATAACAATATTTATGAAGGTTTTCACCATATCCATTTACTTGTTATGAATCAAAAAGATTCATGTTAAAAATTCACGCCTGTTAATAGCTGGGATAGGCTCCAGCAACCCCCGCGACCCTGAACTGGATAAGCGGTACAGAAAATGACTGACTGATGACTGACTGACTGAATCAAAAGAGTTATTGAAAGTCGGCAAGTGAATAAGGATCTATTAATATGCTTTATTTAGCCCCACAAGTCAACATTGTCCAATGACCACGTTTGTAAACAGACAGTAAGTCTCTAAGTTATAAAAGGGAAATTTAGCTTTTTTTTTAACCTGGGGTCTGTTTTCATATGTCCTTTCATATATGTGAGAGATGAAGAAAGGAATTTTGAAGATAGCTCCAGTATTTAACCAGGCATGCAGCCTAGCACCAGCCTACTGGCCCTCGTGTCTAAGTTTGCCCTAAAAAAGTGCTTTTTTCCACACTGAAGGGCTCGGATAGTCTCAACGAGTGTCCGACAACATACTAGAGAGGAGGAATGAACGAAAGCATCTATATTACCTGTCGATTGCTATTTGTTTGGGTGTGTGTGTGTCTGTGTCCAGATCTTGGGACGCTGGAAATCCAATCTCGTTCCACCAAAACACCAAATCCCAATCCAGCAAGTAGACATAGTTGCTTACTTCAGCTTTCTTTAAGCTGTCTGACTTTGTCTTTCTGCGACTCATTTAAAGAAGGAAGCTCAACCTTTAATTTTAAGAATGGACTTTTCTTTTGACATGTCTCACAACACCAAAACATCTTGTGCATATAACAATAAAACTGCACAAGGAGTCATTTTATTTCTGAGATGCTTCTTGTTTGGTAATTTATGATATTTTCTAAACTAAACAAGGTGATTTTGAATCCAAGTATCTCTCATCTCACATTAAATATGTTGTTTCCTGTTCCAGATCCAGTACTTCATCTCACAAGATGGAGTGTTGATTCCTCAGGAGTATGTAGTAGTAGCTGATGGTAACAACATACAGGTAAGTCTGTTTTCTCATAAAAGGTAACTTTTAAAGAAATATTCAGTGTTTGACGGTGAGAATGCGTGTACTTTCTAATTTTCCAGCAAATGTCAGATGGACAGATCATCCAGTATGAGCAAGAGCAGCAGGTAAGACAGATTTTAAACACACTGCAGTGAAATTAAACTTGTTTGGTCATCTGAAATAAGAGTTTTGTTTTGTCAGAAGGTCACTGATTCAGATTATTTGTGTGTGCAGATTGCTGTGAGCCATGACGGTCAGATCCAGTACTTACCTGTCAGCTCAGAGCAACACATAATAAGTCCTGAGGACCTGGAGGCTGCTGCTCATTCTGCTGTCACAGGTAAGCTCTTTGGAAAGAAAAAACAAACACTCAATTTTTGTGTATAAATTTGTCAGTAATGATGACATCATCCAGACCACAAAACGAACTGAAAATCGAATCTTTGTTTTTGCAGCCGTAGCAGACGCAGCCATGGCGCAGACCCAGACGGTCTATGCTGAAGCCACACCTGAACAGCTTGAGCAGCTGCAGCAACAGGGCATTCAGTATGATGTCATTACTTTCACCAACGAATAGGAATACAAATAGAAACCAACCTGCATTTAGAAAGGTGACCTCATCAAATATCATTCATGCATTTAGCTGGCTGAAGAAAAACCTTGTCTCCTCAGCAGCAGCATCTGCTCGCGGCTGCTGGTTTACTCTAGATTGCTTTTGATCAATTCAGATGATTGCATTCATGCTTCTAACTTATTCATAAGGGTTGTTTAGAGTTAATTTGAACAAGGTTTATCTGTTCTGTAATTACTGAAACTAACTATTTATGTGCCTCAACTGCTTTGACTTGCAAGACAATGTTATCAAATAAAATGCAATGGCTTCTACTATGTTTTAGGAAATGTTGAATATTTTAGTTTTTGAGTGGTATGAAATGAAAAGGGAGTGTTTATTTTTGATTTGTAATAATTTATGTTTTTGAGATTCTACGACATGTTTAATGAATATTAATGTAAATACTTTTTTCATTTGTTTTCTGTTGTATTATGGATGATGTTTTGATTTAGTAGGTACAAAGTCAAAAGCTGACACCAAATAAATCACTTTGTGTGTATATATATATAATATATATATACATGTGTGTATGTTGCTTTCAGTGTCCACAAATTTTCCCTTTTTTTGTACTTGAGTAATAAGTTGACTCAGTTGTGGAGAAGTTGACGTGACATGTTGCATCAAAAGGTGATAACGGATATCCTGTCATTTCTCAACATTTTTGTTGTAAATAGGATAAGAGGCTAATGCAACAACATGAGCTAATGTAAAATGTAAGAAATCCAACATGAGATCACACACAAATTAGAACAATAACATAAATTAAACTAGTTCAGTCAACTTTCGTCTGATATAGCTTGATGCTGCCATCCAGATGGTGATTTTTTTTTTTTTTAATTTGTTTTTGTTAGTGCCGTGATAAACCACATCTCACATGCAGTTAAACATGTGGCTTTGTAGTTGAGAGTCGGTGCTACACTGAACTGCCTGTGGTCCAGACCTATCACAACATATAGAATGATATGAAATGAAATGGGCTGCATGGTGGTATGGTGGTTAGCACTGCAGCCTAAAAGTAAGAAGGTCACAAGTTTGAGCCTCAGCTGGGGAGGGGTTCCACCAGTGGCCATCCTGTGTGGAGTTAGCATGTTCACCCCCTGCATGTGTGGGTTCTCTCCAGGCACCTTAGTTTTCCTCCCACCTTCCCAAGAGATGCATGTTAGGTTAACTGATCACTAAACTGCCCCCTAGGAATGACGGTGAGTGTGAGTGGTTGCTCGCCTCTCTGTACTGGCCGTGCGACAGACTGGTGACCTGTCCAGGGTGCACCCTGTCTCGCCTGATAATTGCCGGGATAAACTCCAGTGACCCCTGCGACCCTGAACTGAACAAGCGGTGAAGAAAATTAATGAAACAAAAATGAACAAAATTATTAAATAAGTGATCAGTTGAAATCTATTCACTACCCAAAAAAAAACACTTTCCAAACTACAACTGGTCATCTAATTTCTGTAGACATATGTATTACTTTTCAGAGAGTAATGAAGTAGTTCATGTCCAAAGGTTTCCTAGAACTTTTCATCACAGATTTTTTGTCAGCATGGTTTTTGTTGTTGTTTTTTGTTTTGTTTTTTTAGGAGGGTGGGTGCTTACAAGCAGCTAAAATGTGCCAGATATGAATCATACCAGAAATGTATTGAAAGTTTTCTCAAATGACCAGCAGCCACATGAAGAGCACATTTTTAAATGTTCTCCATCTCATGAACAAATGACTTCCTCTTCTTTCCTCCGAGGAGGCGCCTCAAATCCTCTCACAGGAAAGAATGTCATCAAGTGCTGAGGCTCTGTGATGATTACTCTGAAGATGAAGTTTCCTTTTGTTCTCATTCTTTTAGTAGGTAAGGCTGAAAAACAATTTGCAGTTTTCTACTTTGGTGCTTGCAGAGACTTTGATGAGTATTGCTTGTTTTCCAGATGTTCCTTATGTAAAAGGGCAGCAGAGGATTGAGGAGCTTCAACACATTTTGCTGAGACTTTCATTTCCTCCGTTTTATAATAGCTTCAACAAGTCTTGCTGCAAACTGTATCCTGGAGGATGTTACAAGCTGATGGACAGTGCAGGATTTACCTGTGATTTCCTGAGAGGGAGGGTTACAAAAACAGAGAAAGATGGCTGGATAGAGTTCCAAATAACAAATGTGCAATTTGTGGATGGAGGTTATTACAGATGTGGCGTTTTGGGAGCACAAACTCCAATTTACAGTGACTACTATGTTGAGGTTTTTGGTGAGTACTCCTCTCTGCATGATTACAGCTTCATGGAAATGTTGCAGATGATAAATAGTTCTGTTGCAGGGTTAGTGTAGTTTTTCTTAGTATCTTAATTTTCAGTTTAGCTTTAAATTCATAGATCAATGAATGTTGCATTTTGCTGAAGCTTCAGACCACCACAGGCAGTCTGACCCTTCACGGACAACAACTATCAAAGCCCCCAACAACTCCACAAGACTCCTAGACCCCACTGGACCTGCTCTGTCACAGGACCGCAGTGATGATAACAGGTCCAATCTTCTCAGATCATCATTTGTGTTGCTCACTGGTTTTCCAAGAGTCTCAGTTAATCAGAATTTTGTTTCTCCAGAGTTTCCAGGAGTTTTGGTCTACTACTGGCTGTCATCGTGTCCATTACAGTGATGATTTTTGTCTCTGCAATGATTGCTGTTGCTTGTTGCAGAGTCAAGGCCACATGTAAACAGTCGGGTAAGCAGTTTCCTAAAAATGATTACCCCAAAGCTCTGACTCTGCCAGTGTTTCTGTCTATAATAAATTGTTCCCATTATTAGAACAGACAACCAGTGTGATGTGTTGTTCTTCTTGTTGTTTTGTAGACATATATGGAGAAACTCTGTCTGAGTCATTGACACAAGAAGATCCGGTAGGTGCAAAACTGAGACATGTCGTCTCTGTGACTCAGTGTCAGAACATGTTTGTGTTTCAGACTTCCTCTGCAATTCTGTCTCTTGACTAAATTAGTTTCTTCTAGGAAATGAATGCTGTAGTCTACACAACTGTAGACTTCAGAGGTCACCAGGAACCTGAGGAGATGTATGCAAACCTGAGGATGCAAAACATGCAAGCCAGCGTCCCTGATGTGGATCACAGTGGAATGGTGGAGTACTCAACACTTGCCATCCAACTCTGATTTCAGCTCACAGAATTAAACACATAGTCCACATTCTCATTCTTTTGCTATTATTTTTTTTGGTTTGTTTTAGTAGTTTTTAAATGTCATTTTAAATCGAAGCGCATTAAAGGTTTTTACCATGCTTTTGCCTGTTATTAAAACTGTTAACCCCACACACTAACTTTTATTTCTTGTACAAAACCATCAAAAAACTTTTATTTCTTGCATTTTGTCTTATTATATGTCAGTGTTTTCTGACTTAATTTTATTTCTTTTATTTCTTTTTAAACTTTGTTTTCAACATACTTTTCAATGCTTCTTTTTCATGCTTTTAATGGTTTATTTACTGCAAAGCACTTTGAATTGCCCTCTACATGAAATGTGATGTACAATTAAACTTACATTCCCATACCTGACAAAAAGGATGCAATATAAAGATAGAGTTGGTTCATATGTGATAACCCTATAAGACTGACTTTCTTGGCCATTAATGTGTTTTACTTTATATATGAGATGTGAAAAATCCCGTCTTGTATGTGCTTTCTGCATTAAAAATAAAACCTTAACATTTTAAGAAAACTGAGTTAGGTGATGAATTTGTGTTTTCTCTGGAAACTTTTCAGCACTTGTTTCGTTGAGATAACAGCAGACTTGTCGGATCATGTCATCAGGTTATCTAGTTTTATTTCAGTGTTTGGGCTTATCAGTGTCTCTCCAACATCAACGGGAACTTCACTCTTACCTATTCTGAGCCGTTCGATATCCTGCTCCTTGCCTGTCGTATTAAGAACATAAAAGCTGGTGTTTCTTTTTATAACCATTGAAGGTCAGCTTTCTCTTAAAAGCAAATGAAGGAGCAGACTGGACTGATTCTTATTTCTGTGACATTTCAGCAGAAGAGGATAGAAAAGTCCTTTTTTGTCGTGCTGTATGATATGTCAAATTGACAAAGGCACGAAAACCCCACTGTTGTAATGTGTTTAATAACTAAGGAAGCAAGTATTTTTCACCAAAATGGTTGAGGAACTCTTAACACAAAATACACCTAGATATAATCACACAGATGGCTGGACCAGCATATTTAGCCTGGACATTTAAGATGGCGAAGCACTCTCAGATGAAGTCACATCCCAGGATCCAGAGCTGGGGGAAAAAAACATGTCAAAAGACTATGTTGCCATTGTAAGAGCTCTGTGGGGAGATACAAAAAAACAGGATTTATCTCCTCAGATCTTTATGTTGATTTTATAGTTCTTCAGATGGAAGCAGCAATCTCAGTGAGCTGACAGGCATAAGCAGATGCTGATACAATGAAGGTATTTCTATTCAGAGAAAAAGTGACATCAGGCACGTTCTGGATTTGAGAAGGACCAAGTGGAAGACCATGACTGTGCTGAATACGTGTTTATTGGTATTTTACAGGTTTACAGCCAAAGCAACCAGTCAAGTCCTTCTATAATTATTTTTATTAGAGTTTTGACGTCAGAGCATTCAACATCTGTTTTCTCTGGGATCAGAAAATGGGGATTTTCTGCCAAATAGTATGGCATGACTCACATCTCTGATCTGGTTGATTGAGGCTCCAGACCAGGTATTTATGTTGTTAATGTCACTGCTTGAACAAACAGTCATGGAGGTGTCGGTGTCAGTGATGGGTTGGCTGCCTCCAGGCCGGGTCACAGTCCATTAATGTTAACACCGTGAGGAGGAGCAGTAGAAGCTGAATAACTGTCAAAGCAGGGGATTTTGTTAAATTTATGTTTACTGTTAATAATGACAGTTTTATTTAGTCACTAGATTTAGACACCTATCTTTGTGTGATAAGTGGCTGAAGACAAAGGGATTGAAGTGGTCCATCCAGTGTAGGGTCTGTTGTCGACATCATCAAAGACCACTTTGCTGCCCGTCGCACCTTTTTCACTCTTGCTAAGCAAAAGCACACAAGGGTAAATCCCAGGCTGCCATTAGTGGACATGTGAGCCAAGCGGGGGTGCCTCTGTTTTATTCCAAACACCTGGGTGGACAGAGAGATACCACCCGGGCAACTGTCAGTCACAGCTCAACGGAGCAGAGGGACACGCCTGTTTGAAGTCTAAATAGTCTTTTCATGTTACTCCAAACGTGTCAGTTACTATAGGTGTTACGTGCCAAGTATACGCCATGCTGCAGTACTGGAAGACAGGAGCTGGTCACCCCATTCAAAGGTAGAGGACTGATGTGGGTTGAATTCTTTGTGGTTTTGTGCTGATGAAATATATTTGTAGAACGTGAATTTGATGACAATGTTAAGCAGCTGGTACCCTCCCTTGCCCAAGTTGACCTTATATCTGGTGTTACTTGCTGTATTAAAGCTGCTGATATTGTAGAATTGCTCTTATCAATTTATTGGTCTACAGCGCAAGTTACAGCTTTTTTCCAGAAGTTTTCCCCTCTCTGGCAACAAGTGGAAGTGACGCTAATGTCGTGCACACAGATGAGCTGCTTTGACTGTTGGTCTCTAATCTAACCAACATTACACTCAGTCAGAGCCCAGAGTTAGAGTCACAATGTCTACTGAGGTGATAGTTATAAATCTGCAAGTTGTTTATGGTTTGACCATTGAGTAAACTGACGGACTGTTTGCTAACAGTAACAAGCCAACTAACGCTGGCTTGTAGTTCAAATATCTAAATTCACAGGCCGAGACCACAAATGAGGTTAATTCATTAACATAGGTTCAGGAGCAGGACCACGCCTCAACCACACCTGCCTCCAATCTCACTAATCACCGAGCAGCCTTAAATACTCGCTCACCTCATCAACTCAGTTTCTCGTTCTCTCACGACCCTCCCTTCCCCCTCCCTTTCCTCTCGTTGCATCTCCTCTACCTTCCCTTTTGCCTTGTCCGCCTGCTTCATTAGGCCGTTCTCCATCTGCTGCCCCTCCCTGGCCTTTGCCCCCCCTCTTCTCTGCCTCCCTTCTCCTTCCTGCTGTCCTCCTTCTTTCCCATCATCTGACTGTCTCCACCATTCTTGTTCCTTGTCTGCTTCCTTCTCTTCTTTCGGGTTCTATCTGAGGGGGGTTCCCTAAGCCGGACTCACTACCGATAGACTACACCCCCACACTAGGTCTTCCTCCGGCTCATCATCATATCTCATTCTTTCTATCAATCAATCAATCAATCCTTCATCATCATTGTCATCATCACTCCTTTTGTTTGGCGTGGTCCTTCTAGTGAACTGCCTTATAAAATTACCTCATCAACTAAATTTAACAAGTGAATAGAGAGTATCTTGTCCCCATGAACAGTCATGTGGCTGTCATATTGCTACATTTACATGCTAAAAACATAGCATTGCAATATTATGCATCCTTATTTCCGTCATACGTCACATTTACCTTGTTAGTGAAGGAAAGCCAACCATGGGTCCTGTTTTATTCCATAACTGGATCAGAGCTCCCTCCAATGAAAGAAAGAAAGAAAGAAAGAAAGAAAGAAAGAAAGAAAGAAAGAAAGAAAGCAGGCTGGCTGGCTGGCTAGCTGCTCGGTTGTTACTCTGGTGCCGGTGTTATGCCGAAAAAAGCCCCCGAGTGGGGACCGGTCAGACTCCAATTTGGTTCTCTTCGCCTCACAAGACAAAACTTTTCTTCTTTGTCTAACTAGAGTCTGACTTGGGGTTTAAGAGACACCTGCTCTCCATCTTTTAGCAGCAGTTAGTGTTGTCTCAACATGGGCAGACCTGCTGTGGCGGAATACGACACCAATGCAGCCAAACGAACGAGAACATGCAGCTTGTCTCCCCCACAAGCGCCCCCTTGAGGCTTTGTAACCGAAACTCTCGCATTGAGCATTCAGAAACAGTATTACAGACCACTGCAGTGAAGAAAGGTCAGCTCACTCTACACATCAGGCAATTGTAAGAGCATATGGAGGAAAGAAAAGAATAGTATTTTACATTTAAACTTACGCAATGCACCTTTAAAGAGTAATACAACCCAGTAATTATTACAGGTGCACTTACGATAATGCAACGTGTGAAAATGGAGCTACTGCTCTGGATCACGTATAATGTATGGAGTTAAATTGTTCCCCTATGAGCATGCTTTCTGAAAATAAACTAGTTACCACAGTTAAATGTAGCTGAGTGGAATAAAGGCAAAAACAGCCAAATTTGCTTAAAAAAAAAAAAAATGCAACAAAACAACAACAAAAAAAAACAAAACAAAAAATCTGTAATCTTTAAAGCAAGAGGCACAAAAATTAGCTTTAGATTTGCCTACATGAGATGGACCTTTTTGCTTTGCGAGGTTCATCCATTTCAAATGTCAATTTTGAAAAACATATGAAGGAGTAGACTGCTTTTAGAATATCCACATCAGACCTACAAAAAGGAGACGCCTCAAGGAAATCACAACTAATGACACAAGTAGTCCTTTTATTATGCAAGTTTCTCATTCATAAATTGAATTAAATGAATAGGTATCCTTAAAATAATAATGATGTAGATTGTTGTTTTCAGATTTGATCTATTATATTCTATCAAAGCTGTAATTTATAGTCTCATCATAAGTTTATATGTATTCAATTAATGTGAAAATAACAAGCAAAGGAAACTTTTAAACAGATTTAATAGAAAACTTCTTCATGATTTACTTAATAGATTTGTTGAGTGATGCTGGTCTCCCTTCTTGTGAACTTCAGTGTTTGAGTATTTTTCCTAAATACATTTCTGTCAAAACACCAACATTGTAATCAAAGGTGCAGTTCACAATATTTCTTTTGATGAGCTGCATTATGACAAGACAACCTTGAGTATTTTTTAATGTCCATAAAATGTCTTATGTTGATGTCTCATTTAATGTTAATACATGTAAACATATTTCTCTATTGATGAGATTTGTTCTCCTTTGTGCAGTAATTTCAAATAAATTAGAAAAATATTATGCACAAGCACATACTACTTCTCTTTACATCTCCAGTTTAAACTTTGTTTGCATCAGTTAAATTTGAAGAAATTATTATGTTATAAATATATCAGAATCTCCATAAGTTTTTGAGAATTTTATGTTTCTATCAGAACACTGTGTGTAACATAATCCCCTATCAATGTGATGTCAGTGTTTATGTGTTAAGGTTTGTCGAGTTCCTGATGTCAGTATGAGATTCTTTCAGTCCCTGTTGAAAACATCCAGCTGGAGTTCCCATCTAAATATCATCTGCACTTATTTATCATGTAGCATGTTGATTGTGGTCTTCATCATAATCACATTTTATATAAGCTATTGAGACCTATACATGCAGTAATAGCAATTATGCGTGATGAAACAACAGTTACAGAATACATAAGATAAATCATGGTATTGTTATATTTTTATTGACAATAATATCTCTCTTGATAAATAAAGATCGAGTGAACATGAAAGAAACAACATGTTTTAATGGTGTACAAACACCTTGGCAGGAAACTCATAGTAAAACACCTCAGATATACTCTGTTTCTTGTTAATAAATTATGCCTTCTCAGCTTCTCTTTCATGTTCCTGAAGTGTGCATTGGAGAATCCAAACTATGTATTTTAGTGCATAGAGTACACAAATGGAGAATACATTCACTGAAGATGATTGTGATCCACGGCCCATTCAAGTCTTCGCCCCTCTGTTTTCTGCTGAGCTCATCTTCATTTCAGTCCATGGGCATCTGTTAATACACCATGTTTTTGAAGTCTTCAGTACATCTATACTTGCTGTCGGCATACCTGGTGCACACCAAGTGGGGGAGGCAAGGGCAAGTGTGATGTAGCCTCTTTCCTGGATACGGCACCTGTAATTGTGACGAAGAAAAGAGTCAAAAGTGGTGGTGGGGAGGTAATCCGACACTTTTAATCCTTCATCAACTGTCAACTAGATCTACGGGTCTTATAAAGGCTTTGCTTTACTGATTGCCAAGATGGGTGTGGTGCTAGCAGAACTAACTGTTGACTTGTCCATAGAATCAAGGAGATATATGACTGTAATCGCCTCATTCGCTGTGAAGTAGATCAATAGCTTCTGCAGTTATCAGCAGCTTTTCTAAAGCTTCAGCCAACCTGCCAGTATTTGATAGTATCTGAATGTCTGAAACAATGACGAGAAAGAGGGAAAGGAAGTTTGTGTCTGTGTGTGTTTCTGTGCCTTTGTGTGATTGTGTGTACATTGCAGAGCTGTGATCCTGGAAGATCACTGAAAGGCTGTTTTAGCCCACCTTGTGGCTGAAGGGATGGCATTCGTCCCCTTCCACCCCTCTTGGGATGCACATCCTCAGACCCCTTAGCCACAGACTGACGGCACAGCAAAGACCAAAGCCGCACTGCATATCTCTCTCACAGGCCTGCAAGACAGACAGACACGTAAAGGCAGAAGTTTGTATAAAGAAAAGAAAAGAAAAAAGAGGCACCAGAGAACCAGGGTTCTTTTTATTCATGTTAATTACTATTTAGACTCATAGGGTTGGATTCATTTCAGATTTATTTACCAGTGGAACAGTATTCTTTGGATTGTCAAATGTCAGCTGCTTTATCAATTGCCTGTCATTGTCTTAATCCACTTACAAATGAATAGCGATTATCAGACTGAGATAATTTCCTCTGGATTTTCCAGGAGACTGAAGTAGAGAAGGAAGTGGGCTGCAATGACTCATGTGTAATCGAATTCATCCTAAGTATCCATATGCTGAGGGTTTTCTGCACTGTAAATTGTATTTAGGCATTTTTGTCGCCCCAATGTATTATTTCAAGTCAAATTAACAAGCTTCTGGTATGTTGTTATAAATTAAAATACTTTATCAAACACATCTTAAACAAACAAACAAAAAAATCATACCATTCAACTCAAAATTATAAGGTAGCACTTTAACTCATATTTTTACGTTAAACATTTTACAGTGATATGTGTAAATATCTCTATATCTCTACATAGATAGATAGATAGATAGATAGATAGATAGATAGATAGATAGATAGATAGATAGATAGATAGATAGATAGATAGATAGATAGATAGATAGATAGATAGATAGATAGATAGATAGATAGATAGATTGTTTTATCTTCACTTCATGATGAAGTAGACAAATTGTTGAATTAACACAATATTTGAAAACACTTAAATACTTTCCAAAAAAGAAAAAAAGACTATTTCTAAAAGGGAGGATAAGAGCAGGGCAAACCATCATTTTTAACCTGCAAAACTGAAGAGGTTATTTAGAGAAAGTAGTAAATTTATTTTTTTGCAAAACATTGAGAATTCATCAACGAAAAAAACAAAGCAGATGTACTCACCCCTGTGATCACAGCTCCTCTGGACCAGCTGGGAGACAACAGGAGGAAGGACAGCAACACTGCACTGAGGTCCATGACAGCAACAGGACAACTGGACTCTCTCAACACTCAGTTTTTAACAGACTTTGCAGCACGTCAGAGTGGGTCCCAGACTCGTCAAGCAGTCAAGAAGGTTTGTAGAACTCCTCATATAGAGAGGAGAGTCTCTCTCTCTCTCTTCTCTTTATCCACCTGCGACCCCCACCCAACTCTTCCCCCTCCCTCTTCATTTCTGAAATCTCCCCACGCCCTCTCTGCATGTCAGCTCAAAAGCTTCGTCATCTTCCTCATCCAGATGATGGAAGCTTTCTGTAGTCCTTTACATGTAGATGTTGTATGTGGTTTGCTTTTATGTTTCCTTAACTCTAAGATTGTCATAGTTTCCTTGACTCTGGTGGTTTAAATTGAGATGAGAAAAAAATATACAGCAAAAAGTCCAGCAGCTCTTTAAATGTAAACATCTGAGATGAAGCTGACGCCTCAATATGCAGGAGAAAAAATGAAACTCAGTGGCATCACCAAGTTCAGAATTTTTCAAGTATGGAAAACAAGACCAAACAGATTACTTCAACCAGACGTAAGGGTAACCGGCAGGAATCTGATGTTCCTTAATCATTACATAAGGAATGCAAGTCCTTATTTATCAATCTATATATTTACAGAAATTCAGGAAAGACTTTAATTAGTTTATTGAAATATGTAAAACGTGAATACAATAAGTCAAAAACAAAGATTGCCCAATTCTAACAAGGTTAAAAGTCACTATTTATGATGACCAGCTTAATTATTCAACATAGTTTAGACCCTCTTAGGAAAGTTTTCTTTACATTTCTTAATAGTCTGGAATAATTCTCTGTTTCTTGATTGACATTTCACGCTTGTCATTGGATACTGGCTGCCTTTCATTTATTTTTTCTGTCCAGATGGTCTCATACTACAGTACTTTAAAAACGTTGAGGCTAAAGCTCTGGGGAGGATTCATCACTCCACTGACCCACAGAGCCACAGATTTTCAGTTCAGTTCTTGTATAATTTGCTGTGTAGCTCAACTTTTCCTCTGTTCTCTGTTTCCATTCCTTATTGACAGCCATCCTGCCACGGAGATTATTTCTGATGAAGCTTTGGTGAACAGTAAATGGATCAAAAGGGCCAGATATACAGTATGTCTCAGGTTCTGTGTCAGAACATTGTTGATTTATTTTTATTTCTTAACATCACTTTCAGATACTGTTCATCTACTTTATAAAGATTTTCACAACCTGCATTTGTCCTCTGCATGTCCAGTTTCCTCAATATTTCTAAGAAAACAGTCTACACCATGTCACCATGGCTCTCTGTGAATCACTTTGTTGATGAAAAATACCATTTTTTTGTCTATCAAGCTGTTGTTTGAAAGATGCATCCAGATGAATGGAAACAAATTATTTCTTTGCAACTGGCTGCAAGTCACAAATTGGCTAAAAACAAACTAGAAGTAAAACTGGTTCCGTTCAAACTTGTCTACGGTGTGTAATCATATCACAGGTTTATTTTTTAAGTTGATCCATATATCAATTTTGGGGCTTAGCAAAAAAAGAGAGAGAGGGACAACATCAAAATACATTCCTCTGAATATGCTCATACACAAAGACTGCTGTAGGTTAAAGCAGTGAAAAAGCTGATGATGCCAAAAGAAAAGCATTGAAAAACCTTAAGAAAGTGGCATTACTGGGCAAAGTTTTTTCACCTTGTTGAAAATGCTTATCAAGCAAAAGTTTAAATGATTTGAGAACAGGAATAATGAGCCTTAAGCTTCCAGGATAACAGCTGTAGCTATGAGGATGATGATGTATTGACTGAGTCAAAAGTCTGTTTGGGCCCAGCTCATTTGCAGACTTAGTTGTAAAGTAGATATATGTTAAAAGTGCTGAGGTTTAGAATCTAACCGTGTTTGTGTGCACCATGCATAGACCTGCAAGCGTGTGACCAGGAAAAACACATACTGTATGTAGATCTTGGTAATTGTTCTGCATGCACAAACTTGCACTTATACAATGTTTGCCTACGTGCTTCTTCAGACAGTGATAGGCAGCTGGTTGTCAGTGGAAGCGGGGAGAGTGTGATTTAAAATGCAAGAAGAGAAATATGAGTAACAGAAGAAGAGAGTGTAAGAGAGAAAAATTAGAGGAAAGGAGGGGGACTGTAGCCCATGGGTTAGTCAGCAGGACATTACCCTGCTGCTGAGCAAGTGATGGATTTCTCCAATGCAGCGGTCACATAATTATATTCACCCTGTTTTGCCCTGTCAGCAGGAGCACTGAATCCTCGCCATCTTGGGATAGGCAGCAGAATTCATGCAGGAAGGTGAAGCCTCGGGTCTGAAGCTAACTTTAGACGAAAGCACATTAACAAAGTTCATCAAGAGGAAACTGCAAGAGACAAGATTCTTGCTTTTAAATGAGTGTTATGTTCAGTTAAAAACAGAAAAAAGCACAGAGTTAGTTTAGATTAGGTCAGTTACTGTTGTCATGAATCATGCAGTGTTTTCAAATGATTATTCTGATGGTACTTTATCTGGTCTGGTGGAGACGGTTAGGTTTTATTTGTCAGTGACAACATCATCGAGCAAAATTGACAAGTTTCTCAAACTAAGAGAGTCCTCCAAGACTGCTGAGCATGTGCCTACAAATATTTCAGTCAACCTTGACTTATTATGAGTCAGCTCAATGTGACTGCATGTGCGGTCCAGAAGAGCACTGTGGAAACTGAATTACCAGTATAATTTGTATTAAAGAGGAGAAAAAATAATTAACTTAATCTGATTTTGCATTTATGCAGTTCTGAATAACACTTTCCATTTTTCAGGGACATGTGGAATGAAGACAGTGACAGACCATGAAACACAGAGCAGTAGGACTGCATTACATAACCAATGTTATTAAGAAAATAAATTTAAATGAATGAGGTGCAAAAATAAAAGAATATTACATCTTGTTTTGACATAAAATCGAGCATGTCTATCTATCTATCTATCTATCTATCTATCTATCTATCTATCTATCTATCTATCTATCTATCTATCTATCTATCTATCTATCTATCTATCTATCTATCTATCTATCTATCTATCTATCTATCTATCTATCTACTATCTATCTATCACATAATTGACTAGGTATGTGTCATATTCTATCTGAGAACATTTAATGCTATTAATAATGCACGACTCTTATGTATTTAAATATTTCACAGCCCACAGTCACGTTTTCTTGCTCTGTTTGAAAAATTATTTAATAGCATTTCGTGTTCTTTGTCCTCATTGGAGCTCTGAGTCCACGTGACAGTCAGCTGACTCTACCCGGAAGAGCTGTGGAAGCAAACATCAATAACAATTTTCAGAAGAGAAAACTTTAATTTCTTGTCGTTAACAGTTTATGAACGATGGAGTCGACCCTAGAACAGCATCTTGATGATACGTAAGTCTAAAACTCTCTAAATTGTGCTTGTATTTTAAGTTGCGTTTCCCCAAAGACGACTTTTTGGCTCCTTGTGTTTTTTTGGGCAGCATGAAGAATCCAGCAGTTGTCGGTGTGCTCTGCACGGACCAACAAGGACACAACCTGGGCTGTAAGATACCTCTTAGTCATTTGTTCAAAATGAAATTAAGAGGCAAAAAATCAACTACGTTGACAGCTAACTTTTACGGCGCACAGTCTTTTAGGAAAAAAAAAATCGAGCTGGATAACTGTACCGTTTCTCAGGTGCTTATACCTGCAATAAGTGGCTACATTTATAGTTTCCATACCGGTAATATTTCACGGTAATAAGTAGTTAATAAAAGCAGTTTATGGCGTTTTAGCACACTGAACCATCGACGTTTTGTGTGTGATTGATTACAATGTTCAGATGGTTGTCCAATCCCTCTTACAGATTAATGAGTGAAGTTATGATTTTAATTGATAGCTTTGCACCCATGAGCTGTTTATCAGATAACAATGGTGACCCCGAAGAGCAAAACACAAAAATAAAAGAGAAAATGCAGCAACATTTTATGAAAGAGAACGTTAAGATTTATGGAAAAGAAAAAAAAATAGTTTTTGTTTGTGATTTGACTGATCAAAAGTTGTTAGAACAGACTAAGTCAGTCTCTCTTTTTGGTGTGCCCCATTCCCATCATTTCCTTTAAATTAAGCTCACTTGCACTTTACTTTCCCATCAGTACACATGAAATTAAGTTGAAATTGAACAAAGGAATAATGCATAAAAATTTCAGGAAAATCATGACATTGATTTTTAATTGTGCTTCAACAGAAATGGTAAAAACAAACAAGCAAAAAAATAAAACAAGTATGATGGGGCTCCTGAACTAAAATTCCATTAAGCAACCCTTTGAGGCAATCGCTGCGATCAAGTGTTTTCTGTAATGTTCAATACGACTTCTGCACCTGTTGACAGGTATTTTGGTCCACTGTTCGTGAGCAATGTGCTCTAATTTTTCTGGGACAGTTCTGTTTGTTTCAAAATTATTCCTTTCAACTAAAATTCAAAAGTAATATCTTATTTCCCTAAATTATAATTTAGCACATTTTTATTTATTATTACTTTTTTCAGTTTTTTGTTATTAGAATAACTATAGTGAATTTGGCATTTTCTTTATTTGGAGGGTATGAATAATTATGAGGACGACTGTACATAAAATGCTTAAGTTTATCTTCAATTTGACTGATAAAGGAAGACTGGAAAAGGCCATTTAAAATTTTCAGGTTTATTTATTTATTTGTTTATTAATTTTTTTGTTTATTTATTGCACTGAACTAAACTACTTCCTACCTGGCCCTGGTCTCAAGGCTGTAAGCATTTAGTTTAAGGGGACTGATGAGATGCTATTGTATTTTCTGTTCTGTAGGGAAGATTTTTTTTTTCTTTCACTTTAGATCCACCATATATGACAACTATATGTACAGCATTAGTAAATGTTGTCGTAACCTATGATAAAGCTATAAACTCTATCAGAATGTGGTACCAGCATATCTTTGATTAGCGTCCATGTAATCATTTCATATCACAAATAAATACTTCATTAAGAAAGAATGATTCCTTAAGCACAAATTAAAAAAAAAAAAAGAAAATAAATTCAGCATTTTACCTGGAAAATATTTGGTGATAATTTTTATTATATTGTCAGTCCTCAAGGACCAGTTGTTGAAAAGATTTAATCTGGATATAAGCTATCCGCATTTGGGAATCTTTTTACGCTTCAGGATTTTGTCACCCGTGTTACTTTTATCCTGGTTATTCAAAGCAGGATTGAATATGATTATTCTGATCCAGGTGCAGACTTTCCAGGATTACCAAACCCAGATTAAAAAAAAAAAAAAAAAAAAAAAGTGCTCTAAATGTGATTACAATACACACTATATGAAGAATACCAGGTAGAATATTATAGGGTAAGATTTCAGTTGGAAAGACTGAAAAAAATTAAACACTAAAAAAATAGATTAGTAGACAGTGCTTCTTTCTTTTTTTTTTTAACTTTTTTTCTTTCCTTTCCTTTCCTTTCCTTTCCTTTTCTTTTCTTTCTTTCTTTTCTTTTTTTGCAAAACAATGTGCAACTGAGCATTTAAATGGAGTTTCTCTTTATAATGGCTGAACAAACCAATTGCAAAAGAAAACTGAATGTGTATATAAACATTCTATGATAAAAAATATTTTTATTTGACCAATTTTCAGTCATTTTTATCATATTTTTCCTGGACTCCACACTGAATTCACCCTTTTCCAGCAATCAGAATAATCCAGCTTTTTATTATTTTATTCATTTATTTTAGTTCAAATGTATCCCACTCCTAGCTAAAAGTTTTGAACATGACAAACTGAAGGTTTCATCCAGGTAAAAGCCAAGATTAGATTAGTGATGTAATCAGGTTACAGAATCCTTTTTTTTTTTTCTTTTTTTTTTTTTTCATTTGAACAACCCGTTTTCAAGATTTGATCCAGTCCGGAAAAATCTTTATCTGGATTAAATCTTTTTAGCAACTGGCCCTATGAGGGGAAGTGAGCAAAGTTCAGTTTTCCATTTTAAAGGCTGAGTAGTTTATCAAGAAAAGAAATTGCAGTTCTATTGAAGACATCACAGTCCTAAGTTAACTGATATGCTGTCTGTGTGACGGAAGATAAAAAAAAGTATGGCAGCACACATTAATGGTATAAATTTAAACAAAAAGTGTGAACGGCATATTTAAAGTTTCTCATTGTCCCTTTTAATTTCTTAGTTTATAGTATGTCAGATGAAACCAGTGTTTTTATGCAACAAATGTAGGCATTTGACAATATTTGCCCCAACAACACACTAAAACATCACCATATTCCTCCTCTGTGATGTCCTCAAAAAAAAAAAAAAACAACAACAATCTAGACCGTTAATTCTGTCCCCACTTTGCCTCTAAGACTTGTTTCATGATAATGTCCAGTGACTGATATGTAAAACTCAGTTTGCCCCTGGAAATTATCACCAGACCTTTTAGAGAAATAATTGCTCAAGTGTTTCACCTCAAAACGGAAGTAATGATAATCCTATACCAGGTTGCACAATGAGGATGATGAGATTAACCTTCCCCATGAGATGAGCTCTTCTGAGTGTTGTGCAAGTCAACAGGAAACCACTGTAATCTAATTTTATCAAAGAGGCTGCTTCAAGATGCTCACACATTTAAATTACTCTTGAAAAGAATATAAAATACTCATTTTGCTGAAAGATAATCAAATAATTCCGTTTGAATTTAGGAATATAATGCTTTTTTAAATGTCTTATTTATATATAGATACTTTTATTATTACACCATTTTATATTAACTTGTTCATTTATGTTTGTTTTTTTTTTACTACGAATTGCTATGTATGAAGAGTACACACAAGACATACAGAATAAATATTGTTTTCAACAATATGATTGTTTCAGAAATTTGAACTCTGTCGACATACTTAGACTTTTATTGACTTCTTCACAGTGATTGAAAAAGTCCACATAATGCAGATTTTAGTCTTTTAGGTCCTTTACAAACTTTTCCCCTATAGTCAGCAGCTGTTTTGCATTTGGAAAATTTAAATAATTCATAAGCACAAAGCAGGTGAATGTATTAAGAAGATAGATGTCTCCAAGTAATTGTTTCCTCGGTTTATAATGCAGTTAAGAAATGACAGCAAGCAAGAACAGTGAACGTCAACTAGTAGTCCTGAAACAATTGCCGAGAGACTTACTGCTGCAAAAGCTGGAGCGGCAAATCAGAACTCTGCAAAAGATCCTCAGAAGGATTCATCAGAGTTTGGTTCACTCTTCCACTGTGCAGCTACTTGTACACAAATGTGACCTCTTCAGAGAAAAATGATCTTTCCAGCATCCTTAAAATTCAACATCTAACCAACCATCGTGGTCTGGGAACAAAGCAAGTTTTCCTAAAGAAGTTAAGTTTTGGAGCTTAACCGATGGTTTATTTGTTTTTGTTTTTTTGTTTGCTTTTTTGTGTGTTTTAGCTGCAATAAGTGAAGGCACAGAGTTAAAAAAAAAAAAAAAAAACACAGAAAATTCCTGGTGCGTTAAATTCATAAGATCCAGAAACCGCTTTGCTTTGTATTGGAGATGTAGACACAGGTAGCATCCAATAGTTGAGAGAAGACTTGAGTGAATTAAATACTAGAAAAAGCAAACATGATAATGATGCTAAACACACAGAGCAGCTTTGTGTCCAACACAATCCTTTTCAAGGACCAAATTAATTTAAGGGTCAGCTGAACTAACTTGACAGCAGAAAAAACGCATTTCTATTGTCTCCTGCAATAAAGCTCTGTGATAAAGTGAAAAACACTGATTTTACAAATCAGATTTTGAATGTAGTTTGCAACCAAGGGGAAGAAACCAATAAAAGTTGAAAATAAGCACTACTAACTTCCACAGAGGGAATTTGTATTAGCATTTTTTTTTGTTGTGTAATATGTTTTTCCTTTTTTTTAATCTCTAGGCCGTGGGTCACTGTCTGATGAACATGGTGGTGTTGTGTCTGTTTTGGCCAAACAGGCTGCAGCTCTCACAAGAGACCCGACAGACACCCCAACAGTGTGCCTGGAGTCTGAATCGGGGTGAGCATGGCCACTTTTGCCTGACAGACTGTATTTCTCCTTCTATTTTTCTGTTTCACTCAATAAAAAAGTATGTCTGTGTGTTTTGATTAATGTCTGAAGAGATCAATAACTGGAGGAAATTGGAGCATGAGTGGGCCTTCAGTGTTTAAAACTTAGGTTGCAAGGTGGAGCAATGTTTATTTGTCATCTAACAACAAAAAGGATTCTGGTCAGACCTCAGCGTGGGCCTTTTAGTGTGTGGTTTTTGTTTGCCAGTTTGTTTTCATTGTGCTCTCTGGTTGTCACCCACAATTCAAAGACCTTCATGTAAAGTTAACTGTTGATTCTAAGTTGTGTGCGTGTGACTATGCTTGGACATCTGTGATGGGATGGCAAACTGTCCAGGATGTTGCCTGCCTTTTCTCTAAAAGCAGCTGGCTTAGACTCAGCTCCCACAACCCTGAGAAGAATAAAGCAGGAATAAAGGGAATCCAACTACACTTGGTTTTTTATTTTTGTGGTTTTACTGCCACCTACTGGACTCAGTAACATCCGCTTCACTATTCATATATAAGCTCTGAAAGTATTTTAAAAGTCATTTAAAATGATAAAAGATTGGAGTGGTTGTATAAAAGCACTGGATGAGGTTGCTGCTTTTTTCCATACTAGCAGGACGACATTATGTTTCAACAGAGTGTAAACTAGTGATTTGACAGGTTGCCCAAATGCCAGGTTTGAAATTAATGTTGCGAGTAATCCTCCACTGCTTCTTTGCTTTTTCTTTAAATGCTTAATTTTTACCTGACAAGCAAACATTTGTTTGTGGAAGTGGAAATGATTATTGGTATGTTGGCTTCCAGCATATTGTATATGATTGTCACACAAGGCAGACGGGTTGAGAGGATTTGCCAGTGCTAAGACTTGAGCACTAAACATGTTTGCTCCTCACTTTTGACTGATCCCACTTTGCCCGTAATTACTTTACAAATGATAAATGTCTGAGTGCACTATCTTTTTTTATGTTTTGTAGAAACATTCTGGTGAGGAGCCATGGGACCATCACAGTAGCAGTTCACAAGATTGCATCTTGAAGGCGGCAGGACTATCTGAGAAGTTTTGTGTTTGTTTGTAAAGAAAATGCACATGTCAACAGATATATGATCACACAATCCAAACTAATCAGAGAGAAAACTGGAGTTTCAACACTGATTTGCTGTGTTTTGCATATGTTCGTATTTCCCATTTAAACCAGAAAATGCTTGCAAATTTTGTGCAATGCAGTTATATTGATGTCATGTACAGAACAGCCTCCGTGTCATGTAATATGCAGTCGCATGTGGTTGTCTGTCTTTTTCATAACATCCATGTTGTAAAATCCAATCTAAGGCTGTTATGGCCTGAATAACAAACCTTAATAAACTTTAACTTGACTTTGGGCTGCCCTCTTACGTGTTAAGTATTCATTATTTTCTCCTTTGCTCGTTGTTACATGGTTAACACATTAATTTTCTTTGGCAGCAAGGTGGTATTGTTAACTGAGACGGAAAAAGTAGTTTCAGCTTTGGCAATCAGACATTGAAACCTATAACTCCACCTTTCTGTGCTTATATATACCACTGAGAGCAGGTAATAGAAGAGTGCCGGAAATGCTGATTTCACTTTATCTCGATTGATCGTAAAATAAATTTAAGATACTGTGTAGATATTTTGGGTGTGCATGTGCAGTGCGGTTGCTCCGATGTTTTGACCGCAGAGGTTGTTTTTCTTCCCACCCTCTGAGCTCTCAGACGGGGTTCACTGCTACGTCTCAGTCACGTGGCTCTCTCTCCTCGGTGAAGGCTTTGCACTCTGCGGCTCTTCAGCTCAACCAGCGATGCTGAAGCTGAGATGAGAGATGCAACCCAGCGGGTCCCGCGCGTAGAGAGGCAAAGTTATGGCACGGTCATCATCAAAGAAGAGAGTCCCGCAGCAATTTCTCTCCAAATCTCGCACTGGCAACACGCATGTCATGCAGAGACGCACAGCTCCTCAGCGAGATAATCAAATATCCGTCAAGTCAAACTAGTTTTACATCTGATTTGTTTGTTTGTTTGTTTTTTGTTATTGTTTTTTAAAGATAATTAAGTCGACGACGACGGAAAAGAATAACAGGTATGTGCAGCTCTACACTTATTTCTAATGCAGTGTTCAAGTGCCAGTAGGAATGAAAGCATTTTAAATATAAATAGCTTGCTGTTACCCTCCACAGCTCATCATCTGAAGTTTTTTTTTTCTTAAAAAGGTTTAACGCATCAGTTTGTTTGTTACTTTGGAGCAAAATATCGTCATTAAACTAAATGTATCAGTCAGTCTAAGCGTCTTTTTTCTTGCCTTCTCAGCAGTGTTTGATTGGGGCGCAATGCAACAGGCCTGTCAAGTGAAGATAAGAACGAGCTCTTAGCTACACACGGTAAGAACACCCTGTATTCTCCTCACAATAATGCGGTTTTGTGTATGCCGCTAAGCCGACAGGTTACTGTTTAACACTGTGTATTTACTCCATAATCTCACAATTCCTCAGAAGTAATGTATAGGTGTCCTTAGAACTTCATGCGGCAGCTTGTTGAAGGTTCATGCCGGTGGATATGGCATTTGAGAAAGCAGGAGTAGCTTAGACAGTCATCCAAAAAAGGAAAAATAAGACAAGCTACCCTTTCTCGAGAGAAAATGAGTTGTGTAACTTATAAAGTTGGATCTTTGGGAAGAAATTGTTAAGCAATGAATTTATATGCTGCACAGAAGAAGGATAGGATACTGGTAGGCCTGAAAATTTCACACATCCTCATGTTTTTACTACATAAGTAAATGAGTACCTTTTCTTGACTGAAGTGCACATAGAACAAAATGGTCCACTTTGGATTAAAGTATAGACTTGTTCACCTCAGCTGATCACCTTAAGAGTATGAATGGGAGGTTTAATCTCATTATAAACGATCAGAAAGCTGACTTTTAGTGTTTGATACATCTTACAGGCTACATTTGACAAAAAAAATGTTGCATTTGGGGATCATGAAGACCAATCTTTAGGCATAGTGGGTGCTACACTGTACATCGTGAATCTACTATGACAGTGACATCAGCAGATTTGATAAATGAGCTCTCATTGCTGTTTTTCAGACTCTAACCCACTGCAGCTGTAAATGTTTTTGCTTGTTGGAGTGAAATGTGGTAGCTTTTTGGAAGTGTGCAGTTTGTTTGACCCACTTTTTGAACAAGTTTCTCTATCAAGAAGCTGATTTTCTTGTCTTAGCTGTAAGCTCTTTAGGACCACCCATTCAAAGAACAAAGCTGTGTCAATATTATAATCATGCTGTTTGGGCTGCATTTATCCATCTGAAGAAATACCTAAGCAGCCTCACTCTGACAGTTCTTGTCAAAATGTATGTATGTGCTGTAGGATAAGACAGAAGGCTATAAGTAGGGGAAAAAATGTCTGAAAACCAGTAGAACTTTGTGAGCAGGTGTCAACACTTCCTCATTACTTCAGACATGGCAACGGTCCAAACATCTGTCTAACTTGATCTGTTGCTTTAATTCACACCCTTATTATTTAAGAGGTAGTGGTAAAGCTGTAATTATGGAATATTGGCTTATTCTCATCAGAGTAAGTGAAAAATGTACTGTAAGGTAAACATTTCCTCTGGTGCAATTTTCATGTCAAAGATTTTTATCTGTCCATCAGTTTCTCATTAAATATTTCTAGAACTCATTTAGTTTCCATTGGTATGGACTGCTCTCTCATTTGTAATAAGAAAGGCCATATTATGCATCACTATGCCACTTTACCTATGAAAAAGCTCTTTGAAGAGGTGTGCGAAGTATAAAAGTGCATTTAACTTAATACTCAAGACTAAAAAATTTAGCTCTAACATTGTCAGCAGAAATTACTTAA
Source organism: Atherinomorus stipes (assembly GCA_023101725.1). NCBI lineage: Eukaryota > Metazoa > Chordata > Actinopteri > Atheriniformes > Atherinidae > Atherinomorus > Atherinomorus stipes. The sequence goes on along the minus strand of JALJCO010001275.1, from coordinate 629,409 downwards.
GTCACAGACCACATCTGCAATTTGCAGTTGCAATTTTCCTCTGGGATTTTCACTTCATTTAATCTAATCAAAGTAAAATATAAGATTAAAGTAAATGAAATGCAAAAGTAGCATTTGGAAATTAGTTTTCACAGTTTAATAAAGCTTCTGCTAAATATTAACTGACCATAAGCAAAGTTTACCACATGTGTAAAACCACTTTTAGAAGTTTGGTGGTATGTAGCATTCAGACAAAGGTGCCAAGGAGGAAAGACATTAGCAGTGATCTTAGAAAAACAATTCATCAAAGGGTTTTAAAGTGCCTCCCAAACTTTTCTGAGTCCATCATCTTCTATGAGAAAGATTATTCACAAGTGGAAAACATTTAAGACAGTTACCAGTCTCTCCAGAAATGGACAAACCAGCAAGCTTGAGTCAAGATCAGATCATGTCATCCACTGAGAGAAAATTTGAAGAATGTACGGGCTACATCTCAGACTCTACATGCCTCAGTTACCACCCTGCATGTTTACTGTAAGTTTGTGGCAATACAGCTAAAATGTACCACAGCACACCTGACAAATCCAAACAGTATATCAGCACAACACCTATGACTAACTGCCAAACACGGTGGTGGAAAGGTGATGATTTGGGCTTGTTTTGCAGCCACAGGACCAGAGAATCTTGAGGTCATTGAGTTGAACATGAACTCGTCTGGATACCAAAGTATTCAGTCACATTTGAAGCCAAGCGACAACTAAATCTTGGCTAAAATCAAGTCATGCAACAGGATAGTGATCCCAAACAGTAGCAAATCTACAACAGAATGGTGATAAGGACAATAATCAAGACGTTGCAATGGCCCATTCAAAGTCCAGACCTCAACCCATATGAAGTATTTTGGTGGGACTTACTTGAGAGAGAACTGTGTATAAATAAATGCCTTTAAATTTGTTTAAATGAACTGAAGCAACAGTCTAAAGAAGAGTGACCCTAAATTTCTTAACAACAGTGTGTGATGGATGATGTCATGTAGAAAATTTCAAGTTATTGCTGCTAATGATGGTTCTACAAGTTGTTGTGAAGTGTCGCCTTGAGGTGGACCTCAAGGCTCTGTTTTAGGAACAACTCTCTTTACAGTCTACAGAAAGGATTTTAATCACAATATCATCAGTGATGCATTTTCACATCATTGAGTAAATTACAAAGTTGTTTATTATCATGCAAACACTATTGTCTTTTATCATATTAATTGTGTATATGACACTTTTTTAGCCACGTCTTCCTTCTTCACATGGGTATTCAATTCAGAGAAAAGAAAAGGCATGTTTTTTGTTTTGTTTTTTTCAGACAAAAAGAAAGTTCTTCCTATTGTCCCGCCAAGGCACCCCTACTTAGCTTGTGGCTTCTTTTAAATACCCCCAAGTTTGATTTACGTAAATGTAAACTGAACATCTTGTTTTCCTGTTTGTCTTTTTTTAAAGTAAAACTGGAGCTCTTCTTTAGGAATAAAATGTGTTTTTCATTTAAAGCCAGGCAACAGTTTCTTGTTGACGCCTTACTCATTGACTTTGGTGAAACTGTTTACCTTAACGTCTATGTCAACTCTCTACACATGTTAGACACTGTTTATCAAAGAGCACTAAAGTTCACAACAGGCTGTACCTCTCACTCACTATTGTACTTTGTACTCTCTGGTCAGTTGGTCATCATTATATATATATATATATATATATATATATATACATGCAGATTTTTTACATTGGTGTAACTTAATTAACTTTTCCATCCTTAGTCTGTTGCCAAAACATTTGTCTTCCTGCAAGTCACACAAACAGATGGTCACAATCTTCCCAGTCCTTTTTCACTTTACCGTTCCCTTGATACGTATAAAGCTTAGGAAAAAGGCATTTTCCTGCTCTGGCCCTTTGACCTGGAACATGAGGCAAAAGGAAGTTGATAAATTTATCTAGCTTGATCCTGCAAAGGAATGCTTTACTTATTGAGGACAAAAAGTATGTTGGAAATTTGACCAAGTTTTTATAAACTTTATTTTTTCTTTACTTAATACTTTATTGAACTTATTCAAAACAGCTCTGTCTTAAAAATGAAACCTTGTTGTCTAATTTGATTTTCTGTGTAAATTTAAGTTAAATGCATTTAATCATGGAGTGTACTAGGCCAAGGTGTGCAACGCAAGCTCAAAACTTCCATATTTTTTTCATCTTTTTGGAAAAAGCAGTAAAACATTAGTATAAAATAAAACAACCGAATTTCATTACAGTACATGCAGCGTTCATTCATAGATTTATTTTAGCTTTTTTTTTTTGTTTGCTTGATTATTTTCCCCCTTTATTAATACCAGTTAGTGTTGTATCATGCATAATTGGAAAGCCTGATAGTCACATTTACAATAAGTTATAACTTGTAAGCATCATGGCTTATGGAATGAACACCACTAAATGTGTGGGTAGCCCACCCACAAAAAATGTGCCACTGTCTCCTGTAACATTCCCCCCATGGTAGTCACCCTTCTTCTGAGAGTCTAGTGCTGCAAGGTGTGTGCCAGTTACAGATGTATAACCTGACTGGTTCTTGATTGATGGGAAGACGTGATTTTCTGGAGTCAATCTTCAAAGATGACGGCTTTCTCGCCCACTAGGGATGGGTGATATTTTATCGTGTGCGATATATCGTCAAAGAAATTCCCCACAATAACAATTTGAATTTATCGTTTTTATTGTGAGATGACAATTTATCAGGTTGTGTTTGCAGTTGCACTACTTTGGTTTTTTTAATAAGCCAAGTTAGTTTTGCTGTTTGCATCGTTTGAATAAATGTGGAATTTGGTCTCTCATGTTTCAGACTTGTTTGATTGGTGTCACTACAGTTTTGCAATACAGGTGCACTACTTGATCTTATTTTATATAGTTTAGCGGCTTCTAGTATTTTGTAGGGCTTTCAAGACAGAATTTAGTGACAGATTTATAATACAAAATATTTTGCTGATAGTTTTTATCGTCACTTATCGTTACCGTGATAAATAGGAGAAATTATTGTGATACATTTTTTCGTCCATATCGCCCAATCCCTATCTCCCACAGTACCAGGATCATCACAGAGTTTGGAAATGGAGAGGATGGAAAACCTGCAGAGTCCAGACCTCTACCCAATTTAAAACGTGTGGGATCAGCTTGGGTGTGCTGCATATGCTAGCATGACCAACACAATCATGCTGGTTGACCTAAACTTTGTTAGAGGAATGGGATGCTCCCCACAGCAAAATGTGACCAGCATGAGGAAGAGGTTCCAGTGCTGTTGTGGCTGGATATAGATCTTCCACATCTTACCGAGACTCCTGTCAGTGTAAAATGAACAGCATATCTTCAACAACATGTTCTACCACAACCTCTAACCTCTTGAGGCTGAAGTAGCATCTCAGAGAACGTGGTTTGTTGTTTTATCGCCGCACTCATCCTCTGCTTGCTTCCTTTTTGCTGCTAATGTCAGGTTAATGTGGGACCCCTGTAAATGTTTAGTTAAATAACTGGTGTTAATTTGGGAAGTGGAGAGATCTGTAGGTGTAACACTCAAAGTGGATTTGACTACAATGTTCTTCATACAGTATCCTTATTTTTCACAAACTTAAGGTAATGGGCCCAGCTGGAGAACGTACTGTCCGACATGAGATCTGCAGGTTCATATATTTCTGTTCTGTCTGACTCGTAGGTCTGACTAGAAGTTTGCGTGTATGTTTCTCCTCTGGTGATCTTGCTGCGATTTTGGAGAATTTGTATGAAGAAAAAGAAAACCCATCACTTCATTCTGGGTTAAAAATGTATTGTAGCACGCGTTACTGACATTTTTACAAAGTAGAATATTAACATTTGTTCCTGTAATGCCTTACAGTACCATGTTACAGCAAAACGCAATATATTACCAAAATTTGTTACTTTAGTAACATGTTAATCCCAACACTGGTCATTTTCATAAAAATCATGGAGAATGCAATTATTCAATCCACCAAGCACCTGGAAACAATAATGTATACCAACTGGAGATAATTCAGGGGATTTTGGCACAATTTGGGGGGAACTACCCACATGTTTAATTGTGATGCTCATTCCACAGAAGCATGAGCCTAATATTGTAAAGGTAATGACTCAAACTTTCCACTCAGGTATAATGCAACACCAACTGGAATTGTTAAAAGGAAGAACAAACTGACCAAATGCAAATTCCTTATTTTTTGTGCAGTTTATCATCTTGATCTTCAGCCCTGGTGGCTCAGAAGGTTCTTTTTTAACTGGTTAGGTGACTATAGTAACATACTGAACACAAAGCCTGCTCCAAAGCAGTTTATTGTCAGGGTTATGGATTGGTTTTGACTGACTGAAAGCACCACAGTCTTACTGGTTTTTCTCCTGATAATATCTCACACAGCAAAAGTAGACTGAAACACACATTGTCATCCAGATGCAACCTCGCAAAATTGCTAAATTTCAAGGGCTCGTCTCACACTCATTAAATTGCACAATAGCTGACAATAAACCAGTAAATCAGGTCGTCTTGGAATTCTGTCAATATGCCCCATTCGCGCTTTTTTTTAGTTGGGGAAAAAAAAGTTGATGGAGACTTATTATCTTATGAATGAAATTTGATTTAAGGTGTGCTTTAGCTTTTTTCTCTGGAGCGGAAAAAGACGCAAATAAGATTATGAATCAGTGAGGGAAAAACAGATTCAACTAGGAAAATTCCTAGTTGGGGGAACCCTTAAACACCCCCCCCCCCTTTTTTTTTTTTTCTTTTTGTTTTTCTATTTACCATTTTCAGTCCTGGTGGCTGTACTGTGAAACAGAAAAGTTTAGGTCTGCAAAACATTATATTTAAAGCTGCAGTTATATACCCCTGTAGTCATTAATAGCTTTATCTGTGGTTAATTCTTTTGATTTAATAATGCTTTAAAAAACGGTAAAAGGAAGTGTTACCGGTCAGTTCACAGTATCCACTCCTGGTCCTAAATGTTAATCTTGTGTCATTTCTTACTTCACTTATTGTTTCCTTCTTCTTTTCTAGGTATAAAGCTGATCTGGCTGCAGCAATAGTTTCAAGTGCCCTTTGTCCAACCTGAGAATGACACTAAGAAAATAGGACTACAGAGTCTTCCCATCACCTGCCGTGCCTTCAGGCAAATTACCATAACAGCATTACAGGTAATTCCACATGCTCCTTAAGGAGAAGACTTGTAGCCCACAGAAAAGCTGAACCAAAAATTTACATGAACCACAGCAAACAAAAAGGTTTTTTTTTGTGTAAAGTAATCAATCAGAGCTGCCGAACAGCAAAGGAAAGTCATCCAATAAGGGAAGGTTTTAATTATTACTTATTTTTTCTCTTTTTGTTATTTTTTGATGAAACAGCCATCACTTTTTGATTTAAATTATTTTTCTCTCTACAATTCCCAACTAAGGGCTATAGACTACAAAGACTTGAGTAAAATAATCTTTCACTGTCATGTGACATAAACATTTGGTCATAAGAGTCCGCAGAAGAATAATATATGCCCAGATTTTCCAGCCATACTCGTAACATGCTGACGCTAATCTCCAAAGCTTAGATTAATTTGTTTCCACAACTGAAGTGTGAGTTTGTGTGTCTGTGTGTGTTTAGCAATATTTGGATCATAGAAATTGCATGCACAGACAGCAAACACATTGTGCTGATGATGGCCTGACATGGTTTTCTGAAGTAAAGCTCTCTGAACTCAGTGTAAAGGTGGAGACATGCTGTCATCTGTAACCTCAAACTAGCCAAACAGGATGCCTGCAACAGATCTGGAATAACGTTATGGAATCTGCCTTAGTATGTAAACTCACAGAGAACATTTCATACAAAGATAATCAATTTTCTTACTCAGCCTGCTACCTCTTCACTCTCACTACAGCTGATCTGTAGTCCACAAGTTGTTGACCATTTATAATTCATGGTGGCTTGCTTTGAGCAGAGACAGTGGATGCTTACACGGTTGCATTCTTGCTAGAAAAAAAGGTATATGTTTGTCTGATTTGCGGAAAAATTATTATTTTATTCTATTGAGGGTAATTTTGCATGTTTGGGTTCTGTGAATGTACAGTATATGAAAGGCTGGAGATTTTCTGCTGCACAGTTTAGCAGCTAGTTATAGACTGACTGAGGTGTGTCGAAGTCTATGTAGTCTTGCAGCCAGAGGTCGCTACCCTCTTGCCTCAACCACAGTGAATGTACATTTGGTGATGAATTAAATTTGTTAAATTACAGATTTTTTTTCCTTTTTTTGCATCCAAAACATCATTGGGATTTAATTCCTAAAACTTGAGAACCCAATTTCGCAAATAGGACAAAAAATGTTATAGAAAGTCATTCATATATCAGGGTTACTGAAGCAGTATTACAAATCTGTGAGTGACAGAAGTATGTGAACCTTTCCTTCCAGTATACTGAGGGATACTCATGCATAAACAACTATCACAAGTAAACGATTGATCAATCCTGGACATCAGCTTGGAAGAACTTTAACCCATTCCTCTGAACAGAACAGCTTCATCTCCAGAACATTGGTGGATTTTCTCTCATGAACTGCTCACTTCAGGTCCTTTGACAACATTTCTGTCAGACTAAAGTCAGGATTTTTAATTCTAAAAAGCTAATCTTACATTTTAAAAATTATGGAGAAATGATGTGGTACACAGCTGTATTTTGTCTTTGTTAACTATTTTATCCTCAGAAATTTGAAATTGATTGCAGAAAATGCATAGCAATGTGAAAAGTGCCTCCTCTTCATATACAAATCAATAAAAAGTGTCCCTCTTTTTCCTAAAGTTTGAAAAAGTCATTGATATACATGTAAGGCAAGGCAAGTTAATTTGTATAGCACATTTCATGTACAGGACAATTCAAAGTGCTTTACATAAAACATTATAAGCATTACAGCGGGTTGCAAAAGGGAGAAAAAAAAATTAAGAATAAAAATTAGAAGCATGATTCAAACGTAGTGCTTATGAATAATGTATTAGATGCAGCATTTACTATTTCCCAATCTATTCACAGTACAGCTGAAACCTGGGTTTTTTTTCCCAGTAAATGGACGCAAATACTGTCTTGTATGTTACTTCATCGAAATGACATCCCAACAAACAAGTCTGTGGCTTTATTGCACTGGTGCACAAAATTCTTTGTCTGGGTGTGTAATCAGTTTAGCCTGCAGCACTTGTGTGTGTACAAGACAGGATAACCTTTAAGGTGATGTTGAAACTTTGACTTTTAAGTTTTGCAGGTCCTGTTGGGCCAGAGGCAAAACCTTTGGTCATGCCGCTGATTATTGGTAGTTCTATGGAAGTTACAAAATGCTTGTCAGTTTTTCTCTGCGGGATTAATTGAATCATTGCGCTGAGGCAAGTTTTGAAGTCTTACAATCTTCATACTATCTTGCCTGATTAGTGTGATGTCTGCAAAAATAAGTGTCTGTTAAAATAAATGATGATAAATCAAATCCATTACACCAGCTTAGAGGGAACGCGTCATATGACAGCTCCTGTTGTCGGGGGTCATCAGCAAAGGAATCTACAGCAGAGCTGCTGACAAACGAGCAGCACATACACGATATCTGACCATCATCTCTGCTCAAAGACTCAGCACCTTCACATGACAGTAGGGACCGAACTAAATTATTGTATGAGTCTGACCAAATATGGACTTTTAGAATGACTGTTAGCATGTTAATCCAACCGAAGTTGCACCAAATCGAACCAGACTTGTTTGAAAAGCACATTTATGCTCAACAAAACTAAAATGGGTCAAAGTGTACTGCAAAAGCTCCAAAGTTACATCTGTTTAAATTAAAAAGAAAAAAATACTAAAAGGTAAGTGTATATAAGTAAATAAATAAATTTCCAATAAATCTACTGTCTTTCACATATTTTACTCTTTTTTTTCTTTTTTGTCCAGGGTTCTTTAAATGTAGTCTTTGAGGGTCACTAATTCTCAGGTTTTAGATGGGTCCCTCCTCCAACACACCTGATTAAAATTAAAAGGATCCAACAGCTTGTCAAGTTCTCCACCATGACCCATTAATTTGAGTTTAGATGTGTTGAAGGAAGGAAACATCTGAAACCTGCAGAACAGTGGCCCCTTTAAGTATCAGAGTAGAAGAGCCCTGCTTTAGTCAGACAGCTGAATGTGTCAGACGTTGTGACTGAAAAGCGGCCCATTAAGACTTTTTGTCAACCCAAAAGTGACATCTGTGCTGGGATTGTAGCTTTGTTTATTTCTGAAATTATCTTCTGTAGACAAAATTGAAGCAACAAAAAGTCTAAACTGTTTGTTGTGCAGTTTACATCTTCCAAACATCAGTCATTCTTTATAGAATAAATGAATTACACTCCTGTGCACATACATGACCAGCCAAAAAGCCAAAAGTTTGGACACATTTACCCATTGGATTTAATGGGAAGGCGTGTCGTTTTTTTTTTTTTTTTTTACTTGAACTGTTTACTGTGACCAGGACAATGGCCCAATTAAATTGCCAGTGTGGATCATACCCATATCTTTAACCAAAGAGGTAATCAGATGTTTGCCTTGCTAACTGACATAACTGACACCCAGGAATTTATATAATTTCTAGTAAAAGTGAAGACCACTCAAGAATTTGAAAGCTGTTTTTCTCATCTGGAAAATGGTCTCATAGAAAAACAGTCATTCAATCCTGGACTGGTTCCAACACCACATTTCCACACCACTTTGTTCCTGTGTGTAAGTTAGTTGGTTGTCTATTCATCAAGGAAATGCAATCTCTAGTACACGTGTGAAAGCACCTTCTGAAAACTTTTTGGTCCATTTTGACATGAAAAGTACAGAAGCATAGACTGTTTATATGCCACTGACATCGTATTGATGGGCAGCTGTGTAATGTACATGCATCCATCTGAGTCCATTTGTCTTTGAACTTGTCATGAAAAACTGGCAGCACATCTGATGAACTAGTTGGTCCTCTTTGCATATGTTCCAAGAAGTTGATAAGGCACTTCCTTACATTTAATACCAGGGTATATAAGAGCAAAAATGTGTCAATGAGGCGTTACATCGAAATGAATTTTTGAGACAGAACTCTTATCTTTCAAAATTGACTAGTTTGAGTTGGTTTGGTTTGACTTCCTTGGGCTGTCCTCTCTGTCAGTTAGATGAACTACTGTACCACTTAACCTCATAAGCCTGTTTGCTTGATTGCGACATTTTTATATTTAAGTTGGTGGTTTGAATAGTCTTTTTTATCCCCCATGAAACTGTTGAGCTTTTAGTTTGCATTCTTCTGGATATGTGGACATAAAGTATCCTGTATTGGGCCAAAAGCTAGTAAGAAAAGTTAACATTTTTCTCTAGACATGATCCAATTCAGCTAAGAAAGTAGTGTTAAAGTAGCTTGATAGCTTGACTATTTGCATTAACGTGCTGCATCTTACTGTAGTAAGATTCTTATGAAAAAAGACTTGAACTGGGATGTGATAGTCGGTGTGAGGCAAGCAGAGGATAATCAAAAACAAACACATTGGGATGTCTTTTTTTTAAAACAAGTAATCAGATCAATTTAACCTCTCACTTCACCTCATTCACCCCAACAATACTAATGCTGCTACAATCTACCAGTCACCTTAGCAATTAACTGTAGGTTTCTCTCTAAGTAGAAGTTTTACATGCTTTAACTTTATTGTCAAAAGCCAATTGATACAGTTGATTCTCTTTGTTTATTCAATTAGTCTTTTTTATGGACAGGTTGAGCAAATGAGTAGTATTGATTAGTAAAAGAAGGCAGGTTAACTCTTAACCTCTGCATCCATCCTCTAAAAGAAAAACAGAAAAAACTCAGCATTGCAACTTAAAGACTTCTGTTTCCAGCTTGCTCAGAGAAGATGTCATTTGTTGTTAAGGTTTTAAACCAGTCCTTTTGACAGTGCAGACACCAGCTAAACATGTGTGGCAGGAAATACCTTTAAACTGAGGCCTTTTGAGATGAAATTTAAAGGTAGAGTCCGGAGTTCCTCCCCGTTTCTGTTTATAAACAACAGTATTCAAACTGAGCGCTCCTCCTCTCGGGCTAATGGCCGCATCGTTCTTCAGCCTATTCAGTTTCAAGCCTCTCCTTCAAAGCTCGGAAGCAGGTAAAAGCCAAACTAAGATTAACCCTGGTTTTCCAACGTGCACTGTCTTGAAGCTCTTAACGCGGAGTACTTCCTTTTCTCCGCCGCGTCTGCGTTTTTCTTTGCCCCCGAGAGTTTGAGTGATTGGCGTCTGCTCCAATCATGAACTTATTCCCACACAGCATCATGCCCTTAGTTCTGTCATTGACTGGCGATATAAAGAGAAATCTCCCCCCAGAAACGTCCCAACCAGATGAAAACAAAGGGAAAAAGCAAATTACAGGGGGAGGGGGGGGGGAGTTGCATTCAAACTCACCACCCCACGAGAGTAAAGGCCCAAAGGCGCAGTTTGAGACGGATTTCACTTGCCCAAGTCTGATGTTTATTTTCAGGGGGAAACTCCAGACTCTACCTTTAAGTCAAATGTGGATGACTTTTGAAGAATATCATTCACAAATTAATCTTCCTAATTTGTAAAAGTAGACTAGACGAAAAAGTGAAAGTTGCAAATAGAAACTTTTGTGTTTGTGTGCAGTAGCATGGAAGGAAAAGCATGAGCCAATCCACCATCGCTCATACCCTCAGACTCTCAGCACATTTAAGAACATGCACTCATGCGCTCTCTGAGGACAATGTGTTAACACCACATTGGAGGGGAAATACTTTCCTCGCACTACACTGGCCCAATTCATTCCACCTTTAATCCGCTCTGTGCTTTCTGTCTAACTTGGTCCTTGCTACACCTCTCAGTTAGGCTTAGTTAGGGATGCAGGTGACAGGAGTGCAGCAATAAACAGATTTTATGACAGTTACCTTTCCTTCAGGGTGACATTGTTTTCCAACAAATGAGACAAAATTAATGCTCCCATATGTTCTCAGCATGGTTAAGAAGGCATATTTTGATGAGCCTTTTTTTCAGACTATGCTGACAAATTTAAAGTTAAATCCATGTGTAGCAGAGCTAAGAGCTTGCTAACACTGCAGGAAACTCCAAACACACCGTCACCTTATATTGCGTCTCCCTTTAAGTTTGCATTTTCTTTCTTTATCTGTATGGTTTCTGTGAAATTTCCCATTCCTTGTGTGTGAATATGAGTATGAAGACTATCATTCTGCAGATCCACTTAACCAAAAAAATGCAACACACTATTCTTGTCAGGTGTGTTCAGAGTTTACAGTTGCTACGCTTAATGTTTATGTAACCATGATATCACATATTTCTTCAGGGCAGTTTAGCGTAGCATTAAGCACATGTAGCAATTCCAGCAAAGGATGAGTTTAGAGAATGAACACGCAGAGAAACTGCATTTACACTGGTGGGTTTTTTCTTTTGCTCATTCTTTGCATGAAGCTTCATCCTTTTAGCCATTCACTGGTCTGTTTCCAGAGAGCTTACTGTTAATATTTGATCTGATGTCACATTGTTTTATCATGCGGATGCAGCAGAATGATGGCGGCTAGTCTATTTTTACAAACAGACAACACAATCTGTTTATTTGGTCTCATGAACTACACATGCATATTTAGTCAACGGAGGGGCTTGGTCACATGTCTGAGTTTTCCCATTGTCATTATTGAAAATTTTAAAACATTTGTTGCTGAATCAGCACATCTTCATCAGCAAACAAATGTTGCTTCATCTTTGGACTTTAATGCCGGTTGACTTTAGAGCTCAGCGTCGCGGTATGCAAAATATCTCTTGGGGAGGGTGTGACAAATGAGACAATAGCAAAATCCCAGGGAATGTAAACAAACTTGCAGCGATAAAATGTTGCAGAGGGAAGGAGCACCTGATTTAAAAGCCAAAGTAGAAATGCATTCCAAGGCTCCCAGTCAAGCACATTATGAAAGCTCAAACATCTCTCTTCATGCTTCACTTTCTCTTAAGTTTAATAATATTCATCCAGGTTGATTTGTGCAGTCTTGCTGAGCCACATTGTCTAGCAGAACAGAAAACCAACTTCAGAGGAAAATCATTTTGGAAAGGAGATCTCATAAAGCTCTCAGTTACTTCTCCTAGACAAATGTGAGATCCACGTGAGAGCTAAATGAGACAATGGTTTATTTCTCTTGTTTCTCAACCTCGTCTCAGATGGAAAAGTTGCACAAAATCTCAACCTGGTCTCACTTCCAGTTCCAAAGGAGATATCAATCATTTCTCAAATAATTCTCAAGATGTCTGCATTAAGTCTCAAATAAGACTATTTCTCTTAGTGAATTTTAGGAGAAAAAAAAAGAGGCATTTATGAGAATGATTTGAAACCTGAATGAGGCTGGGATGAGATCTCCTTTTTGTCTCCTGAAGTGCAAAAGAGAAGGCTTTGAAAAGTAAAATTTTCCTCTGTGCTGTTTCTTTTTTCTTTTGCATTATACATTTTTTTTTATTAAGATAGTAAAGTGTTTGTGGAAAACATGCATCCAAATGTAGGCTCCTTTTCTCAGTTATTCCTTATAGACAGAAGCAAAGCTTTGCATTTTTCAAGGTAGACACATCTTGATTTTCTTTATTGTTGTCTACCATTCGTGTAAATGTTGTCATTAACATCTAAGATGCCTTTGGTGCGGCTGGGTGAGGGGTGTGTGTGACTTCCATGCTACTGAATAAATATACAAAGTCTAGCATGTTTTATTTTAACAAGAGCCATTATAAATCTACTACCACAAGTCAAAGTCTTTGAGGAGAACGCTAGAGCAGTGTGCTGCAAGGAGTGGTCAAAGTAATTCAAGGTCACACTTGACCTGTTGGGAGTCGGGCTACAGTACAGCTGCCTCACAACGCAGCCGTGAAAAGGTTGCTTATAAATCACTTCAAACCAGGAGTACAGTTTCATTCGACAGAGCATAAGTCTAGCAACTGATGTTTCAGCTTCGGGAATTGCATGTTTTCCATATATAAATACACATATTTGAGCGCATGCCATGCTAGAATAATATGGGTTGACACTGGTTAAATGGAATCCCCTTCATATTCTTTTGCTATCTCCCTGCACAGACATTGAATTGAAATGTAATTTAATTTAATGTCATTCAAATTCTCCTGTATACTGCAGTTTTATGTTTGGCTTTTTTTTTTTCCTTTACTGTACTATAATGAACCAAACTGTGACCCTAAACTTTAAAGTCAAAGTATGTACCAAACTGGGATTTTGGCATACAATTACATCCCTCGTTGACAGCAAGTGGACAAAGAAAAAACAAACAAACAAACAAAACATACACTAATAGAAACATTAAATCTGAACTCATCCTTTGTCATCAAAACTCATTTTCTTAAGATATTTTAATCTTCTTTTATATCAGCAGTTTTTTTAATCTTTATTGCTTACATCCACATTGTCCTGCTAGAACGCTTCTTCCTTCCCTTTCTTTCTTGCTGCATTGCAGCCACATCCTTTTTGATGGTGTGAAGCCATCAGGGAATGTGTGGATTATGTCATCCATATGCAGCAAACTGAAGAGGCCTGTCTGATGAGAAACTTAAGCAAGTCACTTTGAATTTGTTTAGCACTTAGATTATCCATGACCTTGATTATTAATTATATTCACCAACAAAAGAGCATTAGCAACATGGCTCTATAGCACTGGCAAGTCAAAATCATTGAAGAGAACTGGGAGTGTATTAGATAAATGGCAACAGAAGCATCTTTGTTCTTCATCATGAATACAATTAGATGGGCTACTCTGCAGTCAGGTCTAAAAGGACAAAGCAATAACACAAAAAACATAACCTAAGTAAATCAGTCATGTTATTATGACAGTATGATGTGAAAATGTTGAAAAGGTGCTTCCTAGAATCAGGTGTTAAGTCCGTTATGGCTTTTGGGTTTTTCTCTGTAAAAGTTGTCCAGATTACTCATTATACCTGCAGGTTGGAACAGAAATGGCTTTTCTCTGCCAAATTAAACTGCCACATAGTTAAAACATCATCAGTCAAAGAGATACATGATTAAATATTTGCTCTGTCTGTGATACACTCGTTTAATGTGAACACTGCTTAGACATTCAGTGCAGTGCAGAAGCTGTAATAAAGGTAAAAGAGGTGGAAAAGTAACTGGGTTTGGTTGCACTGTGACTGACCTGCTTCACAGCTGAATAACTTACCAAAGCAATACAGTATGACCATCTTCATCGTGCACTAAAGCATAACAATTTAAAATTTGTGTTAAATACTACTTAAAGCAACCCTTACCGATGTTGCATTGTTACACTATTTTTCTCATGGGGTAAAATGCTATGAATGAGGTAATGGAACTCTGAAATACAAGACAGACCCACCATTGATCAAAATAAAATATTATTCCAATCTCTAAATTTTCCATAAAAACTCCAACTAATTCTTGCAGTGGGGCCCATGCCTAGGATTGGCCTACGAACCTGCCTGTCAGACCTTTGCTTCTGCATTAGAAGGCAGAGGGAATGGGGAGTGGGGTCTTTGGAGTGAGGCAGGACTGTTTATATCTAAATGATTCTGCTGTGCTTTCTGAAATGCAAGATCGGTAAGCGTTGCTTTAATCCTCCGCATTGTTACAAGCATGAAAATCCCAATTGTGTTTGTTTCCTTTTGCCTCCAAGTGAACCAAGGGCCATCATGAATCTGTTCAGGAGGGATGCCATGACCTCAAAGAAGGAAAAAGAGAAGGAGATCCAGTATGAGGACCCTCCAGATGGAGGTTGGGGCTGGATGGTTGTGCTTCACTGTTTCCTGGTAAGTGGACTCCAGTCAATCATAATCCTTTATTTTACACTGAATGTTTTATTTGAGGTAAATTTCAGGATTCGTGAAAGATCTGTTTGTTCCTCAGAGCCACCATATGGCTAAAGGTGGCTTCCTCATCTCTCCCACCTTCAAAGGTTGTGAGAAACATGTGCACATGATGGATGAGCAACTAGTGTTCTCTGAGCATGTTACATCATTTGCTATGCCCTCATAACATAAGAAAAATCCATCCATATCTGACTCACTTTACCACCCATCCAATTATTTTCTCCCTTTATAACTTTATTGCTCCTAAAACTGGTCTCATGTAAAGCAGAGTGAACCCCCACAGATGGAACTGCTTATTTTTCACATTTTAATATTCTTTATAGGGATGGGCATTTGCGAACATCTTTTTGATTGATCGTCTGGAGACTTAACAATCAATTATCAATTTAATCATTAATAAATGCATGTTAAAAAAATGATTACATAAACCACAGGCAGGCTTTTTTTTTTTTTTTTTTTCGAAAATACGTATTTATTTCAACCCCCCCACTGCTCTACAGCCTCAATCATCTTCTCGGCAAGAAGGTCGTCAGTGGTGGCACGTTATGGTGAGGTGGCTCTCCACTGTTAAAACAGTCCAACAGTCTGTTGTTATGGCAACGCTAGCTTCTGTGGCCAACTTGTTTAGCAGCTCCTGCTTTCGCTTCACGTGTTTCAGTGAGCCTGGTGATGGTGCGCCATGAAGGAAACGGACAGGCTGGTTCAAGTAAATTCGTCAAATCTGGGAAACCTTTCCCATCGACGACACTTCTGGGCAACATATGCACTTAAATAATTTTACAGATTCCCTCCGTAATTTTGTCTGCCCACTTTGCATCACATCTCCTTCGGCTTCAGACAGACAACAGTGGGTTGAACAGAGGACTCATTACCTTTAAGCTCCGTTGGATCAGCGATTTTTAAATGGCACACATTTTAAATGGGAGTTGTCATCAAGTTGTTTTTATGAAACGTGTCGCAGTATTTACAATGTGAGGTGTCATTTTCTAATGCAAAATGGTCCCACACCAGACTTTGCCGTGTTCGCTTCGTGTTTAGACGAGCCTTCTTTCAGCTGAGTGAGGGAAGAAGGCAGCTCACAGGAGGCTTTCTCCGCTGTCTTTAGGCTATATCGCCCCCCGCTGGTAAGATATTTTACCACCACCACATAGTGAAATTTATTACATAGCTTCAAGACGTACTCTACATGAATGAACTCTGTTTTATAACACCGTTGGATGATCGAAAAAAAATTAAGTGATCGAAAAAATTCTTAATGATCAATTATCGCTCATTGATTGATTGTGCCCATCCCTGGTTCTTATTTTTTCAAGGATTTTTGTGGCTCTAGTGGCCTTTATTTGACAGTAGACAGACAGGAAAGAGGGTCAGAGAGAGTGGGCGATGACATGCAGCAGAAGGTCCAAGGCTGGGAACCGAACCTGGGCCAGCTGTGCTGAGGACCTGAGGCTTCTGTACATGGGGCAGCTGCCCCACCCATCCCTGATTCTTTATTAGATTTGTCCTTTTAAAAAGATTTAGTTTTTAATAAGTGCTGCTTATGACTAAAATGGCCTTGTGGGAAGTATGACAAGCTATAACATAAGCATATCATTCCATTGTCATTTATGTTATTTGCAGGTTAATGTCCTTGTGATGGGAACCCTGAAAAGCTTTGGGATCTTCTTTGTGGCATTCCAAGATGAGTTTGGAGGCTCAGCAGAGAGCATCAGCTGGATTGGGTCCATCATGTCAAGTCTGCGTCTATCTGGAGGTTTGTTTTGTTTTTTGTTTTTATACTTAATCTGTCAGTCGCTATCGATTAATAACTACATTACCTAACTGGCAACTGTTCTCTGTAGTTACCCATTCATAGTAACTAACTCGCAACTTTGTTTTTCAGTAGGTTTCTGGTTTTTTGCCTTTTTCAAATAATTCACTGTCACAATGTCCCAGAGCAAAACAATGTCAGAATGAGTCTTTGCTTCATAAGCCAGGTTTCCATTGCTGTTTTTGGTTAGCATTTAGAAGCTGGAAATTAGAAAAGTAAATGGAAATGGAAAAATAATTCAAAGACACTTCCCAAAACATGTTTTGTGTTTAGCACTTTGTTTCAGCTGTTGTGTTAAAGTGCTTCACAAATAAAGCTGAGTTGAGAATAATGTGCATAATCGTTTATATGAGGGGTGGACAACTCCACTCCTCGAGGGCTGGCATCTTGCAGATATTAGGAATTCCCCTGCTGCAACACACCTGAAACAGATCAATGACCAATTGGCAGACTTGTGCAGAGCTTGATGTAAAGCTCTGCACAAGTCACAAGGTGTGTTGCTGCAAGGAATCCCCTAATACCTGCAGGATACCGGCCCTCAAGGACTGGAGTTGCCTAACCTTGGTTTATATGTTTACTTGAGGTTGCTTTTGCTTGTTTTGAGCCTTAAGGAGAATGGAGACAACTTCATAAATAGAATCTGATCTGCCAAAATGAGAATAACATGACTCCTGCTGTTTCCGGTCTGGCTTGGCAAACATTGAAATTCATCTGACTCACTTGACAAATAACTTCCAAGAAATTCTCAGTGATCAAAAATTAATTCTAAATCCAATTTCCTTATTCAGTTGTTGCTGCAATTTCTTTTTTCTTTTTTTTAAAAAATTTGTTTGTTTTTTTTTGGCTCTTGTTTTCCCACGTGAGGTCTGATTCCAGTGAGGACAACTACCTCGACTTAAGGCCCATTTATGCTCGACGCAGAAGACGGATACGCAGACCGGACACACAGTTTGACGAACAGTTTTGTCCGTCGTCTGCGTCAGTTACGTACGTAATTTGGTGCGTTTTCGAAGGGCTTGTTGGTCCGTCACTCGACGCAGAAGACGGAGCAATACTACCGAAAACCACGGGGTCAGTGTTGAGCTGTGTCGCTGATATGTGCTTGAGCGAAAGGAACAAACCAGAGAAGAAGAACAGGAACCGGAAAAATAACAACACAAAAACTGCTGAGGTCATTAGCCCAATAAAAGCACCTGAGAAAGAAAACGCCAAACAAACAGAGAGAATCTGTAGACATGGCTGGAGCTTTTGAGAAGAGGCTGTGCGAGTGTGTCTGAAAATACACTCATACGATATCACATCGTCAGGGCACAGAGACAGGCAGCGCTACCGGCAAGCGGACAAACTGATTTATGAGCAATGGGATCGCAGAAGATGTATGGAAGTAAGAAGGCAGCTACACAGGGCAATGCATGAAGCGGACGTCGCCTTTTACATACGTAAGGGAGCATAAATGGGCCTTAACATTGCATATCCAATAACCTACATGTAAACTGGCAATCTCTAGTGTCATTGTCGGGTTTTTTTTTATTTGTTTGAAACCAGTTTTGGATTTTTTTTTTTTTATTTTCAGCTATTTAAAAGATTATGTCTGATTTACTTTGCCTACAAATGGAAACCTGGTGACTGACTGATAAATTACCTACTGTTCAAGTGACCACATCCTGTGATTTGCAAACATAACAACTACAGATCCAAGACCAGCAACTTCATCTTTAGTCAAACTGTCTTTTATCAAAAAATCTTTCCTCTTGAAATTAGCTGCAGTTGAAAATGTTAACCTCTGCATGGTGCCCTGTGTGAAGCAAGCTGGCTCCTGATAATGAAAACCTAAAGTGACCCCTAATATGAAAAACAAAACAAAAAAAATACAACAACAACTAGGGCACTGGCAAAGTCACCCAGTTGATCTGACTTACAAAACCTCTTTTCTTCAGAGCTGACCGTTGACCAGATTTTTAGAGCGCTAAATTAGCCTAGTTGGCCTCACAGCCAGACAGAACCTGCAGCCTCTGTGGAGGTTCTGAGTTGGCTTAAATAAGGAAATCTCTTCACTGTAGCACCTTGGGTTCTTTCAGCCTAACTCCAGGGGCCTGTACAAGGAAGCCGGATTTTCTCTTATCGAGGTAACTTCAGGGTTAACCCTGGGTTTTTCGTCATACGACGCTGGTTCTCTTCTGATCGGGTTACATCTCCCCCGTAAATTATCCTGAACGGCTAACCTGGTCCGGACCAGGTTAAGTTCTGGATAAGAGATCACAGAGTATAAAAGCACCACCCCCTGACCAATTAGCACTCTTTGAAAATGGCTTGCCCATTTTTAGAAGATCCTGTCGACGCTGGTGTGCAGATCGTGAGAGAAGTTCTTAGAAGAGAAAGAATATTCAGAGATGGTGCAACCCTTTTGATTTGCCAGATGACATTTTATATGAAAGATGCAGTTTTCCTCTGCTGGACTCCGTTACATCTGTCAGCAGTTGAAACCGTACATCACCAATGTAACACATCGTAGCCACACTAACTACACCACAGGTGCTTTGCATCGCACTGAGATTTCATTAATGTTAATTGACAAATTAAATTCATTTTGATATAGACCAACACCTCATCTTGATTGAAAACAGATATTAGTGCTGTACTGATGCAGCTGAATACAGTAGCTTAATTTTTGTGGCTGAATTATGCTCATGATGTTGAAATGCCACTCAGTACAAATTCATTCAATCATAGGTAGTTTCATGTACACTGTTGGCGACGCTGATTATATTTTTATATTTGTTCTTTACTTGTTCCCATGATCGTCTTGCGCCGCCGGGGTTGCATCTGAAATAGTGTGGTTATAAGGTCACATATGCAGAAAACATAAATTTATGGAGCGCACCCCCACCCATACAGTCATGGTGAGGACTTAACAACACATGCACGACATGAGCCTAGAAATATCTATATGTACAGTATGAGAAGGAAATACACTGAGGAAGCGCTGTCGTGTGATGAAGTGACACTAAGTGATCAGAGTCCGATATTGTTCCACAATTGTACAATCGCATGGACATATGCATTAACAGTCAGCCATTTTCTGCCAGCATTCCTTCCTGGCTTTTGCTGTAATAACTGTGTTGCCTCTGGCCTGGATGATGTTCCTGAATTATTCATATTTCTTAAGTATCATCATCTACTCCTCCATGGTGAAATATGTCGCTCTCTGTTTCTCCATGTCTGCGATTGGTCAGACGCTTCAAACGCCACCCCCTTTTATGTGCGCGTGCACTGATCAAGACTGGAAAACCCTGGGTTGAGTTACCAAGTTGATAACCAGCTTCATAGTACCGTTTATCAAGATCGCGGATATCTGGTTAAGTCAACCCAGGTATGTTCATCCAGCTTCGTAGTATAGGCCCCTGGTGATGTGGCAACAGCAAACTACAATACAGGTATACCAGATGTAGCAGAATGCAATAATTGTAACTAATGGTAAATATGTTTTCTGAGAAGTTGATGGTGTTTTACCTGTAGAAATTACAGCAAGGGTTAACAGTGTATCCCTATCCTTTTTTGTGTGTGTGTGCTTCCTTTCCTGTCCTGTCTTTAGCACCCATCGCCTCGGTGGCCTGTGCCAAGCTGGGAGCCAGAGTGACCTCAATCACAGGAGCAGTGCTGGTTAGTGGAGGTTTCCTCATGAGCATTTTCGCCAGCAGCGTGGTATTCCTCTACATCAGCATGGGAGTGATAGTTGGTGAGTTGAAATGTGCCGTAAGTTGAAAACAGCTTGCTGATGCTGTTACTAAAGGATATTCCTTTTAGGTCATGGGCTTATTTTGACTTATCAGCCCCCATCTTTCTGTGACTGACCCTGGAGTCTTAACATGCTAATCTTGTTTTCTCCTCTCAGGAATGGGCTTTGCACTACTATACCAGTCCTTCTCAGTGGTAACGGCACTGTACTTCAGAAAAAGGTTGGCAACAGCGTATGCAATTGGGCGTTCAGGGATGGGTTTGACCTTTGCCCTTGCGCCTTTTACCCAGCTGCTTCTTGATCAATATGCATGGCAAGGTAGGCAAAACTTATCTTTTAATGTACCATTTTGTATTAGTTTGTGTGTGAGTATGAGTTTAGGTCGTCTCTCTTTGCCACCTGTAGGGGCGATGCTGATTCTTGGTGGTCTCATGCTGAATCTGGTGGCCACTGGAATGCTTCTGCGACCCATCAAAGTGAGGCCGCTCGTTTCAAACCCTACCTCTTCGCCCATCCAAAAGAGCCCTGCTATTTCTCTCAAGAGCTCAACAGAGAAGGAATACTCTAAGAGTTGCTTGAGTGGCTCTGTTCACTTATCCAATGGTGTCTCCAAATCAGACTCTCTCTCATCCTCTCCTCCAGCTCATAGAGATGTTGAAAAGCTGGAGAAGAATTGTACTCAGGAACCTGAGGACCAGCCAGTGAACCCTGAACAAACCAAACTGGTCCTTAATGGTGTGAATGGCCATGAGCTCCACCATGACTCGGGTCAGTTTAAACCCACAACTCCAGACAGTCCATCAGAGCTCAATGGCAGCATGAATGGGTCCACCATTGTTGGATTTCCTTCACATGCCAGCATGCCTAGTGAGGTGACTGTCAGTGAAACCAAAGTACTGGATTTTTCCTTGCTGAAGGACCCATTTTTT
This sequence comes from Atherinomorus stipes, assembly GCA_023101725.1. Classification (NCBI taxonomy): domain Eukaryota; kingdom Metazoa; phylum Chordata; class Actinopteri; order Atheriniformes; family Atherinidae; genus Atherinomorus; species Atherinomorus stipes. The sequence goes on along the minus strand of JALJCO010001275.1, from coordinate 608,021 downwards.
TGCATCTACACTTGGTCCTTGGTCTTCAGTCAGCTAGCCTACTTCATCCCCTATTTCCACCTGTCTGCCAGAGCGAGAACCCTGGATATTGATGCCATGGATGCTTCCTTTATCATCTCTGTTGCAGGTGAGCTTTTAATTATTAAACAAGTTTGATACCCCTGACATATTAGATGCTGTATAAAATGGTTTCACTTCAGGATTGATCAAATATTTTTCATTTCATTTAATTTTACATAACTATAGATTACACAGATTAGTTTGGCATGAAGAATAGAAACAAAACACTACCGATATTTCTCAGATTTGCTCAGATGTCAGTTTTAAATCTTAACAATAAAAAGTGTCCAAACTTAGGAATGCAGAAACTCCTTCCATTTCCTTGGCTGCATGAAAAGTAAGAAAATAAGCAAATTCATATACAAAAAAAAACATTCAAATAAATGACATGGGAAAATAATAATAATAATAATAGTAATAATGATGATGATGATGATGATGATGATGATGATGATATTATAATAATAATAATAATAATAATAGTAATGATAATAAACAATTCTAAGCTATGTATGTACATACAAAGACATGTCTGATGATACACAAAGTCAAAGTTTGTTATAAGTTTATTTGATTTTAACTATATTCTTTTTAAAAACTATATTCAGGCACATCCACCGATTGCATAAGACATTGGCTTACTGTAGACATTGTGATGTCAATTGTCTTGTGAGCTGCCATTTTGAAATATTCAGGACTGCATTTGGACATTGTCATCTTAATGTTTTTGGAGTAAAAAGTGTCCATATTTGGACAAGAGTATGAAGTTAAAGAGTTAAAAACCTGAATGGACAGAAAAACCCATCTTTGAGGTTCAATGACTGTAGAAATGTTTTTAAAATGAACACCAGCACATAACACCACGTGACTTGAGTTACTGAAGCAATATGGGGGTGTCAAGATTGATCCACCTTTGATATAACTTTGAATGAGCTATTTTTTTTTATTAGCGCTATGATTGCAAGGGTAAGCTGGTGTTTGGTACTCACCACTTCAGTCAACATTTCTGCTGTCTCTTAGCTAACAGTTGACAAAGAAGATCCCCTTAAACAAACAAGACCAAAATATTAGTTTTGATTATCTATTTTTACTTACCGAAGAAGATAAGTCATTAGTAAAAGTTTATTAATCTAAAGGATTTATTTTAATCTTGAGAGAAAGTTGGCAGTACAGAAAGAGAATGACGCTAAACACACCCCTCTACCAACAAATGAATAGTTTAAGAAGGACAAAAGTTAATTGGGTTGGATAAGTTGGAATCCTGATTTTAAACAGGCAAATGTTGCAGAACAACCTGAAGCAAGAAGTTCATGAGAGGAAATCCTCCAACATCTCAGATTTCAATAAGCTGTTTTGTAGGAAATGGCTAAAATTTCTACAAGCTAACGCACAAGATTTTCAGTAGAACAGCTACTGAAAACATTGAACTGTAGCTCCAGGGGGTCGTGCCAGATGCCAATAACAGAGATTCCCATTATTTTGCCACTCACAGCTGTGGACCATTATATCACTTTCACTGATCAAAGAAAAAGTCCTGATGCATCAGCCTCAAACAGAAGTTGTCAACAGCTGGTTTGAGGTTAAACTACTCAGTGGTAATTTAAATATGTTTCAGATACAGTATGCTCTGCTGTTAAGTCTATGATAATTTCACTGGTTAGATTTGATAAAATTTCTATGATAACTTTTATGAAAGTCCAAATGAATGTTTTTTGTTGAACATCATCAAAAGAAATAAGACAAACACTTTTGTCAATGGGCGGTTGCACAGATGTCTATGAATGCAACTTTGTAGTGACTGTGGAGAGGTATTACCCAGTTTATTTCAGGCTGAATCTTAGAAGTGATGCAAAGAAGTGCTCAGTCAACTTCTAGGCATTAATTATTTGTGAGCTGCTCAGACTCTGCAGTCTTATGTAATGAATGTGCTTACATAAAAGCTGAACTTTGGTCTACTGGCCAGAGCGGGCGAGTTCAGCAGTATGCCATTGATGAGGCCCCTCCATATGACCACAAAACAGCATTAACATTTTGACCACCCTCAACACGTACAATATATCTAATTCTATTAGTGCTTGGTTGGGTTTTGTGAATAATTAAAATATGGTTGTGCATTTACAAACTTATGTTTCAAAATGTGTCCTTTGCTAATCAGTTGTCAGTGGACACGTACAGCAACGCCTTTTGTGAAAGATGCTTTTTTTGATTAAATTAATTTAATAACCTTGTTTGCTATTCATGATTTTAGGATTTAAAGATATAGTCATTAATTATTCTAGCTAAACTGTCATTTTACAAATTTCTTTTTCCATATTGCATCTCTTCTGTGTGAAATTTCATTATATTTAAGTAAAGCTTTATCTAGCTCTTGATGCCATGTATGGTTTCAGGTCTTTTTCAGGTGATTTTGAGCTTTGAGGAAAAAAATCATCATAAGCTAATTCTATATTTTTTTCTCAGCATTTGATGTACAACAGCAGTGTGCCTCTACAAAATAGCAGAAAAAGTTTAAAACTGACAGAAAGAAGTCTCAAGAATACTTTGTGACTGCAAGAGTCACTTGCACTTACAGATTGACCCAAAAACTGGTTTGATGAGGCTGCTGTACGATTACACAAGAAATGCTACAATTAACTAACTTAAGGCTGGGAAACCTGTCCCTCTGTGTATCTGCAACGGAAATCCAGAAGATCAAGATATATCCCCTGAAGCTCTGTGGCTTTACTCTGATGAACTTCATGCCAGTGCACAGCAAGACAAGCAGATTCTTTTGACTTGGACACGTTTGTTCTGTCACATTCGCTGGTCATGTGCACTGTAATGAGGGAGAAAAAACGACAGAGCTTTAGACACAGGGTGCCACCCACACCATAAAGCCACCATCCCAGTGTCCTGCTGTTCCTCTTTTTCTGACACAGCGTTGTCATCAACTTGGCCGAGGGAAAGTGAGGCCACTATCATCCGGGTCAGTGTGCTCGTCAACCCTCCACCACCAATATTCGAGCTAACTGGAGTCGCTAAGCAACAGCTAACTAAGTAAAGTTGTTGGCGTGTGGACAAGAGGGGCTCCCATTTTTGTTTGAAGTGGCTGTTACTCTGCAGAGGAATACTGAGACTAGCTAGCAGTGGCTTCAAAGAGACTTGGACTATCAATATACCTAGGGGGCTTTTCTTGTGTCAGAATGCCCGTCTTTATAGCAAATTGATGAGCATGTCTCCATCCATTACAGCCCCCCAGCCTTTTAATGCCGAGAAAACTTTACAAACTATAGATATTGTATTGGTGCATCGGAGCAATATTGTTCTGTGATTGGTTGTGAGGATTGACCCAAGTGGGATCAGTCAGTGTGGCAACAGCCTTGTAAAGCTCTTTACCAGATAGCACAGTGGACAGAACCAATGTCCATGATGGACTTAGCTTGAGGTGCTGCTACTTGGAGAGGCCAAATTTAAACAGCTTTGTACTGACTTTGAACAGGAACAGCTGCAGAGCTTAACCAACCTGCTGGGGCTAAAACACACAAACAAACTCAAAACTTGTCTGTACGCAAGCAGGGGACACTCCAGGATGTGTCTTGGGTCACTAAAAGAGGACATATAAACATTACACAGCTGCCTCATGTCATCTTTCTAACCTCGAAGAAGACTTTTAGGTTCTATTAGGTAAGCTAAGCAGGGGTGTTCATTGATGAGGTGCTTCATTGTTTATTCATCTAGGCTTCTTCTAGACCTTAAAGAATGAAGATATTGTTTATTGACAGAACTTATCATCTACTTGTTAAGTTATGTTGATAATAAATTGTGTAAGCATACATGCTTTACACACTCATTCAGCAGGGTCTGGTGTGGTTTCAAGCTCAGTGTTAGAGCGAGCAGCCAGTGGGGTTCTGCTGCAGAGTCTGTGCAAAGGATGGGTTACTCTGATCTGCACAGAACCAGTTGGTTTCATTGATCAGTGGCTAAGCGGTGCCTGCTTAGCTATTCCTGCGACAGTCAATACACCACTGCAGTTTCTGCATGGCATCGCGTTCCAGTTGACCTCAGCAGAGAGCACTCTATATATGCCCAGTCATCATACTCAGGCAGAGCCAACAATCAATCAAGCAAGATCGCATGCAAAATGAGAAGCTTGCTGGGTGTGATGATAGCTGTTAACATGTCATTTTTGTGTTAGACAACAGTAGCAACTCTACATTTAATGCCTGTGCAGCTCTGTGTCGTTCTGAGCATCATTTTCCTCACATGCTGTCTTTGCCCAACCCTCTTACCCCCACATGTGCACACTCACTCTATATACACATGCAAAGCCACGTGCTCACACACCCCTCTGACTCTGTATAATGCATAAAATTAACTATATAATTCATTGAATGCTCTCAAGTTTCTGCAGCTTTTAATGCCATCTCAAATGTGGCTGACTTCAACAGTTATTGCTCTCTGTAACTGAGCATCGCTGCAGAGCTCAGTCAGGGCTGTTACCTCCAACTACTGCATTCTGCTGCAGCAGCATGTGCAACTTTGTTCACAAGTCTCAACAGGATTATTTCAACACAATACCACAAACTCATTAGTTTTCAGGCACTATTACTGAACTCTTTTACGTTTTGAGTTTGAGTTTATTTATTTAAAAAGGGACAGTGCGTATTAATGATCATAGATAATGAAAATAAAGAGGATTATAGCAAAGTTGATTTCCATTCTTAGTCCCTTGACAACATCCTTAGTCCATTTTAACTGATGATGTGATGTAATCTCATTAAACTCACTGCACCCTTCCCAGACGGGAAGATGGTGTGCAACAATTTTCACAGTAATCTAATAGTTGTTGAAGAGTTTCATGAAAATACCTGTAAAGAAAAAATAACAATGACTGAGTTTTTCCTGCTTCATGTTGGTTTCCATGCCACCCCAGTTACAGTAGTAAAAATCAGTGTGTTAGGATGGAGGATGATCTAAGTCTCATTATAAGTTACTTTTCACTTAAACTGTGCCACCTATCACATTTTAGCAGACTACTGGACTACAAGTGAAATAATAATTGTTAAATAAATGCAGTCATTTAATACTGTGGTCACCATGAACAAAATAATTAACCTTCACTTCTTTGGCAAACAGAATTGCTAAATTCATGTTTTGAATTTGCCTCTTTGTGTTGTAGTAGTTTTTTCTCTTATTCTTTCAATCAGCAGTGACTGTACTCACCCTTGTACGTTTGTCCATATCTGTATTTGGTCTGTTTCTGCTTTTTTTAAGTCTGAAACATAAAATTTTCAAATTACTGAAGACATTCTAAATGCAACTGAATATTTTATTTATTTAATGATTATTTAATTTAGTGATATGTCATACAAATCTGATTAAATGGTGCTATAAAATCACAGAACTCACGTTCTGCTCTGCTATATTATTTCTATCTAAAATTACATTAAGTCAAACAATTCATTTTTCATTTATCTTTTTATTATTTTCTTGTTAATTAATTGTGTTTGGTTTTTCAATTTAGTTTAGCTTAACTTTGTCCAAGTTTCTCATCCTCTCATATTTCCACCCTTGCCTCTGTTACAGGTATCACAGAGACCATCGCCCAGTTGGCCTCGGGCTGGGTGACAGACAGGAACCTGTTCCATAAATATCACTACCACAAAGCTTACCTGATCCTCTGTGGCTTGGTCAACTTGCTCTCCCCACTGGCGACCTCCTACATCTTGTTGATGGTCTATGCTATCTTCTTCGCCATTTTCTGTGGCGGCTACATGGCTCTGCTACTTCCTGTTCTAGTAAGGACAGAGCATAAACATTGCTCTTTCTTAAAACAAATTCACATCAAAGTCACACCAGTTCTTTACGGTTGTAAAACTTTACTATTTTGTACTATACTCAATTCAGAAAATCTGGCCTACTTGTGGTCATAGAGAGAAAGTAAAATGTTCTTAAACCACTTTACATTTTTCTCTGGTGAGCATGAGTGCTCTGCAAAATTTCAAGGAAAATCATGCACATGCAGAAGTTGCTATGATAAGATAGATAAGTTTATTGCAGGGTTATTCAATTCGGTCCTACGAGGGCCGCAATCCAGCAGAGTAATCCTGGTTTATTGTCTGTCAGCGGCGACAGAAATTCATCCTTGACAGGCTCCAAATAAAACAAAACACATAAAACATAATCAACACATTTAAAACACAAAAATACAAAAATTAGACACATGACGTTCACATTTGGATCAAAGTGGTGTTAGCATATATTACAAAAGCCAGAAATAACATTAAATTCCCATGACTCAAAACCTGTTCTCTCCTAGCAAAGAACTTTCATCCAAAATTAAAAAAAAAAAAAAACAACAATAAGTTATTCAGAGTAATAGCAAATGTTTTAAGTAAGACATTAAAACTTTTTTTTTTTTTTTTTGTATCATGTTACGCTGCAGGGTGGGGCAGAGAGTAAGAGGATAGCTGAATGCTGCAGTATCTGTAGCATCTTTAGAAACTACCAGTGTGCTTTGACTTTCTCACATTCACACCTACAGTACGTTACTCCCATTATGGCGTCATTCAGCATTTACTTTACCTTGCAACTCCTCCCAGTATCAGATCCAGTACCAGGTATCACAGTTTCAGATTAATTCAGAGTATTTGCACTTGTGTGGGAGGGTTGCTCTTCCATGTAAAGGTAAGCTGTTGTTATTACATCATTTAGTCATGCAGAGTTGAGGAAACCTATCGTCAAAGTAGACAATTGAAGATGTTTCCCAACTGCTGTTAAGGGTGAGATAACATATTGAGTCATTGGGTATTCTGTATCTTAAGGTCATATCACTTCAGAAAATGGAAAAATACATGTGGATTCATTTCATTTGTCAGTTGTATGGTTTCAAAGGCCAGGACAAGCCTCTGGGCCTGACATGATGACGTGCAACGACCTTAATAACTGTGTGATTTCATTTTTTTTTCTTTCTTTTCTTGACTTAAACATAAGGACCATGAGATAAAAAAGGGGGAGGAGTAAAGATAAAACTTGCCTTCTGGTCTCTGTCATAGTTTTACAGACAAGGATAAATGGTTAAGAAATTCATCGTAGTTGTATAAAAGTTATATGTACTCTGAAGTAGACGAGGGGCTTCTGATGGACATGCTCTGCATCTGACTTGTAGTTCAATAACAAAAACAAATACGTCGTCTTTAAAATCGCTGTTTATCTTATTTATCTGTTGTATTTTTGCCTTAGCCATGGGTGCTATGCTGTATTTGTGTGAAAATATTAGAAAATATATTTTTGATGGTTTGCCATTTAGAGAGAGAAGTGAGTTTTTCAGGGTCTTTGGAAAGACTTTGTTTACTTTGTCTTCAAAAACCTGTCTTCTACGATATAGTAAAGTTTCCTTCTGCAGCACATGAGGGGAAAAAATACTAGTTTTTCTTTGTTCAACTACATGCAGCAAAGCATTACTTTTGCCTCACTTAGTGTTGCAGAGTGTTAGAGTTGGAGTATGAACAAGAGGAGATGGTTTATGTGTGCTGAGTTTGGTGGTACTACAACATGTTATAGTGTAGTTATAGCCTCATATCATAATATCATCTATCATATATTATCATCATATATTAATATTCTTTCTGCTTTTTTTTCTCATAAATTATCTGAACAACTTCTGTCCTACTCAAAACTACCAATCATTTAGTTGTTTTTAGGATTTTAACCCTTTAAATGCCGGTTTGAATGTTTGATTTGCTGACTCATTCATTACAAAAAACACAAGTGGAAGCAATTGTAAAAAATGATATATTCAAACTTTTTGGTTGTTTTGCATGTTTTAAAACAGTCTTAAAAAGTTGGGCAAAAAGTCAGAATGAGTCTTAAAGAAATAGTTGTTGGTTAGAAAGGTTCACCTTTCTGTAAAAGTTTAACAAATTTAAGAAACATTTGGGGATTTCGTCTTCTGTAATCTGCAATACAGATTCAGTCAATAC